>CM031238.1:345619135-346124783 GCA_018340775.1 Taxus wallichiana var. yunnanensis
GATAATTTTGGTGTAAAAGAGGACAAAAACTATGAAATTCAACGCATATTCTCACTTAAGAATGATAGGGGATTTTCTAAAACCCTTTGCAATTTTTTTCCTTCATAAGAACCTAATTTTTTGAAAAGTGAATAATAAGGCTTTAAAACGTTCAATTGTCATAATAATCTTATTTTTTGTTCTAGATTTGAATTTTTAAAATCTAAAAATGGGGTCTAATCACTTTAACATTGACAAGACACAGATGTTGAATGAGACAAACTACAACATCTGGAAAATTAGATTGAAGGTAAAATTCATGGCACACAAACTCGGACTATCATAAATGGTACGAGAAGGCACCAACCGATGACAAGTGACAATGGACAACATATAATGTATCAACATTTTACCGAAATTGTACGAAGCAATGTCTATCATACTGCAAAGTGTGCAGGATGACTTCCTACTTCACATTGGAAACTAGGAAAGTTCGAGTGAAGCTTGGACACTGTTAGAATCAATACACGAAGGTATGCATTTGTAAAAATTATTAAGTTTATTCTTGAGTTAATGACAAATTCCATGAAGGGAGCTTAAAAAGTAGTTAATTTTCTAGAAAAAAATAAAAGATTTTAAATCTCAATCAGATGGATGTAACTATAATTTGATTCATGATAAAATAATATACTTTATTATTCAAATGAACATCCATAAGAGATTTAGGAATTTTATTTCCATTTTAAATTCAAAATATCAAACTGAACAAGATATTCCTAGCCTATCTACTTCGATTTCTATCCTAATTTAGGAAGAGCAAGTTATGTTGAACTTTGATTCGAAGGATAATTCCATTCAGAACTTCTCACTCAAAATCTTAAGAATAACTTTTATAGGTTTAACAAGAATCAAAATTTCAAATCAAACTTTACACCCCCTAGTAAAGAAAATAAATCGGGAATTTAAGAGTCATTTTGATGGGAAATGTCACAATTGTGGGAAATTTGGTCACAAAAAGGAAGACTATAGGGTAAACAAAAACAAGCCAAATTTCAAAAAATAAGGAATAAACCAAATCAAAATCAAAACAAGAATCAAGAGAATAATAAAAAAATATAATGTAGTTGCCTTGTAAGTTGCATTAGTCACTACAAAAGAAAATGAATGGATATTAGATAGTGGTGCATCTAGGCACATGTCATATAGATATGATATTCTAATTGATATCAAAGAATGTAATGATCAAATCTATCTAGGTGATCATTCCATTCTCGATGTTCGAGTCAAAGAAAATAAAAAGTTTTCAATGGTTTTATAAATGATGTTTTGTGTGTTCCTAAATTGAAAATGAATTTGCTTTCTTGTTCACAACTAACTCAAAATAATTATAGTGTAATTTTACTAAAGGATAAATGGTTTATTAAAAATGAGTTAGATGTTACTTTTTTTTGAAGGCATACAAAATAATGGTTTATATGTATTTAAATGTTTTACATATGTTTCATGTTTTTCTACTCAAAATAGGAATGATGTTTAGTTGTGGCATGAAATATTAGGTCATGTTAACTTTAGGAGCATGTATGACATGTCTCAACATAATATTTGTGTTGGTCTATAACCTATCTCTCATGTCCGAGAAACTTGTGAAGGTTTTTATGTGGTAAGCAATCAACAAACCCCTTCCCCGATCATCATGAAGCAAACTCCTCAAAATCTTTGGAACTTATCCACAGTAATGTTAGAGGACATTTAAAAGTTCCTTCCCTAAATGGTTCAGTGTATGTTGTTAATTTCATTTATGATTATTCTTGCATGATTTGGTCATTCTTTATTAAAAACAAATCATATGTGTTATCTAAATTTAAAGCCTTAGTTAAAAATCAAGTTATCACAAAATTAAAAGGATTAAAGTAGATAATGAAGATATATATGTTGATAAAACATTTCTAAACTCTAAATTAGTATGTGATTACTAAAAATAGTATTATATACATATCAAATGACACTTGGGATTCCTTGTGTCTATATTGATACGTCCAATACTGATTGTATCTAATATTTTTTCAAGATTGAAATGTTGAAATTATTTTAATCAAAATTCAATTTATTGGTAATATTACATGGTTAGTTTTTCAACATATTGTCATTAAAGTTTTAATCTTTTTTTTAACCTATTAATTCAATTTATATATGGTTAAAATTGAATCGATTAATTTTGGTTTACATTATTTCTTTTCAAATGCATGTTTATATGGATATTGTGATTAACCATGTTGGTGATATAACTTTTTTAACCTATTAATCAAACTAACATGTTAAGCATTATTCTCTACTCTTTGAAAGCTAAACTAGAAATGGACCTATGTAGATCCTTAGCAATCAAAATGTGATTGTTTTTTTGATCCCAAGGGTTTGAGAATGGAGTCTCATCAAGACATGGCTACAAGGCCATTTTTATTCTCTCCATATGACTCAAAATCTTGGATGGATGAAATGCAAGATGAAGATACCTAGCTCAACACTAATGGAGGATGCTCAAAGATGAAAATGCCTATAGTTTATGCTATATGCATGCAAAGGTGTAAGAAGAAAGGTAGGAGGAGGGTTCTTTATATAACCCTTTGGTTTGAAGAAGCTTTGCATCCTATTGTATGTGGGATAATAGAAAATCTAGGTTAGTTATGGATAAGCATACTTTAAGTTTGCTTTAGAGAGATTAATATATCATTAGTGATTCATGGGAGTTGAGGGGGTGTATTAATTAATCAAGAGTGATTAACTAATAGGTAGGTGTAGCTTATAGAATATTTTTAGAGGAAAGTTAGCATGATCTAGGTTATGAGGGGATTTTAATCCAATAAATGATGACTTATTGATTAAATAAAGGGGAAGTTAATTAATTAAGAATAATTAATTAATCTAGATAGAAAGGAACACTAATTAATGGAAGGTCATTAATCAACATCTTGAGTGATAGAAGAGTTAATTAATTAGTGTAATGTAATTAATCAATGATAGAAGAGATAAGGTGTGTTATTGATGATATGTCATCAATTTGTGAAAGGGGATAATTAGCACAATTTAAGTATTTAAATTGCTCGATCCAAATTATAGGTGTCTACATTTTCCCCTCTTTGGGGTGGCGTAAGTGATGCCACTTCAAAGATAGTAGACAAGTATAAACACGTGAATTTTGAAGAGATAGAAGAAAAATTAGTGGAGTGAAGGATGCCCCCTCGAGTGTCGATGGGGTGATGAAAGAGGTCGATCGACGATCGAAAAAAATGAAGGAAATGGAAAGAGGAATGGGGAGGGAAGATGCCCCAAGTGAATTAGAAGAATAATGTTGATAGGAGAATGATATAGAATAAAAATGAAGATGGAGAGAAAAGAACTAGCTTTCATCCAATGTATTTAAACAAATTTTGTGTCATCATATTGCATAGTGATCTACATCATCGGTCCTTATTAAAAATATAAGCATACGAAAAAGTGTAGAATGACATGAAAATCCATAATACGAATAATTTTCCATTGCTGAAAAACACCAACTCAATGCAACATACAAAATGCAATGCAATACGAGAAGTAAACAAGCTCATTTAACAGGAAACAAGTACAAACACACATACTCAAACCAACAATGGTCAAGATGTTACACAAATGTTTTGTTATCAAGATGAAGATCCCAAATGTTTGTGATTAATGAAAAGGGTTAAAAATGATGCCCCAAGAAAGGATACATGTGAGGGAAATTGATGAAGGATGTAGGGTCCAATGATAAAGCTTTGTGTGTGATGAAATAGTACCAGGCAACTCGATGTGCCCCAGAGTACAGATGAAGCAAGTAGTCTAGCTTTGTAAATGGTTGTAGATCCAGTGATCCATGAGTCATTTGTTTAAGAACACATGAAAATTCCAGCAAGATATATGGGATGAATACCATGTGTGACACAAAATTTCAGCCATGTATATGAGCTTTTTTACCAATTTTTGTAAATTTTTGAATTTTTACAATTTTTAGGATTTTTTATTGATTTTTTTTTTTTTTTTTTTTAAAATTTTGATTTTTGTAATTTTTAGTGATTTTTAATTTTTAGAAGAAATGAGAGGATGGAAGGATCACCTAAAAGCAAGAAAATTCCCCAGGGAGAAGAAACGGGTGCCATAGGTAGCAAAAAAATATGCCTCAATGGATGAAAAAAGTTAAAATAATTATTTAATAAAAATAATTATCACAACGGGTAGAAGAAAAAGTTAGAATGACCATGGCGGTCAAAACATGCCCCAGGGGCAAAGCACGATGGGTTAAAACAACTAAATATACCCCTCCAGGGGGTAAATCATCATGAATAGTTCACTTTTTTACCACAACCCTACCAATTTTTACCATGAGACACCATGTGAGCTACGAGCGAGATGGCGAGAGTGCAGACCCATAGGAGGCATGTTGACACCATTCGGGAGTACGTATGGGATGAGGATGATGGACCCTTCATGAGTACCCCATCCCTCTTCATCAATTTTTGCATTTAATTGCATTTATTAGGTTAATTAGGAGGTTAAAAATGTGTGCATGCCCCTAGTGGGGCACATGTAGGTGCATCCATGGGTGTGCATGTGGCATCAAAATGTATGTGTGCACATGCACATATCTAAAAAATGTGTGCATGCACACATGTAGGTAAAAAAATGGGTGCACATGCATCTCTGGGAAAATGTGTGTACGTAGGTGCACACATGTAGAATGTTTGCACATGTGCAAGCATCCTAAAGGATGCATGTATGCACAAGTCAGGTGGGGTAGTTAGGTAGTGCATGTGCACATGAAAACATGAGCACACAGCATATAGATGGTGACACACATGTGCTAGGTGCACATACATAAAAAAGGTGTGCACTTTCCCAAAAGGGCATGCAAGTGTAAAAGAAGGAAAAAATTGAAATTTAGAAGAAAAAAATAGAGATTTTTAAGAATGTTAGTTATGAATAGGATAGTGTAGATGAAATACAAGTTAGTACTTAGAAAAAAGAAAAAAGAAGAAGAAAAAAAAGAAAGTTTAACAAGTGTTGTGTTATTTTTTGAGAGATGACTATCATCATTAAACTAGAGAGTGACATGGCCATCTAGTCACCTTAGAGGTGAGCTTCCTCTAGTGAGATAGGCGGATGATGGACATCCTGTTAGAGGTCACATGGTTAGCTCACGTGTGGCGTTGATGCCATAGATTACCTTAGACCATGGCCTACTCACAACCTTAGATGAGAGATGGCACAGTGAGAGCCAGTGCTTTCTCTCCCCTACTGGAGAGATGATGATGACTTTGGAGGATGTCTGGCATATACATGTGTGCCTATCATTTGGGAAGTTGATTGAGTATATTAGTGATGATGTTGAGATTATAGAATGCCTTATTGAGGTTTTTGGATGATGATATACCTCCGAGGTATGATGGTGCATTTGCACCGATGTATTATAGATCCCAAGCTACATCACATGCCCATATATTTGATGGCTCTTGTCAGTGGCTTTTTTCTTACTAACAAGACATGTACTTCTTTTCCACTTCAGGCCTCATTGGTGTTATATGAGGATTTTACGAGGTGAGAGATATTGTTGGGGCCAATGTATGTTGGCACATCTATATTGGGATTTACACTTATTACATACCATGGTCAAAAGACCATGGGTCCTACCATGCTACTACAGATATGGGCATGGGATCACATAGTCATTGGTTGGTCACCCTACAGGTGTTCTATGAGTTCTAGGCTCCAGATGAGCCATCAGTGATGGGATGGGTCCCAGTTGGAGATGATATCCATGGGCACATGGGGGATACCTATCATTATCATAGAGTTTTTTTGATGATATTCAACAACATATGATAGTATGTGGAGACCCTACCACCATTATCGGGGGGATGAGGATGCAGATGAGAGCTGAGTATAGCCATGGTTGAGAATTTTTTATTGGAAATTGGGGATACATTATAGAGTTTTACAGAGTAGATCGATGTCAGTGACATTTTTGGTGTAGTGTAGGATGTACCTCATCCTAATATGTGGTATGCCCACCGAGATATAGAGAGATTTGACATGGGGCCACCACAGATCCAGATAGATAGGGCTTGATCTTAGCTAGTTTTGATCAGATGGTGCCACAGGCTTGGGTTCCATTGAGATAGATTAGGGATCCTAGAGTTACAACAGAGTATATGCCCCTTAATGACAATTTTACCTCATCATCTCACCATTCCATAGGCCACATGGGATGCAGGGTTAGGCCCTCCCAGGAGTATGTGATGAATGATGATGATGATATGATGATGATGATGATGATGGGTTTGATGGTTATGGTCATGATGGTGGTGGTGGATAGGGTCCTCCACCATTACAGTGATAGAGATAGATAGAGGATAGATTCCAGGATAGAGACAGATCCTCAGTTTCCCATAGATATATGCCCCGAGTGGGCATATACCAGTTGGGATATATGCATCCATTACAACAGTGCCTCTTTAGAGAGAGTAACCACATAGGGTCCTCTGGAGAGTACCACAGAGAGTAGTACTCCACCATAGAGAGTACCACAGGTGGGGTTGGTGGTATCCCACCACATAGTCCACCGAGAGGTGGAGGGGGGTGGTGATGGTGGAGGGATGGGGGGGGGGGATGGAGGTGGTGGTTCAATGTGATTCCAGAGATGGTGGCCCGGATGGCACAATGCATTACAAGTCATCATATTATTATTACAATAGCTATGGCCCAGGTTCATAAGTTAGTTGACTACTAGAGAGAGAGACCAAGGCTAGGCACAGATAGGGTTCAGTACTATTACTGAGAGAGAGATCAGATTAGAGTGAGAGAGGGCACATGAGCACATGCTATGATTATAAGAGATAGATAGATATGAGTGAGCAAGAGAGAGTGGATTAGCAGATGAGATTGCTATTTTTCTATTATAGGGTTATCATCCTTATTCATTATGGCATGGATGGATGGATGACACATATGATATGGATTTATGAGAGATAGAATGGGAGGAGGCATCTTACATAGGTCATTATACCACTGAGTTGTTCAGTATGGGATAGAGGGTTACTCCATTTGATCAGTTAGATGTTAGTAGTCTAGATCAAGGTCTCGAGACCTCTCGATCATCTCATCATCAGTCGAGACCTATCCATAGTAGATCAGATCAGTGAGTAGCCATAGGGCATCAGGCATCAGCAAGCCAAGATCCTCCACATCTTATGGGTCCTCCTCCAAATCACAGCCACCTAGTCCCCCAGGAGGGATTCGAGAGAGAGAGTCAGTTGACATGACTCATTTTTATTATATAAACATATGTATGTATGTATGTATGTATGCCTCTTATGAAGGCTCATTTTTTATCGATGTATATATGATGTATCATTTTTTTATTACCTCATGATGAAGGCTCATTTTTGATTCATGCCTATGATGGCATATTTTGTATCCAGATGATGTATACTTTGAGACACATATGTATATGGACATTTGATTTTGACATGTATGATGATTATGATGATTGACTCTATATTATGATGTTGTTGTATATGTATCACATGTTTTTTATTTATGATATATCCTTAGATGATATCATTTGTATTGTACATGAGATGTTTTTGATTAGTCCACTTGATGATATGTTATGATATTGGTGTGGGGGGGGATAGATTTTGATATTTGTGACCCCTCTTTCCCCATTGATGATATGATATGTGATGATTATCTTAGCATACATGTATGATGTAGACTTAGCATTTTATTGATATATGATGTATATGATGTTATGTTAGATGTGATGATATATGATGATGATGTGATAAAAAAAATGTACAAGTAACAAAAACAAACAAGCACAAAAAAAGTTAACAAATCTACCAAATATACACACTAAACAACTTAACAACACAACTATGCACAATTATAAACAAGCATGCAAAAACACACTCCATATGTACAAATAAGAATGAATCTAATCTAAGAAAGAAAAGATCAATCTAAAAGGTATGTTTAAGCAACACACATACAAATGTACAAGCAAGAAAAACTATACAAACAATGTACACATAAAAAAAAACAAAAAGAAACAAATAAGGAAACAAAAGCAAGTAAACTACTACTATGTTTTTGTAAGACTATTTTTCAATGTGTTTTGTGTTGTTTTTGGGAGTTTTGTGAAACAATTTTCTATTGTTTTTGTATTTTTATTTTTCTAATGTTTTGGGGTTTTTAATCCTATTCAATGTTTTTGTGATTTTCAACATATTTGAATGTTTTTTGAATGTTTAACATATTTGAATGTTTTTGTTTTGTTTTTTCAAATTTTTTGTTTTTAAAATTTTCCAAGCTATGTACAGGAAACCAAGAAACGTGGATGCCCCCAACATTAGATGGGAATATAAAAAGGTAGATGCCACATGTTATATACAAGAAGGTGAAGATGTGAAAGATGCCCCCAGCATTTAGATGGGAATATACAAAGGCAATCTTCACATATTTAAACAAGAGGAGAACCAATCCGGATCAAGGCTTTGACATGATAGGCTCACAAAGAATCTCAGATGCAGGTGCGGAACTAGCTCTAAGCTAAGTAAAGGTACCCCTAGACATGAAGATGCTTGTGAACAATGAATCCTCCCAAGGTGCCGAAAACTATTTTTCACCAAGGACCTATCCAAAGTGCCACAATTGTGTGGTTTTCACATTTGGATGACATGTTTTCTCTTTTTTTTTTTTTTTTTTTTTTTTTTTTTTTTTTCATGTTTTTTACTTTTTTGGTTGTTTTCTTATTTTTGTGCCATGTTCAAGCATAGAACCACTTGAGGTGCATGGTGTTCATGGGCTCTCATAGCTCATCTCCATCAGGATAGGAAAGTTTGTATGCTCCTAACCCAAATTTGGCCACAATGACATAGGGTCCTAACCAATGAGGTTCAAACTTGCCTTTCTTTTCTCTCTCTTCACTTGTGTTGAATTGGTTTTCCTTCAACACCAAATCTCCTACCTCAAACTAATGAGGTATGATTCTTTTTTTGTAGCTCTATGACACTCTGTTCTGATACACTTTGAGATGGTTGAGTGCGTGGATGCACCTTTCATCTAGTAGCTCTAGTTTTTCCAGTCTAGCCACTTTGTAATCCTCATCTTTATCTAGATAGTCCCTAAGAGATATTCTTAGGGAGGAAGCTCTATTTCCAGGGGGATGATGGATTTAGTTCCAAATACTAGGGAATAAGGTGTCACACTAGTAGGGTGTGAAATGGAGGTCCTATAAGCCCATAGAGGGTAGGTGAATTTGTAAATGCCAATTGTGACCTGATTTTACTCACCATCTTCTCCATGATTCAAACAAGTGTTTTATTAGTGGCCTCTTTTTCCCATTACCTTGAGGGTAATATGGCATGGACCACTTTAATCATATCTAAAAGTGCTAACATAGAGCTTTCACCATCTTGTTCTTGAAATATTTTCCATTGTCAAATGAAATGGCGGCAAGGGAATGCCATAACGAAATATGAGGTGGTTCATGATGAACTTTGATATTTGAGCACCTATAACATATGTCAATGGAACAACCTCCACCCACTTGGTGAAGTATTTTGTGGCATTATAATGTGTGTATGACCATCGATGAAGTAGGGGTAAGCTTCCTATTAGGTCCAATCCCCATTTAGAGAATGGCCATGGTGTTGTGATTGGTTGTAAAGGTTGTGATGGTGCATGGATGAAGTTCCCATACTTCTGGCATAACACACACTTCTTTACATAATTGCAACAATCTATCTCCATGGTAGGCCAGTAATAGCCTACCCTTAATAACTTCTTTTCTAAAACCATCCCATTTGTATGGGCTCCACACACTCCTTCGTGTACCTCCTTGATTTCTCATACTAACTCTGCTACATCTAAACAACAAACAAATTCCCATCATAGCCACGATGGTAGAGGGTGCCTCCTAGGAGGGTGTAATGAGCTATTTTATGGATAAGGATTTGTTTTTTTAGAATGGGTGATGTTGGGAGGAAAGGTACCACTTTGGAGGTAGTTAAAGATGGGTTCATACCATGGGGAGAAGGGACCAACAACTTCACATGCCAGGCATGATTCGACATGTCATATGCAGAGTTGACGTAGATTTTCAACAAAAATGGCATATCATTGTTCTCTAGTGGAATCCATAGCATAGAACCCATTGTTTCCATTGCATCTACAGATCTATTTTTTGTGCCCTTGGAATTTTTCAAAGGTGATGCACACAAAATATTCTTTTAGAGTTTCTACCAACCTTTTATATGGGATGAGTTTTCATCCTTGACTTTGTATTCATCATTGACTTGCTTGATAATCAGTTGTGAGTCACCAATGACCTTAAGGTGGTGGATATTCCATTTTATAGCCAACTTCATCCCAATGATGAGCACTTCATATTCTATAATGTTATTTGTGCATGGAAAACCCAAGATGGAAAGCTTGAGGTATGGGGTCTCCTGTAGGAGTGATTAGCACTACACCTACCCCTAAACCATGGAAAGTAAATGATCCATCAAAATGTACTTTCCATATGACATTCCTCAATGTACATTAATGATGCATCTGGTAGGTCCAAACACACAGGCTCTTGTTCTAGGTAAGGGTGCCTCTCCACTTGGTTGGTCTATGAGCACTTTGTCCTTTTACTAATTTTGGTGTACATACTCAATGTCAAATTCACTAAGTAGGATGATCCAATTAGCCATCCTACCAGTAAGGGTGGGTTTTGATAATAGGTATTTGAGTGGGTCAACTTTGGATATAAGCTTGGTTTTGTATTCAATAGATAATGGTGAAAGTTTTTGAAGGTAAAAACAATGGCCAAACAAGATTTTTTGATTTGGGGATAGTTGAGCTCATATGCAATTAGGGTATGAGATAGATAGTACACTACTTTTTCTTTTTGGCTTAGGTCATACTGAGAAAGCAAGGTGCACAATAGAAAATTGGGTTGTAGATATATATAAAAAAAAAGGCTCACCTAGGGTTGGTGGCATGAGGACTGAAGATTTTCCAAATATTGCTTGAGCAAAGGAAAAGGCTTGTTGTTGCTCTGGTCCCCAAATGAAGTCAACATCCTTTTTAAGAAAATGGGTGAAGGAGTGACATTTTTTTGGCAAGCTATGAGATAAAGTGGTGGATGGCTTGTATTTTTCCTTGCAAGCTATGTAACTACTTGATGTTCTTGGGAGGAGGCATTTCAATAATAGCAGTTACTTTAGTAGGGTCTACCTCGATCCCTCTTCTTGATACAATGAAGCCCAATAGCTTCCTTGATAACACTCCAAAGACACACTTCCTTGGATTTAACCTTACCTTATATTCTCGAGACATTAAAAAATGCACCTCAAGACCTCAGGATGGTCTTCTCTTGTCTTTTATTTTCCTAGGATATCATCCACATAGTCCTCCATGATGTCATTAAGCATGTCATGGAATATTATGGTCATTTCCCTTTGATAAGTTGTTGCTCAACATTTTTAAGGCCAAGGGCATTACTTGATAATAAAATGTCCCCAAGGGGTTGTAAAGGTTGTCTTATGTTGATCTTCCTCTACTATTTTGATTTGGTTATAGCCAAAAAATCCATCCATAAGAGATAACATTTCATAGCCTCATAGTCGAATCAAAATCATGTCGATGTTTGGTAGGGGAAAATCATCTTTAGGACATGCCTTATTGATGTCTCAAAAGTTGTGTAAATTTTGATTCCAATAGGTTTCTTTTGAAACTAGAACTATGTTAGATATCCACTCGTAGTCAATGGGTCTGATAAACCCGTTGCTAATAATTTTTCTAACTCTTCTTTGACTAGAAGGGCCACTCATGGATGCATTTTCCATAGCTTCTATTTAATGGGCTTTACGTCTGCATGCAAAACTAAGTTATGCACCACCAAAGATGGATCTAAGCCTAACATATCCACATAAGACCATGTGAATATGTCCACAAATTCTCTAAGAAGCATAGTGAAATTTTTTTGTTCTTGTGTTGAAAGCAAAGCTCCCAACTTGACTATCTTTGGTTGCTCTTCTTCATTCCAATATTAACATCAATAGTTTCTTCCACAAGCATCTTTTGACATATCCTCCATATGCATAGGATCGGGAGGGAGGTTGAGATCTTCTTCTAAGGGTGTCTCAATGATATTTTCACCCTCAGTGTGGTCACTTCTTTTTTCCATTGATTTTTTTATTTTTTGGTCGGCCAACGCCTCAAAGAGGTTTTCACTGTGTGACTTGGACTTATATTTTTTTTGAGGCTTTGTAGAGGAACTTTTTCCCTCACTTTTTCTTATATTTTTCTACCACGAAGCTCAACCTCCTCCCCAAAGTACACACAGGTATCCAAGGTCAATGAAGAAACCCTTCTTGTGGTCTCCAATAGGAATAATGTCACATATGCCCATAAATTCTGCAATAGCCTCATCATTCTCAAAGAGGTCCAGTGGCACATGATGTTGTTGGTCCCAATCGACAAGGGTAGGGTATACAAGGTCAATTTTTGGATTGGTGGGGGTTATGGTAAGGATAAATGGTATCCATAAAAAGGTTCATAGAGGCAAGATCCTCATATTGGCTATGGTGGGAATCTGTGTCACTATCCGAATAAATAGAGCTATCCTCATTCAGAGAGGAGGTAGCATCTTGATCCATGGGGTGTGCCCCATAGGGCTGAATACCATACCATATATCTTCTATTTTTTGAAATGTGGAAGTGGGACTGGTTCTCTTATTCCTTGTTCAAAATTTCCACATCCAAGTCCTTTGTAACCCATGGAATACATCATTCTACTAGATTTTGTGTATTCTGGATTTTATAGCAGATAGGCTTAGTGTCCTCGGGGACCCAAATTGTAGGAGGGTCCAACAATTTCTCTTCTACAAGTAGACCACCAGGTAAGAATGTCCCAATTGTTTGTTCATCTCAAGGTCATTTGAAGTGGTAGTTGGTTTTCCTCTTGTTTTAGGTGACAAGGATAGATCTGAGACTAGGAGAGCCTGTTGAATATTATATTCTCCACAACCATACTCAAGAATCTTCATCTCCCATGAATCAAAGGGAGAGGTAGATGTAGAAGCACCATGAGCACAAGAACTTAGAGAGTTCTAAATCTACCCATGACTCAAGAGCTTCATACTGAAGGGGGACAACAATATCGGTGGAGGGACAATTCATATGCATTCCTACGCACAAAGCTATTGAGAGCTCTGAGTGGGTGAAGGGTTCTGGATCTCCTTGAATAGTAATAGTGTGTCCCATGTTTTTTGATTTTGATACAGGGTGAAATGTCATGGTATGGCTCTGCATGGCATGAATCCATGGGTGACCAAGAAGCATATTGTATGGAAGCTCCAAGTCTAAGACATGAAACTTCATGTTGTGACAAGTGGGCCCTACTTCCATCGGCAATGTTATTACCATTTGATTCCCATTCCACATTTTCATATGTGGTTATGGTGATAATGTGGGACTCTAGATCTTCTTCTTTGTCCCAAACTATTTAATTAGTTTCAATGTGCATATGTTTAACCCTCGACCCATTGTCCACAAGCACCCTCTTTATCTTTCAACGAGTAACAAAATACTTCTATGTAAAGAGGAAGGTTATGTGTATGATCTTCATTAGGGATTTCATTGTGGTTAAATGCAATGTGTTCACTTGGTGCAATATTTTCCACCACAACATGTAGGTGAGAAGGATCTACTTCAGTTGACACTCTAACCCCTGGAGAGTTTTATAAAGGATGTCCTTATGTACATTTGATATTTTAAGAAGATCTAAGATTGAAATCTTAGCAGACATCTTCTCAAGTTGGTCTAGGATATTGTATACGACTATCCTGAGGGGTAGACAAAGAGGAGGTTCTGGGATCACGAGAGATGAGCACACCTTGTTACCACAACATAATCTCTTCCTTTGATCCTAATGGTATTGACACACTGCTCATCAAAGAGTGAACACATCCAATAAGTGAGTCATATTGATTGTTATCATTTTTGGTATAAACATAATTTGTGGCTTTTATAGCTTTGGGAAGACTCTCCCTGATCCAGATTTTTCTCACCTGGTTTACCATGTTTTGGGAAAGGCTCCTTGAATATTCCCATCTTTTGATTTGGCATTTTGATTTGATTCTGGTGAATCAACTTCTATCTCCCCACTATCGATAAGATCTTGGATGAAGTGGCATAGTCTTAAGAATTTTTCTGTCTTATGTCCTTTTACACATGGGAAAAGTCACAATACTCATGTTCTTTATACATGAAGGTTTAGGAGCATTGTCATCAAAAGGTATCATTGTAGGATATGTCACCATGTTCACTACATCTAGTTGTTTTAAGATTATGGACAAGGAGTCCATAAGGGAGTGAATGCTCTATGTTTAACTAGTGGTTGGATTGGCCCTTTGGTTAGTTTAAAAGGTGGACCAACTTGGACTACTTGTATGCATTTAGAATCCATGATTCCATCTCCTATGACATTCTTGTTTTTATTAAATATTTTGGGCTTGTCCATAGGTTTTGAAGATTGATTATCTTTTGAAAATGGTTTGAGTGTCCCTTTTTGTGATTAGAGCCTTTTCTATTTGTGTTCCCTTCTCGATAACCTCTTCAAAGTTTCAAACACAATGCATTTGTAGATGAAAGGAAATGTCTGGATTTAAGTTTGGTACAAATATGCTAACGAGTTGTTTTTCAGGGATCGAGCAAGGGAAGTGACTAGCTAGCCCCCGCCATCTTTGTAGGAAACTTGCAAAGGTTTCATTTGGTCATTTGTTTGGCATTACATAGGTCTGACATGGTTATGTCACTTTCACATTAAATGAGAAATGTCACACAAAATTTTTCCACTAGTTCTAGCCATGTGAAGATAGACCCACGAGGTAAGTGAAGGAACCACTCTAATGCTTGTCCTCCTAGACTTTTTGGAAATAGTCATATGAGGTAATTATTCATTATACACCACTTCTTGGCATGCCATGTAAAAATATTTTACATGATCCCATGGATCACCTTTCCCTTTATATTTTTCAAATTTTGGGAATCAAATTTCTTAGGAAAGGGTTGGAGCAACATAGTCTTATCAAATGGATAAGGGCATAGCTCTTCATATTGATACTTTTTTTATGTCCTACATTGCTTTCTTGAAGGCTTGTGAGCATTGCTTTCATAGATTGTAACTCTTGTGAAAGAAGTTTCTCCTTAGTGGGGGAAGTTGGCATATACACATGACTATTTTTTGACATTTTCTCCCTCTTGGTTTTTTTGTGTGAAGCTCACTATTTCTAACCTTAGGTTTCTCCCGATGTACATTTTTTTTTTCTCTTTTTGTACATGGGATGCTAGAAAAGCTAATTGTTGACTAAGGTGTTGAATTTTTTGTTGTATAGTGACTTCTTCATCATGAGGTTCCTCTTCATTTTCATGGAGAGGGGGTTGTTCCATGTTTTCATGTTCCACTCTTACCCTACGTGGCATTCTATGAGTGGCATTTTAAAACCACCCATGTTGTCATTTCCAGTGTTTGAGGTGGAAGCATGTCCATGTCCTAAAATGTCATCCATATTAATGAGGGGGCATTCTTCCTCATTAGCATTATTTGTAGGTGGAATAGTTTCATGTTCATTGGCATTCTAGCACCTAATTCCACAACTCTTGTGAGTACTCTATCTTTTTTTAGAAAGAGGAACTCATCTAATTGGGTGGGTCAAATTCAAACTCCATGTGTGGTGATCCCAACTCATCACCACTATGGTCTACCATCTCATCCTCTTCCTTTGCATGGAGAATAAAGGTCCTAAATCATGACCGATAAAGGGATTTGACCCTTGTTTGTTTGATGTTTCCCATGCTTGTCTCTTGGATCCCATTCTTGTTATGGGGGCCATAGCAAATGAGAATTTCACTAAGGTGTTTTGTTGAATTTTTCCAAGGGTATAATCAAACCTAAGTGAAAACCTAGAATGAGATGTTTACTAAGGACACACAAAGAATGTCAATAGTCTAAAGAATAATGAATGTCAATGAATCAAGGATCAAAGTGATTTTCCTAAATGGATAAGTCAAAATGATGAATAATCAAGACACAATCACACAAAGGTTTTTTTTAAACCAATCAATCAATGAAGTACTTCCTAAATGTTTCCAAATGGTAGTTTGACATTTAAAATGATCAAAAAAATGTCACTACTTATGTCAAGTTCAAAATGAACAAGGCGTAAGTAATAACAAGAGGTTGATGTGATTTCCAAAAAAGTATACTTAAAGTGATTTAAGTCCAAGCAAGACCTAAATCTCAAAAAGTGGGGTTACGAATATGAACAACACTAATAATACCACTAAGATACGTTAACCAAAATTTATGGAAAAGTAAGGTATTAGTATCAAAATAATATTAGTACGATGCACACAAAGGTAACAACAACACCTTTCAAAATCAAGGTAATGTTTGAAAGAAAACCAAGGCTAAAGTATACCAAGGAATTGTTAAGGTGCGCATAGTGTAACATTTACAATCTAGACACTTAGGTCAAGTTTACAAGAAACAAGATGTAAGTATCAAAATTGTTTTGTGATACGATACAAGAAACGTAACACTTCAAAGGAGAATCAGTGAAGAATCAATCCTAACTAAATGATGATCTTGACTTGGGTATCAAGATCAAATGGCTATCAAGATATGAAAATGTACCAACACACTTTCAACATTTACCATCCAGTCTCAAGCAAGGATGAATGTAAATGGGTGCAAAAGTGGTGACACAATCGATCGATTGATAACACACGTATGGTTGCTATTATTTTGATCAAAAAAGTGTCAAAAGAAAGCAAAGGAAGTAGATCAAATGAGGTTGAAAAGTGTTTGGTGTCAAAACTTAGCTCGAAAGAAATAAGTTTGAAAGTAAAAGTCAAAAAAAAATGTGAGGTTGAAAAGTGTTTTCAAAGTTTGTTTTTGAAGTGAGTTCATCTTGACTTTCAAAAAAGATTGGCTTTATGAAAATGTAACAACACACTTTCTTACCATATCAAATGAAGTGAAAAAAGAATAAGAAAAAGTGGTGGAATGCTTCACAAATTTTAATGATAAAAAAGTGAAAAAAAGAAAGCAAAGGAAGTAGATTTTGAAAAGTTTTTGACTTCAAACTTAGCTCCTTTTTTAAAAAACAAGATTTATCAAAAAATTTGATGATTTACTTAAAGAAAGGAGAATCAGTTCTAACTAAAATGACGATATTGACTTTGGTATCAAATTTCAAATGGCTATCAATTGTGAAAATGTACCAACACACTTTAAACGTTTACCATCCAAAATGCAAAAGTGGTCATGATCAATTGATAACACATTCTTATTCTTTTTTGATAAAAAAGTGTCAAAATAAATCAAAGGAAGTTCAAATGAGGTTGATAAGTGTTTGGCCTCACTTTGACAAGTTTTTCCTAAAAATAAGTAAAAGTAATGCTTCAAAAATTTCATGGTGAATGATTGCTAGTTTGAACTTTAATGGACTCTCCTTTTTTGATAAAAAATTTTGACTTTCTCCTTTGTAAAAGGATCTTTACAACTTATTGGCTTGAATGAAAAATGTTGGCTCCAATGATAAATGGCTTTCCTTAACTGGTTCCTCAACTAGGTGTCACAAGATACCCTTGCGAGCTCAATTTACCAAGAAATTTACATTGACTAGTCTTGGAGTATCTCATTTTACTTTACCCCCTTCAAATACAATGAGCAATGAATGCATTTAGTTGTATTCTCACTGGGTCACAATATGGATAACTTTGACATTAAATCTCACGTGTAAACTAGTCAAGTAGGTGTGTGAGCACTTCCCATTTCATCCACAAGGTTCCCTCTTGTGGACTACTTTGGGGTTCCTAGGACCACCCCCATTGTTGTAGCTTAAGGCTTATGCCAAAGGGGTTATGTCCTAGTTTTAAGCGGATGGGGCATACCCTTATCCAAACCTATATATAATGTGATGAATGTGGTGTGTTTTTTATCTTTTAGACTTAATGTGGTTTAGTCATTCACCATTTGGCAACCTACAACACACATGTAGTTAGAAAGTTTGTTTTGATTCTCCTTTCTTTGAAAGTGTTTTTAGGTCCTACATGAAGAGTTTAGTAGTTTTCCACAAAAAAAAAGAGATAAGACATCATTTCTGATTCTCAAGATCATCCTAAGATGCAAGAGAAGAGCATACATGATGTAGAATCCAACTATTTAACTAACAATGGAAAAACACTTAACTTAAATGCACAATTTGTTCATTTTAGCCAATTTGACATTCATTCCCTTAGCAATAAGTGTAATGAGATGTTTTTCAAAGCATAGAAAAGATGTAGAAATCATTTCTGATTCCCAAGATCACCTAAAAGGTGTGAGGGAAGAGCATACATGATTCTAATCTCATAAACAAGCATGCAACATTCATTAACCTTAAACAAACCAAATTAGCAAAAAAACATGAAGATATACCCTACAAAACAAAAGTTAATCTCAAATAAACTCAAAGGAGTTAGCACATCAAGAACACAAGCTTTTGAAATTTTAAAATAACATTCAAATCTTGTATATGATGACATGCTGCACACTTCTTCAGTGTGTGTATATGCACACCTTATCAACATGTGTGTGTGCATGGATAACATCATGTGCACGCCTCTACTAAAAATGATAAAGTGAGCTAAAATGCATGTGCAGCAGAAGAGAGTTGTGTGTGCATGGAAAGTTAGTATGTGCATGCAGTGCATGTGCACTGATCAAAAAGAGGGTAAAACAAAAGCCTAGAAAATGTGTGCATGCCCTGAGAGAGAGTTCTGCATGCGTGAGTTTAAGCATATGTGTGAGACAAGAAAACTACAAAAAAACACAGAGAGTTAATTTCATGTGCGTGGGAAGAATGATGTATGCGCACGACCTTTTTTGCAATGCATGTGTGGGTCTGACCAAAAACTGACACAAGGTACAACTAGTAGAAATAATGTATGCATGGAATAAGTGTGTGTGTGCACTTTTTTTGACACCTATGTGTGAAGTTTTAATGTGTGTGCACCCCCTAAAAAATTTTTCCACTATGCATGTGTGTACCTATAGATGATGTCAAAATATAGAGCTCTAATGTATATGTAACTTCAAAAGGTCAAATTTTTCCTAATTTAGCTCAAATCTAATGACAACCCATCACAATAAACCCCATAAGAGAGACTCAATGCATATAAAGTTAGTGAAATAACCTAAGGATTTTAACTTATTTCACATGTGCATGATTTGGGTTAGCAAAACTTGAGAAAAACTAGTAAAACTCATTAAAATCAAAGAGACTATGAATCCATCCCACCAAGCATGCCAAATGTATCCATGTATTAGTTAGCTAAGCTAAGAGAATTGAAACTAACACCTAATAGTTCCAAAACAAATCTAACTAAACAAGATCATCATGCTAAGAGCTTAAAGAGACTAAATATCAACAACATGCATAGAACTTTGAAGGAAAATCAAACTAACATGTTAAGCATTATTCTCTACTCTTTGAAAGCTAAACTAGAAATGGACCTATGTAGATCCTTAGCAATCAAAATGTGATTGTTTTTTTATCCCAAGGGTTTGAGAATGGAGTCTCATCAAGACATGGCTACAAGACCATTTTGATTCTCTCCATATGACTCAAAAGCTTGGATGGATGAAATGCAAGATGAAGATACCTAGCTCAACACTAATGGAGGATGCTCAAAGATGAAAATGCCTATAGTTTATGCTATATGCATGCAAAGGTGTAAGAAGAAAGGTAGGAGGAGGGTTCTTTATATAACCCATTGGTTTGAAGAAGCTTTGCATCCTATTGTATGTGGGATAATAGCAAAGCTAGGTTAGTTATGGATAAGCATACTTTAAGTTTTATTTAGAGGAGATTAATATATCATTAGTGATTCATGGGAGTTGAGGGGGTGTATTAATTAATCAAGAGTGATTAACTAATAGGTAGGTGTAAGCTTATAGAATATTTTTAGAAGAAAGTTAGCATGATTTGGGTTATGAGAGGATTTTAATCCAATAAATGATGATTTATTGATTAAATGAAGGGGAAGTTAATTAATTAAGAATAATTAATTAATCTAGTTAATCGACATCTTGAGCGATAAAGAGGTTAATTAATTAGTGTAATGTAATTAATCAATGGTGATAGAAGAGAAATTTTCCTTTCAAAGTTTGCATTGAGGGGGAGTGTGAATGAAAATTACACCTCCTAACATCTAGACATGTGTTTTCTCCTTCACCTCTATACTTCTGCTCCAAATTTAAATAATTGTAAAATATCTTTTTATGATCTTAGTAAAATTATAACTCTAAGTTTACCGTGTAGTTTGGTAATGTTGTATCATGTTGTAAAGGAGGTGCTTACTTTAGAAAATGATCCTAGAGATGCTAGTATATATTTTTCATGAGAAACTGTGAGATGTAGTCTTACAAATCATGCTTAGCATAAATCACAAGTTTTGATTTATGGATTCCAAATACTTTTGTACCAAAATGTAAGTTTAACATAACAAAGGTGTATAAATCCTTCAAATGTGATATGTTATCGTAAACCCTAACTATGGTTTAAGGATTGTAAATCATGTTGTATAAATAGGTAACATTGGCATATGATCCCCACTTAATATTAAGGGTTAGAACATTAATATTAAGTGTTCTAGTTATATATAAAATATAGTTTATAATTAAATAAATTAGAATATTATTATATTTTAATTTATTTAATATAAAATTTAGGTTTATGGTTAAATTGGTTTTTATAAATCAATTAATTAATAGTTGGGGTGCTTCATTGAGAAGTCACACCCATTTAAACTATTTAAATTGACTTGTGGGGTTAGATAAATGAATATATAGAATTCGCGTGGTGAATTATAATGGTGGAGAGGAGTGAGGTGAATGGAGATTATTATCGGACTATAAGTGTTTCTTGCTTAAATGAAATCTTACTATTTTGAAAATGGGTTTTTACCCTTTGGGTTTTCCATGTTAAATACAGTGTCATGTGTTATTTACTTTTATTGCATTATAGCTTAAATCTCTTTATATAATTAATTCATGTAATATTTAATTTGTTTAATATAAGTTCTCACACCTCACATAGAATGAAATACCTAGAGGCATGACATAAGTAGAAAGTTTTTATTTCTCATGCTCAATATACCACATGAACACATGTGTGTAAAGAAGAAATTTTATCTATCAAACTAAAGGAATTCAAAAATGTATAATGTAAAGTGTAAAAATGTAATCCACGAAACCGGTCCCGATTTTGTATTTTTGTAAATATTTGAATATTTTTGTATTTTGAAAATATTTAATTATGTATAGAGTATGTACCGGAGATGAGAAACAAGTTTCCCCAATGTGTGTGTGCAAAGTGAGATTTGGGTGTGTAAACTCTCCCTCAACAATCAATTTGAACCTATAAATAAAGTGTGTCATCGAAAAACAAGGGGGAAGGGGTAACACAAGAGATACCATAAAACAATGTCAACAAAGTGAGGGAGAACCTTGTAGAGTCCAAGATTCTAGCTACATAAATAGTAAGTGTATTAACATAAATAATAAAATTTTATTCATTAAGAAAAACTAAAATAGGTGGAATATTGGGATTCTTGGCAATAATTCCAAGAGTAAGTGAAAGCATAAGGATCAATGTGTGAGTCAAGAGATGTGCAACATATGTAGTGCTAGGAGGCTCATCAAGTATCAACCTCAAGTAATGATGGGAGAGACATAAGACTCTGCATAACCAATAGGTGTAATATGGGAATATTTGAAGCATTAGAACCATATGTAATATCCCATAATATAATAAGAGAAACCATAGACAAAAATGTGGAAAAAGGGGGAAATTAGGATTCCCCCAGTAATAAGAATAATTCACATAGTGGAGATTTGAGAGGCATACTTAGGATTTATCCTATATTTACCCATGCCTATAGAGATCCACAGATCATCAAGTAAGTCATCGATACTTGTTTTGTGAAAATTCTTAATAGATATTTTCATGCTAATAATAAGTATAGAACTATTTGTATTATTATTGCAATTGGTGTTAATAGGTGGATTAGAATATATCATAACTTGATGTGGAGATGGGTATATATCCATAGAATAATTTTTTTCATATCAATTTGTTCATCATTGTTGCTATCATAATCTCAATCATGAACCCAGTTATCATCTTTGTGCACATGGATTTGTGTTGGTCAAAACTGTACAACTTAGTCCAAAGTGTTTATAAGGTCCCGGCCCTTCGCATAGTATTGGAACTACTTGGAATTTAGGTCCAAACTTTCTAAGTGCTTCACCTTCATAGAAATGTGTGTCATTATGTGTTAGTATTCTTCACTCACCTTCATAATGGCTTCTACAAACTCTATTCAAAACCTAAAACTCTTGTACTTTAAGGAGTTCATTTTAAAAAATAGGTGAGTTGTGGGAACCCCATGCACCGCTGAGATTTCCACTACTCCAAAGAGGGCTCAAAACTCAAATCATTATCCAAGCATGTGATGCCTAATATAGTGCAATTAGACTTGATAATCATGCTTTGACAATTCTTTGCTTGGTTTTCACACTTTCTCAAATACTTGGGAAGGGTCGCTTTGCTTACTTGTAGTATGTATATGGAGATTCCTAGACCTAGAAGGACACTTTGGACCAATAAAGGGTGCTTCCCTAATGATATGCATGAGTTATTTCACATTTTAGGGATATTTGAGTTCCTTTAGTGCTTGTTTTTGGATGGGGAGTTCATAAAGTGCCAAGTTACCAAATGAGGTATGATTTACTTGCTTATATATGCTTCCAAAGGTTGTTATGTCCTGAAAGACCAACCAAGGGGATATATTTTTTATAATAATTTTATATATTTGAAATAATTAACTCAAAACATTTCATTCCAAAACTGGACAATAGTTTCGAGTATTGACATGTTACAAAACCAACCGAAACTAATGTTTTTGGACCGAGGGAGAAAATCAGGTTTTTAATTTTGGGCCTAATAGTGGATGTTTCCATCTTTATTTTATGTATTTAAAAATTATAGATTAATAACATATATATGTTCAAAGATAAATAATTGTATAAAGTGTTATTAGGATGTCCTAAGAAAGAGTGAGGAGAGTGCATTTGTCCATGCAAGTTTGCAATGTAAAGATTAGTAGTTTCAAAGGATAGATATACAAATTTTAGTGTCTAAAAATATATATTGAAGGGGAATGAGGATGAGAATATAAATGAGAAGTAATAGATGTATAATGCATCATTATTGAGTATTTGATAACCTAGGTGACTGAAAAATAAGACCTATGTTACATGTATGGGTGCATGATAGATATAACATGAGACATGATAGAAAAAATTGTATATGTATAAACACTAGAGATAGTGGCAAGATTTTTGGGCCAAGATATGATGATGGAATAGCAAAATGTAATTCCACTAATTTTGACCACGTTATTATTGTAAATCAGCATATTTAAGGTACAAATCCAAGAACAACCTAGACTTATGTCACATGATGCAATAGATCATGCCACTAAAAATTTAATAGAAAAGGTAGAAATCCAATTAAGAGGGAGTATAATATTCTGATGCATATTTAAGGATCAACAATAACATCCTTCTTAGTGTACCAAAGAGACCAAAACAATGAAAAAGTGTACATATAATGGGAGTATTTTTACTAACCGAACATTGAGTATGGAGTGTTGGTCAACCGAAGAAAGGATGAATAACGTACCATAGAAAAACCCATGTTCCATATAATTGTTATCAAAGGAAATAACTAGTGAGAAGGTTATGGTGAAAATAGTTCCAATCATTATACCAAACATGTTATCATAAGATGGTGGAGGTAGGATATCATGGTAAGTATTGTGAACTTTTGAGGTAGATTTGGAGGTATTATGTTCCGAGAGGGTCACTTAATATTTTCAGCTTTAAATTGTCATTAGTGGATTTGGGTTGAGGTGTAGTCTCATATTTAATAGTACCAACATCAATTAGGTCTTGGATAACATGAATAAGCTTAAACTAATTATTAGTGGAGTGATTGAAACATCGGTGGTAGTCACGGTGAACAAAATCATCAAATATTTTACCATGAGGTGCACTTGGATCAACCTCAAGTAGTGGAGGGAGAGATACCAAGTTACACTCAAGTAATTTTTAAAGAACTATTTGTGGCACAAAAGGTAAATGGGTGAATTTTCCTTGAGAAGATAGTAATTTTAGCTTTGTAGGTTACGACACAACATTGATTATGATTTTAGCTTCAATTTAGTCATCGATGAGCCTTGTTCTTAAAAGTATCCTCAAATTAAAACTTATGAGTAGAGGTGTTATGAGGATGAGAAATGTATTTGATATTTTTCATGTTGAATAACTTAGCTTCACATTGTTTAAAGGTATGAAAAATATGATTGAATGAATGGAACTTGTCAAACATCATGGATTATTACAAAATAATAAGGATAATTTGAGTAAAAATATCTTGTAGTTCATTATCACCCAATAGATTTCTCATCTTGGAAAGTGTAGTTTTATATCATAAAACATATTTTCTAATGGGATCACTAGAACCTTGTCATATTTTATCCATTTGAGCATAGGATACTTTTTCATGAATGTTGATAGAAAATTATGTGAGGAATTTATCACCCAAAGGAGTGAATGTTCTGATCGAATGCACGGGTAGGTCATGATACCATTATAAGGTAAATTATTTGAGACTATGAGGAAAAATTTATTCAAAATGTATCATTAGAGAAGCCCAAAAAAGTGACATGAAATATATGAAGGTGATCTTTGGGATCACCATTATCATCATAGATAGGTATTTTAGGAGAAATAAAATGATAGGTAAATGGTATGAAGACAATTTAGGTGTAAAGGAGTTATGAAGAAGTTTATTGGAATCCAATGTATGATAGGAATTGGATTTGCCTTGTTACAGATTGTAATATTTGATCTTATAAGTATGAACAAGGGATTCGAGAGCCTATGTATTAGAAAAAGAAGCATGTGAAGCATTATAAGTGTAGAGAGGAAATTTGGGGATAAAATTAAGAATAAGTATAGTCATGGTGATAGCAAGAAGTGGAAAATTAGATTCCCTCAATGAAATAGGTACTTGTTGATGTAGGGATGGTTGATGTATGCATAACAAATGACAAATAAGGGTTAGGAGGTCCAATAAGATACTATTTATTAGAGTCTTGATCATGAGTGAGTTTAGTAGAAAGGAGAATAAAAATGGAAAGCTCAATGTGGTGAGGGTTTTAATGGATCTACACATGAATGTTAGAGACCATTTCATCTTATGCCTATTGTACATTATCATCTTCATTATGATCATCATCAAAAGAGTGTTCACTGTTCATTTCTATTTCCTTACAAATATCATTAGGGACGATGTGAAATGTAATAGAAGGAACCCCAAAAACAAGGGGTGGAGAAGAGGCCATGAGGGCATGAATATTATGAGTAGGAGGAGAAATCTCAATGTTATCAATAAGTTGTTGATTAAGAAAGTTATTACGTTAAAAGGGCATAGAAATAAAACATAAAAATGTAAACTAGTGATACCCAGGTCTATTAAGGTTTGGTAAATAAATTTTATTAGAATACTAGGTTCACCAAAATTTGAAGATCCTAATGAGAGCAACAGTCAGGGGACAAGAAGTCCCTCCTCTTTGATGGGAGAGGTTCCCTTATTTAAAAGCAAAACTTATTTACAAATGTACAATGCATAACTTTGATGTGGAACTTGGGTATCATGAAAGCTTTGTGAAATGAAATAGATTATCAATCACAAAAGCATAGAAGAATGAAGACAAGGAAATGAGTAGAAAAGCATTTTCCAGAATTATAGCTGACAAAATAATTCCTTATGCGTGCCAGAATACAATGAATTAGAATTGGACCATTTGTATTTGAATTACTAAGATGCAATTTGGAGGGACACACAGTTCCATAAATAACATTTACAAGAATACAAAGCTTCTTGGTATTATGCAGACAAATGATCTAATAATATTTAATAGATAGCTACGAAATAAAGGAATCAGATGAACAAAGAAAGAAGATCCTTTTGTATTGATTGCCGTATTATTTCTTACACTTTCAGAAATAAGCCAAGTTCCCCCTCAAAATGGCGAGGAGAGGCTATTATATAGTTTACAAATCAGTTACCCTTGGTAACTACTTCTTTTAATTAATGCTTAGTTAAAGGGTTGTTAATCAAAATACCCCAACTAATTACAATAAATCCGAGATGAGGAAAGAAAGAAAGGAGAAAATCAGAGAAGAAGACAAGTGCATTCATGATTGAGAGGGGCCCACTGATTTGAGGATCCACTGTCTAAATCTTTTTAACGCCTCTGCTATGTCTCTGCCACGTGGAACTGATGTGTTGGCGGTGGACTGAGTCCAAAATCCAAGACATTTCTCCATCTCTTTGTCGAATTCGACATGCGTATGATAATCCTTGCTTGCTTCTTCGATAGCAGACTGGAGAGAGCAGATTTCTTTCATCTTTTCCTTTGTGATGGAATCTTCTCTGAATAGATTATCTTTAACAAAAGCTTTGAATTGAGCCTTGATTTCTTGCAATGAGAAGGGCACACCTGAGGTTTCATCTTGGAGGTGACAATGGATATCCTTAAAAGCAGATACCACCAAAGTCTTGAAGGCCTCACCCTTCTGCCAGCTATTTTTCAATTCTCCCAAAGCCTCCTCCAGCACCTTGATTTTCCATTCCACACTGTATACCCATGATTTTGACAAATTATCTTTTGTATCATCAAAGACCTTGCTTGCCATTAAAATATTTTCATCAGCCTGCCCCATAAGGTGAAGGTCTACTATACAGCTGCTCCAGAGTTTGAGCTCTTTATCTATATTTCCAATAGTGGAGGAGAGCTTCATTGTAGATTATTCACCTTCTCATTGAGTTTGAAGGCTTCACTAATGAAATTCAACCCCGCAACAAGCATATCATCCACCATAGGCCCTCCATAGCTCTTCCATAGATGGAATATCTGTGTATATCTTTGATACTCTGACTTCATCTTGACTGAGGATTACAGGTGGTGGAAGAGTGGTCAGTGGGGTGGGGTCTAAAACTTTATCCTTGGACAACAGTGACTTGATGAAACCTGCAAGAACCTAGCCTCGCCTGATCTTCCAGTTGCTCTATAGTTTTTGCCCTTTTCTACTCTCCCAATGACCCTGGTGATTGTTTCTTGAGATTGTGAATCTCACCTTTAGGGGTGGACTCTCCCATAGGGATCCTCGAGAGCTCAAGATCAGATGCTTGCAAATCATGCTCTGGCTTGTCTACTTTGGGCTTGGCTATCTCCAGGAATTGCTGGCCCTGAGCATCAGATACTATTCTAGAGGTAGTCCTGGCCTTCTTGGCGGAGTAGGAGGAGTAGTGCCTAATAAGGCCACCACAACATCAAAATTGGGTCCTGAGATTCGGGAGGAAGACTTTCTCTTCCTACTATCAACAAAAGGTCTGCACCCATGCAAAAAGGAGGAGGAAGAGGAAGGTGGGGCAAGAGGGCCGAGAGAAAGGGAACTCATGGCACTCAAAGTGTGCACTTCTTTGTTGCCTCCAGTTGAGATATGAGTGGAGCACTCGGGGCTTTTGGTACAGAGGAGTCAATGGTGCTTGGAAGCTCAGTGCTTTGGACTTCTTTGTCTTTATCCATTGGGGCTTCTGGAGCACTTATGGAGGCTGGCACTTCACTCTCTTTACTTTCACTGAGAACAATAATGTTCTCTGACCTGAGGGCAATTCCGAATGCTTCATCATGGGATCTTCTTCAACAGGCTCCTTTTTGACCTCCTTGATTTTCTTCTGATATACTTGAGTGGATGAGGAAGGAGTGGAGGATGTAGGACCTTTAGTTGAGGAGGCAGGAGGAGTCTGCACAGGTGCTTCCGAACTGGGTGTCAATGCTTCCTTCCTTGGTGTTGAAGTATCCTTGGAGGAGGACTCACCTGAATGCCTTCTAAGCTCACGGACTTTCCTATCAAACCAGATCTTGGTTCTTACTAAGACAGGGGCTAAGATTTCAGCCAGATCATCTTTCTCCTTTTTGAACCAATCCAAATCCTCCAAGGGAGTGTGTTTGATCAAGGTGTCATACTCATATGAAAACAGGTCGAATTATCATCCTGAAGCCCTTCCGGGACTTGATACAAATTAAGCTCCTGAATCAGTTGAAGAGAAAACCTGCCGTAATGTCTCCTTCTTGCCTCAAAATCATCAGCACAGTCAGCCCAATAGTCTTCTATGTCTGCCCTATGATAGTAATTGATTTTGATGTTCTGTTCAATAAATTTCTTCAAATCAAAACAAGTTCTTGGCCCGAAGAAATGGACAGTGATGGGAGCTAGGCTCTTTCTATGTTTTGTGCATCTAGAGCCGTCTTGCAGGTGTAGTTTCCCAAAGATATGGGGAAGTGCAGCCAAGAATTTTCTTATCCCTGCAGGTCCTGTGTAACTTGTCTAATTGCCTACATATCTCTATCAAGGCCATTTTATCATTGCAGAACATAGGGAGCTTAAGAGGGGTGCTCTCATAGCCACAAGCCTGATATAGGAGAATTTTCTGAATTGGATGAAGTAAGCACCGTACTTCACTATTAGGCTCATGGCTTCATCCGAGAACCTCCTTGCAGTGTCGCTCTCTAGAAGCCTTACAATGTACATGGTGAAAGCATCATTCACCCTCCTGAAGTTGCGATTGCTAGTGTCCAGGGTGAATTGAGGGCAGTAGGCCATATATACAGGGTCACCCTTATGAGCATCAATGTATGTGAATCCAAACCATTGCCTTGATGCTTCTAGGGTGTACATCAAATATGAAGTCATGTAGAACTTCTTGGTTTGTTGTACATTGACAAATTTACTTGCTAAGTTCATGCTGATGATTTCTACCCAGTTGATATTCTGAGTTCCTTCACACACCATGTTGATAAGGGGGCACATCCAGAAATGGAACTCGTTGGTAGAGGGTAAGCCCATGACCCGAGCTAGTAGGATTATAAAATCTGACAGCTCCTCATTGAAATCGGCATGAAAATAGAACCTTGGATAGACGGGACGCCCCCTTTTTAGGGTTTTTAAGCCAAGACTTCACCACCCTCACCTTGTATTTCTCACTGTCCTAGTCGAAGAGGGCCTGTGCCTGGTTTTGAGAGATTACTATAGAATTTTCCATCTCAGAATCCTTAGGGCAGTGCTAATGGCGTGGCAACATCGAGCTTGGAAATGAGTTCCCCATGCACATTCGTTAGCTCACTCGAGTCGGGATTGAAATGAGCACCGCAGTGAGTACTATATCTGCACATTGTACTGAGATTGGGAAACCAACGGTGAATGCCAAGCCACTATCATGAATCATTTGTGCCATAGGAGAGGGGTTCGAGTCTGTCATCCTAGTCCAGAAATCTCCAAGTCCAGGTGACGAACTTCACTATCCCCGATATCGGGAACGGACTCGAGCGGTGAAATTTTCTCCTGACCTTGAAATTTGATCTTCATGTTGATAGAACTCGAGAAACAAGGTCACAGTCTAGAATCTCGATGAAATTACAGGGAATGGGTATGCACAAAAATTTTGATTGCGAGGGTATGAGCAATAGATAACAAGAAAGCAATGTGCAAAAATGCGTAAGGGGGAAGCTTATTAAATAGCCATTTAGGAGAGAGAAAGGTAATAAATGCACATTAAATACACATCTACCAACTTGAAAAGTAAGATATTTGGGAAGAGTGGGAAAAATTAGCCCGGATGGCCTTTGGTTCATTTGGGACACGCGGACGCGAAAGCGCGATTCGGCCGATGATGGGGAAACGGGGAAAAAGATGCACAAATGCTTTTGGGACATGAGGGATGAAAGTACGTGAAGTGCGTGATTCGGCCGATGTGGGCTGAAAGGTGAACATTGAGCCTGGGTGAACTTGTGTTATTTGGGACAAAAAGTTCCGATGGGCCCGAAAGAAACGGACTTCGGGTAAAGTGGCCGATCGGCGAACAGGAGCCCAAATGAACTTGGGACATCTGGGACAAAAATGTCCGATAGACCCAAATCACACAAAATGACCCAAAAACATAGATTCTTTCCAACTTTTTGACTTTTCCCTTACCAAAACAACAGAAAAGGTGATTAACCTCAAAATTTGATTTTGAACTTCTCAAAAGAGGGGGAAATTTTGAGAGGACAACAATTGGCTCCTTCTGGGGATGACTTGGCTAAAGTCCAAAAGAATGAGACAAGGCAAGAATCTTAGAAAATCTAGGGAAAGCATATCAGTACCTTATCCATTGGGCCACGGAGTCAAAAGCAGATCAATACAAAAGACAACACACCAAAACAAGGAAAAGGAAGGGGAAAGACAAACGCTATACAAAATATACAAAGGACTTCCCAATCACCTATGACTTAAACAATTTCAGGTACTACCCACTATAAGGAAGTGGGAGAGAAGAACCATCCATATAATCAAGGTAAAAATAATTCTCACCAGCAAAGTGCCTGATCTTGAAAGGTCCGAGCCAAAGGGAATCAAACTTGCCATGGCTGCCACGAGGTTCATGCCTTTTATCCCACAACAAAACAATGTCTCCAACTTTGAAATCCCTGAACCTGGCCTTTTTATCAAACAAGACCTTTACTTTCTATTGGTGAGCAGATATTCTATCAGCAACCTTTAACCTATCCTCGTTCAATTTGTAAAGGTACATGATCCTTTTATCCAAAGAATCATTGAAACTAGTGTCTTCAATGGCCTTCATTAAATGCAAGGCTGGTAGTTCCACTGTTACGGGAAATTGAGCTTCTACTCCATATACTACCTAAAAAGGAGACATCCCAATGGCTCTTTTAGGTGTGACCCTATCTGCCCAAAGAGCATCATAGAGTTTCTTGTGCCAGTTCCTCTGAGATTCATTAACTAATTTCCTTATAATAGCCACCAGATTTTTGTTTGTTGATTCTACTTGTCCATTACCCTGAGGATAATAATCTGAGGAGTGAGCCAGGGAGATGCCATATCCATAACAAAAATCCATCATCTCAGTTGAAGAAAAATTTGAAGCATTATCTGTCACTATCTTGTTTGGCACACCAAACCTCACCAAGATGTTCTCTTTGATAAAACTGCATACTACTTCTGAAGTAGTACTCTTTACTGGAATGGCTTCTACCCACTTAGTAAAATAATCTGTGGCAGTTAATACGTGGGTGTGACCAGCACTAGAAGAGGGATTAAGTGTTCCAATGAAATCTAAACCCCATTGTTGAAAAGGCTCTTCGATCACAACTGGTTTAAGGGGCAAAGAGGCCAATTTGGGTCTACCCACGAAGGTCTGACAAGCTTCACATTTATCAATCCACTTTGATGCATCTCTGAACAAGGTAGGCCAGTAATATCCTGCACGAAGAATCTTATGAGCAGTGACAGTTGATGAGTAGTGCCCTCCACATGCTTGGTTATGAAAAGCTGAAAGTAGCTTCCTCTGTTGTTCCTTATCCACACATTTTAGAAACCTTCCATCCAACCCGCGCTTAAACAAGGAATTCTCCCACAACACATATTGGGCTGATCTTAGCTTAACAACTCTCCTCTCTTTGGTAGTCAAATGAGAGGGACATTCTCCATATGTGAGAAAGTGTGTGATATCGGCATACCATTCATCAATTGAGCCAAGAAACAGAATGGTAGGAAGATCAACTTTATCCTCTAGTAACTCATGTCTAGCTCCCTCAGCGATGAGTTCACACAGGCCTTTTCCACGGATGAGCTTGGTTGGTCTGATGTCAATGTCATATTCTTGGACCTTGGCCACCCAGTTCCCTCTCTTGGATCCAAACTCCTGTTGTGTGAGAATGGACTTGATGGTTGTATCCGGTACAAATACTGTGGAGTGAGAGTTAAGAATGTAAAAACGAAACTGCTTGACAACTTTAACCACTGCGAAAGCATGTTTCTCCATTATGGTGTATTTTAACTCATGATTTTTTAGAATGTAGCTCATAAATGCAATTGGGAGCTCATGATCATTAGAATCTTCTTGAGTCAAAATAACAGCCAGGGTGTTATCTATGGCATAACAATAGATAATAAATTCTTTGCTGAAAATCTGACATGCTAAAATAGGAGTTTTAGCAATAGCCCTTTTAATACCTTCAAAGGCTTCTTTCCTTCAGGAGACCAACCAAACATCTATTTTCCCTTCATCATTTGGGAGATATTCAAAGTTAGCTCTGTGAAATCAGGGATGAATCTTCTTAGAAAGTTAATCTTACCAAAGAAAGAGTGCACTCCCTTCTTGCTGGTTGGAAGGGGAATTTGCTGATAGCTTGAACTCGCTCAGGATCAATTTTTATACCATCTTTGGAAACAACATGCCCCAATAATTTTCCCTCTGTGACACAAAAGATAGATTTCTTAGGATTTAAAGAGATCCCATGTTCTCTACATTTCAAAAGAACTGTTTCTAGATGCTGAAAATGATCTGCCCTTGTTTTGGAAAATACAATCAAGTCATCAAGGTATACGACAATACACTTCCCTTTCAAACTTCCAAAGGCCAAGTCCATAGCTCTTTGAAAAGTGGCACCAGCATTAATGAGCCCAAAAGGCATCCTTTTGTAGGCAAAGGTACCCCAAGGGGTAGTGAAGGCCATTTTGTGTTGATCTGCGGTATTAACTTCTACCTGATTATACCCTGAGAAGCCATCAAGCATAGACAACATTTCAGATCCCATAACAGCTTGCAAGACTTGATCCATCATGGGAAAAGGATAATTATCTTTTAAGGAAGCTTGATTCAGATTCTTGAAGTCAACACAGATACGAATCTCACCATTTTTCTTTCTAACAGGCACAATATTGGCAATCCATGTTGAATGGTGGATAGGAAAAATGATTTTGGCCTTTAATAACTTCTTGTATTTCCTGAAAGATGGTGTCAGCTATCTTAGGATTGTATTGCCTCTATTTCTGTCTAAAAGGCTTAATCCCAGGTTTGAGAGGGATAAAATGCTGCATTTCTTTTGGTTGAAAAGCTTTTAAATCCTCATAGGAATAAGCAAGAACATCTTTATACTTCTTTAAAAGATTAACTACTTTCCTCTTTTCTTCTGGTGTGCAACATTTTCCAATGTTCACGAGTTTAGGGTCAGTAGAACTCCCAATATTAATTTTATCATATTCAGCTGATTGTTGAGGTCTAGTAGAAGCTTTAAACCTCACATACCTATCATGTTTGTCAAACAATTCTTCTAAACTCACCAATCCCTTTGGAATCTTGTTCCCTTTGAGTTTGATACATCCATCTTGATCTGTCTCTTCTTCTTTGACATCTTCTTTATTGAGGGCACACTTTCACGAGGCAAATTGTCACTTCCTTCAAAGTACAACTGTTCAAAGTTATCCTTGAGTTCTAAGAAAGAAAGCAGATGCTGATCATCATTGAAAACTTGCCAGTTACTTGCATTATCAGGTACACTGGGCCTATGGATCATCTCAATGGTAAACTTATCTTGAGAGAAGTCAGGATGAGGTATCAGCAATGACCCCGAGACTGCTAGTGAATCAGCCCTAGTGTTCTCCTCCCTAGGCACTACTTCGATGGAGAAGGCGTCAAGAAATTCAATAGAGTCCCAAACCTGATTCCTATAATGTTTCAATCTTCTATTTTTTACCTGGAAGAGGTTTCTAACTTGTTTGACAATTAGCTCTGCATCTCCATGAGCTAGAAGAATCTTCACACCTTTTTCTTTTGCCACATGGAGCCCAAGAATGAGAGCTTCATACTCTGTTGTATTATTAGTATTTTCAAATTGTAACTTGAATGAGAAAGGATAGACCTTTCCCTCGGGAGACACCAATATTACACCAGCTCCAGAACCAGCTGAGGAACAACTTCCATCAAACTCTAATATCCAAACACCATTAGGATCCTCAGGTGATCTTTTGGGGAGTTGGATTTCCTCCAGAGACATAATCATATAGTTTCCATGCCCCATATCCTCATAAAGTATTTGTGCTTTGGGATCATCTGTTTTTTGTACAATATACTCAGATTGCTTCTCAGGAACAACTTCTTCATTTTCCCATTAACAGGTATGAGGGCATGTGACCAATCCATTTGAATTTCTCCACCCACATCCTTACAGAAGTTCCTACTTAGCAGCATCCCATATGAAGGAGGAATGTCTGCTACTAGGATAGTAGCTAAAACCTTCTTCTCAGGCAAGGTAGCAAAAGCTACTTGTGCATCTTTAATTCTTCCGACTAGGGGCACTTCCTTACTCTCCATGGAATAACAAGACCCATAAGTGCATGTGAGAGTTAGGCCTAAGGCATGGGCTACTTTGGCAGGCATTACATTGTCTGATGCCCCTGAGTCTATGACGTAATTGCTGAGTCTATGGCCTGCTATAAGAAGTGTCACATAGAATGGTTTGATCTTGTCATTGGGTGAGGTAACAGAGGCTACTAGATTGGGTTGTGGTGTAGAAGATGGAGTGGGTAAAAGGCCTTTAGAGGTGGTTTTGGAATGAGAATTGACAAAGTGTACCATTTTAGCAAAAGCCTTGGGATGGGTTTGATAATACTCAGCCTCTGAGATTTGAACCTTGGTCCTTTTCAGGTGATCAATGATATCGAAAGACCCAGAAGTGGACGAGCTATCCTCACTTGGAACCCTAGGCTTATCAATCTTAGGAGTTGAAAAAGAAGTAACTTTAGTAGTAGAATTGATAGGACTCACCTTGGGTGTGGACGCAATGGGGATAGGAAATCCTCTTTTTGCAATTACAGGAATAGTCGTTGGATGTTCCTTGGATCTTTTGGCCGGCTGCATCACTTTCTCCTTTTTGTTTGTCTACTCTCGAGTCATGACAGCATATGATTCACTATTCATGTCTACCACTACCTCGTCATAATCATCTTCTTCATCAATGCCTTCAGTAGTGAAGAAATTAACTCGAGATCCCTCAAGTTCTTTTGTTTCTTCATCAACCTCTTCAACAAATTCTTCACAATCTTCACTAACTTCTTCATCCTCCGGCTCTTCAACTTCACAGGTTGCATTAACAGGACTTTAATAGGAGGTCCTTCAAGTGCTAATCTTGTTTGAGAAGCAGTAAATGATTTCTGGGCTGAAAATTCCTCCTTGGAACATCTACATAGGGGCGTGCTTGAGCCAATTGTTTCTTAATGGCGATGAGATCATTTGCAAGTTTTTGTACTAATGGATCAGTATTAGGTCCAGGAGTGGAAGAGGAGGAAGAAGAAGACTTGGATCTAGAAGGGTCTCTCCTCAACTTTCCCGACATGATTAAATCATCTTCGACACTAACAACAAGAGTTTGATCCTCAGCCAATGTTGCAAGATTAGCTCTTCTCAATGCATAACTAACTTCAGGAAATTGGGCATTCAGGAAGAAGCATTTTTGAATTTGATCTACAGGTTGAGTGTCTGGTGGAATTTTATTAATCAACTTGTTGAATCGAGCCACAAATTCTCTCATGGGCTCTTGTGATTCTTTCTTTATTTGAGAAATTTGGGCCAGCAAAGCATGCACGTCTTCTGCTGGTTTGAAATGATTCTCAAACCTAGCTCTCATCATGTTCCAGCTAGTGATAGCTCCAGTGGCGGTGAAAGGTGATAGAACCAATCAGCCGCATTATCTTGTAGAGTCTCAACAAAATCCTTACGGAGACATCTTCATGTTCAACTCCCAGAACTCCACATGCAACTATGAAGGCCGCGATATGTTCATCAGGATGTACCTTGCCATCACCTTTGAACTTGGGAAAGTTCTTCCGGTTACCTCTGGGTAACTCATGCAAAGGCTGAGGAAGGGCGAGAGGCCCAACACGATGGCCCCAAGGCAATGGTATCACCATTCTTGGAAAAATGGCTTGAAGGGGAACTGAAACACCAACAAGAATCAAAGCTTGGAGATTAGGACTGAGTTGCTCTAAAGGAATACCACCCGTAGGGGTTCTATTTTTGATAGGAGGAGTGCTTGTTGAACGAGCTTTTCTATTTCTTCCTACTGAAGGGAAAGGAAAACCCTCGCTTGTTCCAAAAGCTGAAACTGAGAATCTTCAATACCAAGGGCCCTTCTCCCTCGAGTAAAACGTGGAGTCACCAGATCAAAATGATCTATAAATGGTTATGGAACTAGAAAATGATTCCCCAATAGAGTCACCAAAAAATTGTTGGTCGTCAAAAGAAGATCCTAATGAGAGCAATAGTCAGGGGACAAGAAGTCCCTCCTCTTTGATGGGAGAGGTTCCCTTATTTAAAAGCAAAACTTATTTACAAATGTACAATGCATAACTTTGATGTGGAACTTGGGTATCATGAAAGCTTTGTGAAATGAAATAGATTATCAATCACAAAAGCATAGAAGAATGAAGACAAGGAAATGAGCAGAAAAGCATTTTCCAGAATTATAGCTGACAAAATAATTCCTTATGCGTGCCAGAATACAATGAATTGGAATTGGACCATTTGTATTTGAATTACTAAGATGCAATTTGGAGGGACACACAGTTCCATAAATAACATTTACAAGAATACAAAGCTTCTTGGTATTATGTAGACAAATGATCTAATAATATTTAACAGATAGCTGAAATAAAGGAATCAGATGAACAAAGAAAGAAGATCCTTTTGTATTGATTGTCGTATTATTTCTTACACTTTCAGAAATAAGCCAAGTTCCCCTCAAAATGGCGAGGAGAGGCTATTATATAGTTTACAAATCAGTTACCCTTGGTAACTACTTTTTTAATGTTAAAAGGGTTGCTAATGCAAAACCCCAACTGATTACCATAAATCCAAGATGAGGAAAGAAAGAAGGAGAAAAATCAGGAGAAGAAGACAGGCGTTCATGATTGAGAGGGGCCCACTGATTTTAGGATCCACTTTCTAAATCTTTTTAACACCTCTGCTATGTCTCTACCACGTGGGACCGATGTGTTGGCGGTGGACTGAGTCCAAAATCCGAGACACTTCTCCATCTCTTTGTCGAATTCGACGTGTGTATGATAATCCTTTATTTGCTTCTTCGATAGCAGACTGGAGAGAGTAGATTTCTTTCATCTTTTCCTTTGTGATGGAATCTTCTCTGAACAAATTATCTTTAACAAAAGCTTTGAATTGAGCCTTTTGATTTCTTGCATGAGAAGGGCACACCTGAGGTTTCATCTTGGAGGTGACAATGGATATCCTTGAAAGCAGATACCACCAAAGTCTTGAAGGCCTCACCCTTCTGCCAGCTATTTTCAATTCTCCCAAAGCCTCCTCCAGCACCTTGATTTTCCATTCCACACTGTATACCCATGATTTTGACAAATTATCTTTTGTATCATCAAAGACCTTGCTTGCCATTAAAATATTTTCATCAGTCTGCCCCATAAGGTGAAGGTCTACTATACAGCTGCTCCAGAGTTTGAGCTCTTTATCTATATTTCCAATAGTGGAGGAGAGCTTCTGTTGTAGATTATTCACCTTCTCATTGAGTTTGAAGGCTTCACTAATGAAATTCAACCCTGCAACAAGCATATCATCCACCATAGCCTCCATAGCCCTTCCATAGATGGAATATCTGTGTATATCTTTGATACTCTGGACTTCATCTTGACTGAGGATTACAGGTGGTGGAAGAGTGGTCAGTGGGGTGGGGTCTAAAACTTTGTCCTTGGACAACAGTGACTTGATGAAACCTGCAAGAACCTAGCCTACTCTTCCAGCTACTCTATAGTTTGTTGCCCTTTTTCTACTCTCCCAATGACCCTGGTGACTATTTCTTGAGATTGTGAATCTCACCTTCAGGGGTGGACTCTCCCATAGGGATCCTCGAGAGCTCAAGATCAGATGCTTGCAAATCATGCTCTGGCTTGTCTACTTTGGGCTTGGCTATCTCTAGGAATTGCTGGCCCTGAGCATCAGATACTATTCTAGAGGTAGTCCTGGCCTTCTTGGTGGGAGTAGGAGGAGTAGTGCCTAATAAGGCCACCACAACATCAAAATTGGGTCCTGAGATTCGGAGGAAGACTTTCTCTTCCTACTATCAACAAAAGGCTACACCCATGCAAAAGAGGAGGAGGAAGAGGAAGGTGGGGCAAGAGGGCCGAGAGAAAGGGAACTCATGGCACTCAAAGTGTGCACTACTATTGCCTCCAGTTGAGATATGAGTGGAGCACTCGGGGCTTCTGGTACAGAGGAGTCAATGGTGCTTGGAAGCTCAGTGCTTTGGACTTCTTTGTCTTTATCCATTGGGGCTTCTGAGCACTTATGGAGGCTTGGCACTTCACTCTCTTCACTTTCACTGAGAACAATAATGTTCTCTGGACCTGAGGGCAATTCTGAATGCTTCATCATGGGATCTTCTTCAACAGCTCCTTTTTGACCTCCTTGATTTTCTTCTGATATACTTGAGTGGATGAGGAAGGAGTGGAGGATGTAGGACCTTTAGTTGAGGAGGCAGGAGGAGTCTGCACAGGTGCTTCCAAACTGGGTGTCAATGCTTCCTTCCTTGGTGTTGAAGTATCCTTGAGGAGGACTCACCTGAATGCCTTCTAAGCTCACGGACTTTCCTATCAAACCAGATCTTGGTTCTTACTAAGATAGGGGCTAAGATTTCAGCCAGATCATCTTTCTCCTTTTTGAACCAATCCAAATCCTCCAAGGGAGTGTGTTTGATCAAGGTGTCATACTCATATGAAAACAGGTCAGAATTATCATCCTGAATCCCTTCCGAGACTTGATACAAATTAAGCTCCTGAATCAGTTGAAGAGAAAACCTGCCGTAATGTCTCCTTCTTGCCTCAAAATCATCAACGCACAATCAGCCCAATAGTCTTCTGTGTCTTCCCTATGATAGTAATTGATTTTGATGTTTTGTTCAATAAATTTCTTCAAATCAAAACAAGTTCTTGGCCTGAAGAAATGGATAGTGATGGGAGCTAGGGCTCTTTCTATGTTTTGTGCATCTAGAGCCATCTTGCAGGTGTAGTTTCCCAAAGATATGGGGAAGTGCAGGCCAATAATTTTCTTATCCCTGCAGGTCCTGTGTAACTTGTCTAATTGCCTGCATATCTCTATCAAGGCCATTTTATCATTGTAGAACATAGGGAGCTTAAGAGGGGTGCTCTCATAGCCTGCAAGCCTGATATAGGAGAATTTTCTAAATTAGATGAAGTAAGCACCGTACTTCACTATTAGGCTCATGGCTTCATCCGAGAACCTCCTTATAGTGTCACTCTCCAGAAGCCTTACAATGTACATGGTGAAAGCATCATTCACCCTCCTGAAGTTGTGATTGCTAGTGTCCAGGTGAATTGAGGGCAGTAGGCATATACAGGGTCACCCTTATGAGCATCAATGTATGTGAATCCAAACCATTGCCTTGATGCTGCTAGGGTATACATCAGGTATGAAGTCATGTAGAACTTCTTGGTTTGTTATACATTGACAGCTGCTCTGCTAAGTTCATGTTGATGATTTCTACCCAGTTGATATTCTGAGTTCCTTCACACACCATGTTGATAAGGGGGCACATCCAGAAATGGAACTCATTGGTAGAGGGTAAGCCCATGACCCGAGCTAGTAGGATTATAAAATCTGACATCTCCTCATTGAAATCGGCACGAAACAGAACCTTGGATAGATGGGACGCCCCCTTTTTAGGGTTTTTAAGCCAAGACTTCGCCACCCTCGCCTTGTATTTCTCACTGTCCTGGTCGAAGAGGGCCTGCGCTTGGTTCTGAGAGATTACTATAGAATTTTCCATCTCAGAATCCTTAGGGCAGTGCCAATGGTGGTAGCATCGAGCTTGGCAATGAGTTCCCCATGCACATTCGTTAGCTCACTCGAGTCGGGATTGAAATGAGCACCACAGGAGTACTGTATCTACACATTGTACTGAGATTGGGAAACCAACGGTGAATGCCAAGCCACTATCATGAATCATTTGTGCCATAGGAGAGGGGTTTGAGTCTATCATCCTAGTCCATAAAATCTCCAAGTCCAGGTGACGAACTTCACTGTCCCCGATATCGGGAACGGCAGACTCGAGCGGTGAAATTTGCTCCTGACCTTGAAATTTGATCTTCATGTTGATAGTAACTCGAGAAACAAGGTCACAGTTTGGACTCTCGATGAAATTGTAGGGGAATGGGTATGTGCACAAAATTTTGATTGTGAGGGTATGAGCAATAGATAGCAAGAAAGTAGTGTGCAAAAATGCGTAAGGGGGAAGCTTATTAAATAGCCGTTTAGGAGAGAGAAAGGTAATAAATGTGCATTAAATACACATCTACCAACTTGAAAAGCAAGATATTTGGGAAGAGTGGGAAAAATTAGCCCGGATGGCCTTTGGTTCATTTGGGACACGCGGGACGTGAAAGCGCGATTCACCGATGATGTGGGCGACGCGGGAAAAAGATGCACAAATGCTTTCGGACATGAGGGATGAAAGTACGTGAAGTGCGTGATTCAGCCGATGCGGGTGAAAGGTGAACATTGAGCCTGGGTGAACTTGTGTTACTTGGGACAAAAAGTTCTGATGGGCCCGAAAGAAACGGACTTCGGGTAAAGCGGCTAATCGAAACAGGAGCCCAAAATGAACTTGGGACATCTGGGACAAAAATGTCCGACAGACCCACAAATCACACAAAATGACCCAAAAACGTAGATTCTTTCCAACTTTTTGACTTTTTCCCTTACCAAAACAATAGAAAAGGTGATTAACCTCAAAATTATGATTTTGAACTTCTCAAAAGAGGGGGAATGGATCTGTATGGTTTTAGAAATTTGGGGTTTGTAACTTCACTAGTGATTCACTTTCTTGAAATGGTGCTCATTGTATGTCACTCTTTCTTGCACAACGTTGGAATGATATGTATTAACCTATAATAAAATAGAAACCCTAACAACATGCATAACCCTTCATCAAAGCATTAGCAAACCAAAGGAGAAAATATGTGTGCATTTGAGGTTGCACCACCCTTGGTGGTCATAATTATAGCTATTGAAAAATCCAAGTGTTGCACTACATATCCTCTTTGCAAAAATCAATTCTCATGTAGTTATCCTAGAACTAGTGTAAGTGTGTATGGATAACCAACCCACTAGGATTTACCTCATGTTTGTTGACATTAAGATAGAAGGTTGACTATGTATTATAGAATGTACCAAATATGGTAATAGTGATATGTGGTGTGTCTTAGATATATGACCTAACCCTTTTGTTAATTGAAACCCTTGTGCAATATTGAAATGAATTTTCTTGAATGGCTTTAAGATATTTTTATGATCGTAGATGGATGAAGATAGATTCTTTAACTTGGTTTATTTTTTTATAACTATAGTAAGGACTGATCTAGATGATTTTCAAAAGATTTAGGAATATTTAGGAACCCTTTGAGTTATTTTGGAGTGATATTTGAAATAGTAGCTTGTAAGAATCTTATGGGGTTATACATTGAAAATGAATTACTTATATAATATTTTGTATGTGAGATATTAGAATAAGGACAACCCTAGGAATATGAAACAACCAAAATAATGACTTGAAATTGAAAAAATTGATGATTGTGAAGGGTTAGGACCATACAAGTCATCCAAGACCGAACTTACATCCCGACCCTTCAATACAACTTTGGACTAGAGAGAAACATCAAGACTAAACTATTTGTTGTTAATGTCATATGTTTTATTTTGTTTTCATCAAATAATATTCCTATAATTGGTGAAAGAGCATGATGTAAAGATAACCAAGTTGTAAAATTTCTATAGAAATGAGGAGAGTGGATTCCAAATTTGAGAATTTTTCTTAGCATGGATACAAGGTCAAACCTAGCATTTCACATGGTTAAGTTACTAAAATTTTAGTGTCTATACCAGCTAACCTCCATTTATTTACTAAGAGCCTCAATGATTCTAATAAAATCCCTTTCCAAATAAATATTTTCAAAACCCAAGTGAGAGGAAACTTTAATACCCCAATAAAAATATTTAGCCTCAGTTACATGGTTGGTTTGGAATTTCATGAACCCAATGTAAGATGCCAAACACTTACCATTATTGTCTCTAAGTATGTTTCCTCTTCTAGCCATCCTAGGACTCCATTTGTATATCCCATCAAAAATTAGTTTAGCCCAATGAAGAGAGGGAAAATATAATTTTACCAATGACCTATAAGTTTTATTGGACTTAATGGTATTATTCTATATCTTTGAGTAGCCCCAATTATCCATTATGGAATCCTCATGGTCCTTATAAATATATTTTATCCTTAGTCTTAATTACTAAGATGTTTTCTTTTATATCCCCAAGAATTGTGTTACCAACCTAAGAGCATTCATTCTCTTGTTCTAGAATATTTTGAGGTTTTTTTATCCCACCATAATCCCCAACATATATGAGATAGGGAAAGATTCCATAGTTTCTTGAGAAACTGGTTAGAAAAAGGAGAATCCCACTGGACCACTAAATCAAATATGGAGTTAGGCATGACCTATTTTACACAAAACTTCCCCAAAATAATATGATATATCTTAGCATCAAAAGATAAATCCAATAGTGTGTGATTTACCAACTCAACCCCATTACCACATAGAATGAATATATTTGGGATCGTCAACTGACTTTTAGCTCAATTATCAATAGTAGAAAATTTATTCTACACCACTATTAAGAGTAACAAATTTATTTTAGGGATTAATTATTTATCCCAAGGAAATCCATCTTTTTCCAAGTTCAAATTCAACAAAAAAACTAGTTTTGACTCTATATTTCCATTAAAAGTTGAGGGACAAATAATTTCAACATCTCTAATAGCTTGGAAAATATGCACAATGCCTAGGATATCATTTAACAATTGAATATCGTGAATATCCACTTGAGAATCCATATTTATTTTTATCTTCTTCCACACTTTTTGTGGACCTTTTTTTATCAATATAATATTTAAAATTTTCTCCCCTTTATCTCTTGATATGAGAACTTAGTATGTTCTAATGATCTAAAGTAGTGAGAAAACCCTATCCATCCAAACATAATCCCAAAAGAGATCCTTCTTACCTATCCTCACATTCCACTTGCATCGTTTCCACAACAATTTTATGCCCTCCACTATGTTATTCCATATGCTATAACCTTTGGGAAGCTCATGAACTTATGAGAATGTTTCAAAAGTGGATTTTCCCAAGTATTTAATTTTCATGGTGATTTTCCATTGATTATTTTCCTTTAACAATATCTAACCAAATTTAGTCACTAAATCTTTGTTCATATCTTTCACTTTCCTTCATCCCAAACCTCCATTATATTTAGGAAATAAAACTATATCCCACACCACTAGAGAAAATATATTTTTCTCCTCATTTCTTGAGCATAGAATCATTCTTTAATTTTTCTCAATTTTATCAATTAGTGATCAATTATAATTCATGGGATGTTAAATAAGAACATCATGTATACTATAAGGTTTTCAAATAAATATTTAGTATCTTAAGCTTCCCGGATCAAGTGAGGAAACACCCCACGCAGCCAACCAACTTATTATGTAATCTTTCAATTAGGTATTTCCAATCAATATAAGCCAAAATGCCTTTGAACAAGGGCATTCCCAAATAGATAAATGGGATATATTTTACTTTACATGAAAATATGTTAGAAATCATGATTTCCCTTGGTAGAGAATTGTTAAGGAAAAATAAGACATCCTTACATAAATTGATTTTTATTTATGAAAATTCTTCACAATTCTAAATAATCTTCTCCTCTATAGCTTAAACCACTGATGTCTCTCCCATATTCTTTATTTATTTCCCATTTATTGGTATTATGACTAATTATATAGGTTAAAATATTCATATTTTCCCCCATTTAGTAAGCCACAATTCAAGATTTTTCCCGCCAAAACAATTTCTTATTTTGCTAGCAAAGAATGATAATCACTCAATATGGAATTTTCTTTATTGAAAATGGATTGATTCATACCAATCTCCTAAATCACATCCTCTATCCTTTCAAAATCCTCACAAATTTTGATTTTCTAAATGAATATGTTATGCAATACTTATTTGTTCCATTTATTTATATGACTTTTAAGGTTTCTCATCTTCCTAACCACTTTGACCATTGTCATCCTTGAAACTCCACACCACTACTTCTTAATTTCATCTTTAAGACCTTAATTCCCAACCCACATATTATAAAACCTATATGGAGGCCTAAACTTATCTTTCAAAGACTTCAAATTCAAGAGAATAGAATTATGATTGTATGAATCTAATCCATGATGTTAAAAGGCGATTTGAATAGAAACTAGAGAAAATAATGGATAAATGTACCAAGATACTAAATTAGTTTCTAATTGAAAGTTGTAACATTGATGATGTTATATGAAAAGAGATTGAATATATTCATAATAAATTAACATGTTTATTTGAATAAGCATTGTTATTGGTGAGTTGTGTTTCATATTAAACCCCACACTGTCGATGATAACAAATGATTCAATGGGGAAGAATGTTATGTGAAAAAATACCATTCAATAATTAGGTGAAAATAAGAAATAAATGTTATTCTTTTCAAAAGGGAGTATAGTAAAGGAACCTTATTAAAAATGAGTATGATAAAGTTGATCCTTATTAAAAGGGAATATAATTATATGACCTTTTAAAAATGGATTGGCATATTAAAAGACCCTATTAAAGGGCGTATATTGAAGTACCTAGTTATTCATTATGAATAGGTATTGGATGCTAACTATCCATGGGTAAAATTCACTATAAATATTAAGTCAAGGCTTATGAAAAATACACACATAAATTAAGAATTCACTTATGATATATTGTCCTCAAGATATATTGTGTGTACAAAGGTGAATGCTGGTGATGGTATTCGGAGAAGGGGGCACATAGAGTGTGTCCTAACTGAGGGTACATAAGACAACCTTGGATGGTTCCTAGAAAATGAATTGAAAGAAATTTTTAAATTTCACCCCCATGTATAGTTTCCGAAAACTAAGGAGCATTGGACTTAACACACATTAACTTGAGGTTGAAAATATATAGCCCCTTTTTATTGGGCTATTCTTATTTTACTACCACTTTTCAATATTAATCACTTTCATATATATGGATAGCATATGAACTTTCTAGCTAGTGATAATTTTAATATATTATTTATGTAAATTTTATATATATTTAAATACAATCATATGGAAGTATATAGCTATTCGTTATTGGATCATGTGGGTCTATTTATAAATCACATAAGCATTCTATGTTCTTTGGGTGAAAATATATATCCCCTTATTAGTGGGCCACTTTTCATTGAAGTATAAGCATCCCTATCCTTAGTTAACTACCGCTTTTCTATCTTAATCACTTATATATATATATATATATATATATATATATATATATATATATATATATATATATATATATATATATATATATATATATCGATATCATATGAACTCCATAACTAGAGATAATTTGAATAAATTATTTATGTAGCACTAATTTATATTTTTAATACCATCATATGGAAGTATATAGCTATACCTTATTCAACCATGTTAGTCATTTTTGAAATATTTTATGCATTCTATGTCTTTTGGATGAAAACATATATCCCCTTTTATTGGGCCACTTGTCATTGAACCGAACCGAAAAGCATGCCTATTCTTATTTAACTCCCATTTCTCGGTCTTAGTAAATTTCATGTATTTACTCATTTTATAATTTAACTATTGATATTCTTGTATATAAAGTCTAAAATTTATATCTCTTTTATTAAAATTTCCATCCTTTGTGATAATGCATAAATATCTCTTTTTCTCACTCTTTTCATCTTAATGAAAAATGCATCGGATATTACATATAACAATAGAATAGAGTTCCTATGACTATCCACATGGAAATTTTTTATCCACTTTCTCGTTATGTATCTCCTCATAATGTTACATATTTTTCCTTTAAGAATATGTCCCCAAAGTCCCTATATCAGACAAATGTTTTGACCTATGAACAGATCCACAAAGGAGTTATAAACCAAAATAGTTGAGATGAAAGTCTACATAAGTGACAAGAGAACATGGAGGCATGTGGAATGATCTAAGAGATTGGGAGAATTTATTTTCTTGGAGTCTTTCCCTTAAAATCACTTTTACCACATGCACTAGATAATTATGTGCATAAGCATCTAGAACACCATGGGGTTTTCAAACATATTCATCCTCCTTACCTTTTTACCGATGAGCACTTTAGGAATATGAGATATGGACATGTGTCCCAATTTTGTACAATTTTATTCACTTCGACATATTACTCTTAACTATTTTCCTTTCAACGGATCCTCTAGATCTTACCAATTGTCACACGAATGGGAGATCCCCTTAGGGTACTTAGAAGGTAAAATGGTAACACTCAATAGAATATAACTGCAAGACTACGAGATGGTAACACATGTCATGATCCTAGAGTCTCAAGTTGTAGATAATTTTAAGAACTCCAACGGTCTTCTCCTCTCCCCAAAGACTAAGCATAAAAGATTAATCCACGAGGAGTAATCATGGAACACTACTTCATAGAGGTTTTATTTATGTTTACCATAACCTCCATTTTCCTTCTAGACTCCAAGAGCACTAGATAGTGCCACCTACAATGATATAAGAACCCATCTAAAATATTTATCTATATTTGTAATTTAACACCTTACTCTAAAATGATTAGAGATATGTCTTAAACCTTCTTTTCTCATTTACTTCACATAAAAATATAAGTATTCTAATATATACATCTTATATGTGTGCTTCTCTTGAAGAATGTGGGATTAAATCCTCATGATTTAATTATCAAATTTCTACTTCCATTGTCAATTTTATCAACAACTTCCTTGATATACCTAATAAAATAAATTACAAGTACTAAGAAAAACCACTCTTCCTCACCAGTTGATTACCTTAATTATTAATGATCTTAACTCACGAGTAAATATTTTAAATGGTATTAGTGGGAAAAGGTTGTTACAAAGAAATCACACCTATCACAAACTTGATGTGTGAATCACACTTGATTTATCTAGTTATATTTTACAGAGAATAATATCAAATTTTAGAATTTAAAACTTTATACAAAAGTGATTCAAATTAAAATATATTTTCAAAGCTTCAAATATGATCCCCCTATATAGATATGGGGACTCGGAACTCAATAGATCGGGACCATGAATCGACGCGAATCGATCACCCATTCTTTCTATATTACATACGTAATATGTTTGTTCTCCATCATGGTTGAACCAGCCTATGTATTCTATATATAGGGTAATGAACAGTATTTCATTTCTTATGGATGGGGGCGACCCGAGGGAGAGATGGTGGGGACATCTCTAGGGCCATCTATCTATATATCCCTCTCCCCTATAAATACTTTATAGTGGGGTGGGAGTGTAGTGATAGGGCAAGAACTACCTATGCCCCCCTCTTTATCTCGGAAAGTTGAAGTATAGATGTGAAATATATACCATTTTAAGATTTTTCTAGTTGAGGTGAAAATCACACCTAATTTACCCAGCTTAGATTATATATATATATATATATCATATATATATATATCAAGTTTTTGAATTTGAAACTTTAGACAAAAGTGAACCTTGTTAAAGAGATTTTTCATACTTCAAACAAGATTCGAAATGGAGTCTAAATGAAAAAGATATAATTTTTGGTAATTTCATATTGAAAATGTACTTGTGTAATTGAGATAGTTATGACACCATGCCAAAACTTTGATTTCTACAAAATATACAATTTTCAAATGGATCATGTAAAATTACTTACAAGGAAAACAATTATAAAAAGAGACCAAATTTTCGACTTGGAACACCACTAAAATGATGATTAGAAGAATTGTATCTACACACACTTGAGGTATGAATTATAATTGATTTTTATGATTAGATTTTACATAAAATCTATCAAATTTTGGACCTTGAATCCTTAGACAATATGATCTTTAAGACAAGGTCTACACGTAGGATCCAAAGCTTTGAAAAAATTGAAGTCAAAATTGGATGCGACAATATTGCATAATATTAGGATTCATAAGTTGCATATTTACTTTTAACATAATATATTAAATATTGAGTACATAAAATAACATGTATTAATATGATATATCAATTAGTTTGTTTCCTTAAATTCTAGAATTTAAAACCCCGATCTAAAATATTTTTCTTATGGATGAGCATGGTTTTAGTACCTAGATGAGAAGGTTAAATCCATACCTCATATTTTTCTAATTCATTATTAATCTATTTTATTTATTACAACCAAAACACTACTTTATTGTTTCAATTTAAATTTGTAAGATATATACATACCTACTACGCCACACGCAGCCACATGTGTGTGTGTGTGTGTTGAGATATACAAATATATTTATGCGAGTATTGATTTGAGGCCTTATTTAAGGTTTCTCATTCCTCAAGGTTATATTCTAACATCTATCATTCTTCATGTAAATTTATTCAAGTGTTAAATTTAGCGGTCATTTATACATTTTATATGAATTTAACTATAAAATATTTAAATTTTTAGAAATAACCATCACATATAACTTACATATTTAAAACATAACCATTATTTTTTATAAATTTGAATTCATATTATATAAATATATATTCAAAAATTAATAAACAAAAATTAATTTTCTATATATTTTATTAATAAGGAGAGGAGCCAATTATTGAGCATGGACCAATACTTGTGAGGGTACATGGAAATTAGGGAGCTAGTACATGTCACTTTATCACTTACATTTTGAATAAAAAGTGCCCAATAGAATAAGTCACATCAAGTCATTTCACCCCAATTAGCCAATCAAATGATGACAAATAGGTAGAAACAAATATGTGACTTAATTCACAAGTAATGGTTCACCTTTAAATTTATTTGTATTTAAAATAACCAAATTTAAATATTTAAAAATGTCCCTTCCACATTATTTTAATATTTAAAATGAAATATATATAATAAGGAGAACATAACCTATTAAAGGGTATTTTTTTAATTATATGATGTTTTGTGTTCTATGTGCACCCTTAAACTTTGGGTGCACAAAGATTGGTTCCTTTCCTTAATGTATAAACATAATATTTTATATTTTTGAAACCATATATTAAAAACTTATGACATAACTGACCATGAAATGTAACCTCAAATAGTCTCATAATTACTAATAACCACAAGTTTCCTCATGCTAGTGTGAAGGTGATGTTGTCCACTAGTGAAAATTCCATGCTCAAAATTGCAGCAGGATATGAAGGATCGAACTATGATCATGTCGGACCCATATATAAAGGCATATGCATGCATAAGAAATAATTAGTTAGATCCTTTAAATTAAAGAATAAATTATAAATATAAAAGGAAGTGCATATTGAAATATAACAAATGCTCCCGATCATATAAAAGATGGTGAAATCCTTATAAATATTAAAAGATTATCATTATTGTATTATTTAATACCTCGCCTCAAAATTCTTCGTAAATTATCCAAAACAATTTTTATCCCATGATATTTAATGATAAGTCACTTGAATTATTATTATTATTATTTGATTGAAAAGCATAGTTTTATATTAATAACAAAGATGTAAAATGCTAATCATACAAAAAAATGGATGGGAAAAGTCACATCCCATAATGTGAGATGTCCAATCATATCGAGCCAAAAAGGCCTCGAGAGAGGCCAAGTAACCTCAAAGTGCCATCATCAAAATACTACATAGTGCAAATTTTAATTTAAAAAAAGTGAACATAAACATAAAGTAGCAACAACAAACATGGCGGCAGGTGGCGAGAGGAGGAGAGGACTATCGGGTTTATCACCCCACCTAAAGCAACGGAACATGCCTCATCGAGACATGCTCCCATCCATCCCAACCATAATCCTTCTTATTTTTATCTTTAGTACCATCATCATGTCTCAGAGAGAAAATGGGTAAATCCAATTAAGGGAATTTCCTTGAGAAATTCCAAGCCAACTAGAATCACCAAGTAGAGCAGATGCAGTGAGGGCAGCCTCGACCAAGGATATCTCCACCAAGGAGAAGGTGGAGGACTCATGGGTGATGGCGAGGGACCTCCCAAGCATGAGCAAAAGGTGGCAAGCGGTGGTGCTAAGGTGGCGAGTAAAAAACACATTAAAACTAAGAAATTAAATCTCTATATTACCTTAAATTTGGTTTGGTATGAGGTATTTGTAAATTCTATTTATTGTAAATTTTTATATAAGATAACCATTATTATATATTTGACCCTATTTTCCCACATTTACATTTAATCATTTCGATGAGTCTCAAATTTACTAAGTTAGTCTTATTAACCAAATATCCATATTCAAGATCACTTATAATCTATACATTAGCCTTATATCACATTTACAAACATTTATATATTATTTATTTCTAATTTGTTTCCCTCTAACTAAGATTCATAGCCACTTGGACATTCGCGTCTCTAAAATTGTCCAAGAGGTCTATTTTGTTTCCAAAATAGACATTTTTAGTTGATTTTGTTTAGGAAACTAGCCATATTGGGACAAACCATCCACTATTATTCCAATTCATTTTTTATATTAGTTTTATTCATATGTAGGCATAAATTAGTGACTTTCGTGGGATGAATTTGGTCGATATATTGAAAAAGAATCATATATAAGTTCGTTCCTAATAGATTTAACACCAACTTAAAACCTTGGAGATAATTATTCAAAAAGATTCATACTATTTTAAATTTTCAAAGAGCATTCATAGAGCAATCCATTTAACTAAATATGAAGCAAAAGTTTAAACTTGCATATTACCAAGTTCTTGTGTTAAGTGAAGAATCATTGTTAATCGAATTATCAAATTCATTATTTTCTATCATATAGGAATGTGGGAGAGTTATGTGCATCTTAATAACTCCCTAGAATATTAGTATTTAGTGAAATAATCACATGCATTGGAGCATGTTGAGGTCAATATAATATAATGGATTTTATGGTGTTTCATTACGCTTTCTTTATAGAACTTTTATTATGGTTTGGAAAAATAAGTGCCAAATTATATATCATCGTGCATCATAGATATAGGCACAAATTTAAATTCTAGGAGATAAGTTAAAGGTGAATCTAAACCAAAAATATAGGTCGATTAGTGTAATGGATGCTAGGTTCATATCCCTTATACATGCTCATTTATGAAATTGGTGAGGAAGGATGCATCCGGATACAAAAAAACTAGAAGATCTTTTTCAACCACAAAATTGATCGAGCATCAATGTGCCTAACCCAAATATATTTTCAGAGAAAACAGCTTATAGTTCCTATTGAAAATTGTCTCTTGATCCTTTTTCCAACTTTTGTGGCCACTTTAAACTCGTATAAATTGTAGATTTGGTTAGATTGTTCCATCATGCACCTCACTATTTATTTTTTACTACTTTTGGACTATTTCTATTTATCCATTTAATATAGTGTATGCCTAGATTTTGATCATCTACGAGATGTATTAGTTGATATAAAAATCATCAAATCAATGCTACTAAAGATAATGGGCTTATGCTGCCATTAAAATAGTGAGGGACAATTATGGGTTCGTTATCCAAAATAAGCCCTTGCTTATTTTGACTAACTTTCTTTCATTCCTTCCTTCCTTGTGCCTTAGTCAAATTTTTTCACTTTTTAGGCACTCAAAATTATCTAGAAATGGTTTCATCAGATAGAGGATTTTCTCACCTTTCTAGAAAGGTAAAATTTTCCTTCTAACTCCTTGTATTTTGCAAGTTATGGCTCAGCGGAGTTTTTGAGGGAAATTTTCCTTAGGAAGGTCCGCAACCAATAGGAATGTGCCACGTGGCGGCGAATGGCGGGTCAACGGAGGTAAGTTGGAAAAAATCACCAAGGAGAAGGAAAATAAATTATTTGAACCCGTGGATGAATGAGGAAGTGCCATGTGGTGGCAGAGATCGGACCGGCGGGGTTAAGTTGAAAAAGTGGTCAAAAAGGCGTAAAGGAAAATTTTTGCCCATGGGCCCGCAGAGGAAAGAAAGTTGATTAAGGCCCATGCCAAATCAAGGTGTTCCACCTGTCCATCATACCGATGGGAGTTAGAGGGTGGAGAAAATTTTGGCTCTTTTCCAAAATAGCAAAGGGCACAAATAAAAGTCTTGGCCTGAAAGCCCGCAGAGGAAAAGAAATTTGTGAAGGCCCGCGGACCAATCGAAGAATGACACGTGTCCAGTCGTGGCGGGGGTCAGAGGCATGGAAAGATTTGGTGAAATTTTCCAAAGTTTTAAAAATCGCACAAAGGAAAAAAATAATTCCCGTGGGCCCGCAGAGGAAAGAAAATTGATTAAGTCCCACGCCAAATCAAAGGGTGCCATGTGGCACGAAGCGGCAGGGTGCGGAGAAATTTTGGATTTTTTTCCAAAATTCAAAAAAGTGTAAAACAACCATTTGAACCTATGGATGAATTAGGAAGTGCCACATGGCAGCGGAGTGATGGGGCATAGAGATTTTTGGGGAATTTTTCCCAAATCCAAAAAGGGAAAATTTTAGGTTTCGCCCACCGACCCAATTTTTGCCCCAGTTTTGCCCTAAATCTTTAGAGGGGCATATATTTTGATCTAGAGCTTGGTTTTTCTCGATTTTGGTGTCATTGGAAAGCTATTGAAGTCCTCTACATGATGGAATCTTCAATTTTGTTTTTTGGTGGAGTTTAGTGAGAGAAAATGAGAAAAACACCTTTGGCATGGGGAAAAGAGCAGAACCGACATTCAACCACCATTTTTAATGTAGTATGGCTTCCATTCTTCTCCAGCATGGTAAAAATCTTGGGGAATGAACTTTTAAGGGTACCCATGCTATTTTGATGGATCTGGTTGGTGGTTGAATCATTTATTTCAATTTTCCCACGTTTCTCCTTCCTGAACTCGATTTTTCATTGTTAAAAGCTAGATTTGGCTCATTTGTAAGGGGTTAGGCATTTTTATGATCTACAGGCTCCCTCCTTCACCCTGGTAAGTGAATTTGTGGAATATCGACCTTTTTCTAGGACTCGTAACATGTTTTCTACCTCTTTGCTATTGTAGAATGCACCGTATTAAAAATGGAAATGGCAATGTAAGCTCTGTGAATGAATTTTCAATCCTTTCTTGTGTTGTTCACTCTATCCTAATCCTTCATTACAATTTTAGCATTTTTGCATGATTTGTGTTGCATTTTTATAATCTATGTCAATCTACGAAATAGATGTTCACCACTCCTTTTGGTGTATCACCTTGTCACTTTAGTTTTATCTTCTTTTCTTTCTATCCTTGTCTCTTTGCGAATTAGAGTAGAATTTTGAGTTAAACCTTTGCAAATTTCATGCATAAATCTGATCAAAGGAGTAGAGGAACTAGCCTTAAATATGGAGATTTTTTTCCCATTTTTTCAAGTCCCACACTTGGGGAAAAGATTCCATGTTGTGCAATCATACTAAATGACCCAATTCTCACTTGCAGATCTGAAGGTCATTTAAGGGGTGCTTCTAATTTGCACTAACAGTTTTGGCACACCCAGTGGGACCTTAGAGGTCTTCATATTCATTAAAACAAAGTTGATGTGCATCTGTTGTAAGTTTCTTGCTTAAAAAGAGCCCTGATTTGCACATCTGGCGACTCCAAAGAGGTAAAATCAACTAGTTTTAGCAATCCAAGTCTGAAGATTCATGAGAAGGATCCAAACAAGGTCAAGGGATAGAGAGAGATTGTCTGAGTATCTACAATTATCCCTAGGAAGAAGAGAGAGGGGAAGAATAATTCAAAGGTCTCCATCTCCACCAAACAGAACTCTATTAACTCCTCCACCTGGTAGACCTTTCACCAATCAACAAGGGTTCTCAAGCCAATCAGAATGGCACAACCCAACCCTTATGTCAACTTCACTGGCAGTATCCCACTTACTCTTAATGCACAAAACCTAGTTCCAGTTGTAGCATTGAAGAACATCCCATACTTTACTAGGGAAAATCATACCACTCCTGGTGATCATGTCAAGGACATTGCTAATGTTTGTGCAATCCATGAGATTGTTGAGATGTAAATTACTGTCAAATTGTTGGCATCTTCATTCAAAGGGAAATCCTTGCAATAGTTCAGGAGCCTTGGGGCTGGCTCTATCCAAAATTGGAACCAGTTGTGCATAGCTCTCCATGATCAGTTTGGAGAAAAGGAGATAATTTCTCTCTATTAGAACAACCGACAACTATCAAGAGAGCTCCCAATGAGTATCTAATGTACTTCAATTTCATATTTCAAAGGACATGGGATAGAATCCCAAAGTGACAAGAAGGCCAATATAGTCAAGGTGCTTTCTTATACTATCTCAAAGCTTTAAATTTTGATATTTCTATGTTAATCCAATCCATGGGAGGTGCAAATATACCTGCAACTTATAACATTTCCATTAGGGCTGAGAATTGTTTGATCCAAGCTAGTAAACTAGCGCTTAGGCCTCCCATGCCCTTATATCCAAACTCGGAAAACCCAAGAACTAGTCAAGCACCTACTTTAGCTCCTATTACCACTCCTAGAAATCGAGTTCAAATGAAACTTCTACTTCATCCTCTAGTGCCTAAAATGAACTTCAAGCAGTCATGAAACAATTACAAAATTTAGGCAATGAGTTGGTTACACTCATGAGGTAGCAAGTCCAAATTTTGGACCTTCTTATCAGTCTCAAACTCAGCCTAATAGGAAACCAAATCAGCCTAATAGGCCACCCAATCTAGTTGCAAATCAAAATCAAGTAAGGCCTCCTGCCAATAGACCATTTCTACCCTATAACCCCAATGTTGCATCTACCTCTAAAGCCTTAGTGCCAGTGCAAAATAATATAGCTCAAGAGTATGATTGGTGTTTCCCATGTAATGAACCTCACAACCAGTCTATGTGCTTTAATGGTGCTTTGAACCAAGCTTTGATGGTGACAACAATTGGCATAGAGAGTGAGGTGAGTCAAGAAACAAATCAACAACAAGGAACATCTTAGCAAAATACAACTCCAAATGAGACTACTCTAGTGAACTGGTAGGCTGAATATTTTTTGGTATGAATCAAAAAATTTCTCAGAATGTAGCAGCTAACATGTGGTCAAAGAAAAGGAATATTGGTGAAGGGTAGTCATTAGCTCCAGGTGATCCACAACCTTCCATCACTCCACAAAGTGTTGGCAAGAAAAATGCAGTTCCAAATGTGCAAGGACAGCCCAAGCCACCTTCTAGACCAGCTCAAATGCCAGCTGTTGCAGCCCATGTACAAGAAAATAATGTGCAAGCTAAGGGGAAGCAAAGAGATGTTTCATCCCCATTTAACATCATTGAACAAATGAAGAAGACAAATGTGAATATATCTATGTGGGAATCACTATCCATCCTAGGCCAAAGGGATCTACTACAAGCTGCCATGAAGAATTGGTCAACTTCAAATCAGCAAGCTCATATGCAAGAGAAGGTACTCACAAATGTTGCTCAGCCTGAGGGGAAGCTTAGAGGATAGCAAGGTAAATTTTGAAGTCCCCTCGATTATATGTTTCATTGATCATTGGGGATAAACTATTACACAATTGTATGATTGATTATGGGGCAAGTAGTTCTGTGATGCCCAAGCAAATAGCTGATCAGCTGGGCCTCCAATATGAAGTCATATCCAAAGGGGTGGTACAACTGGATGGGACAATAGTAAATAACAAAGTGGGGGAAATTAAAGATTTGAGCCTCAATTTTCATGCATGCCCCAATGTCACTTTGTTTTGTAAGATGTGTCGGTGATAGATTTATCACCACTTTTTGCCCTATGTTTTTCAAGGGACTTCACAACTAGAATTGAAGGATATTTATTTGCTAATTGGTCACACATGTTGTTTCGCACCAGATATGGAGCTAAGGCCACAATTAGGTTTGAACCTATTGTAAACTTTCACATTGAACCTCATACTCCAAGCCCAATCAATGCCAACTGTTCAACATTTGATCAAGAGGATTGTCCAGGCACCGATGAAGCTGACACCAAAGTTGGAAGCATCCCAAATTTGACTCTTGATGAATGGGAAAGCAAGGTACATGCTTTTTATCCCTACAAGGAAATAGAGGAATCTGAACTAGGAGTTTATTACATGCATGAAGAAAATCATCCTATTCCTAGCATCACCAAGCTAGACCATAAAGATGACAATGAGGTATGGCAGTTGTTCTTTGATGGATCAAGAAGTAGACAAGGTGCAAGGGGGAGCTATGATTGTTTCACCTCAAGGCATTAAGTATTATTCAGCTTTTAGATTTTAGTTTGCATGTTCTAACAACATTGTTGAATATGAAGCTTTGATACACGGATTGCATTGGTCAAGAAAGAGAGTTATCAAAAACTTACAAGTCTTTGGTGACAAAGTGAGCTGATTATTAATCAAGTTAAAGGACAACATGCTATCAAAAATGACCTGCTCAAGAGTTATAAAAATAGGGTGTGAGACCTCATTGAGGATTTTGAAGGCTTTGGCATCAACTCCATCCTTAGGAAAGAAAACCAAGCTACTGATAGACTTGCAGTAGTTGGAGCAGCCTTTGATGTTGTGGAGAGTATCAAGGAAGATAAAGTGCAGCCAAAAATTCATGTGATTGTAAGGCCATCAGTACTAGATAATAATGTAAGTTGGCAAGTGTTTGAAAGTGACCAACAAATCATCAATTTCTTGTAAGAAGAAGTTGAGTTCTCAGCCAAAAATTAGGGAAAGTTAGAACAACATTATGGTGATCAAGTGGTATAGTGAGAACCAACAAACTGCCAAAAGGACTTGTCATGTTGGAGTCCATTTTTAATCCTAATGATCAATTTAGGAAGGAGAAAGCAAACATCCAAGTCAAGGAGAAGATTCAAGTGCCCATCTCGGTGGGAGAAGGGAAATCACTTCAAATTGGTAAAGTGGCAACCAAGCAAGAAATGTATGAGTTCACACAACTTTTCCAAGAGTTCCCGAGATATATTTACTTGGAGATATGAAGACTTGAGAGGTTTCAATCCCAAGCTAGCTCAACACAAAATTTAATTAGATCCAAGTGCTAAACCCATCAGGGAAAAACAAAGACCGGTCAATCCACACATGGAGCCTCTTATGAAGAAGGAATTGAATAAGTTAATAGAGGTAAGTATCATATTTCCCATCAAGCATTCAAGTTTGGTAAAAACTTGGTTCCAGTTAGAAAGAAGAGTGGAGAAATTACATTGTGTGTAGACTTTAGAGATTTGAATAGAGCATCTCTCAAGGATCATTACCCACTTCCTTATATGGAGCAGATTTTGCAAGTTGTTGCTTTAGCTTTGAGAGGTTTTAATTGCTAGATGGTTATTTAGGGTATAATCAGATCATGGTAATGGAGGATGATCAGTTCAAAACAGCCTTCACCACTAAATGGGGAACCTATGCATATAGGAAAATGCCATTTGGGTTGTCTAACACTAGAGCTACCTTCCAAAGGGCAATGGATATGGCATTCAAGGGATTGATCAACAAAATAGTTCTGATATACCTAAATGATATTACTTGTATTTTCTAAAAGTACAAAGAGATCATCTCTTTCATTTGAGACAAGTGTTCCAAAGATGTAGAAGATTCGGGGTATCCTCTAATCCCAAAAATACATTTTCCTAGCTCATGAAGGAAAGCTCCTAGGCCACATTGTTTCCAAAGAGGGATTAGCAATTGATCTAGAGAGGGTTGAAGCAATAAAAGAACTGCCATTACCAAGTCACAAGAAGGCCCTTCAAAGTTTCTTGGGAAGAATCAATTTTGTTCGAAGGTTTGTTCCAGACTTTGTAGCCCTTGTCAAGCCAATAACTATGATGTTGAAGAAAAGTATGGCTTTCAAATGGACAGCTGAAGGTAAGGCAAGTTTTGAGGCAATCAAAGAGGCTATCTCACAAGCTCCAACTCTCATTAACCTAGATTTCTCTAAGGATTTTATCCTTTATGCATTTGGCGGTGATGACACAATTTCTACAATTTTAGTACAGCAGAACAAAGAAAATGCAGAGCAACCAATTGCCTTCTTTAGCCAAAGCTTGGAGGACTATGAGGTGAGGTATTCCTTAATTGAGAAGCACATTCTTGCAGTGATTAGGATCTTGAAGAAATTTAAGCATCTAGTTTCAAACAACAAGGTTCAACTGTTGGTTTCTCATGTGGGAGTTAAGGACTTCCTCCTCAACAAATACCTAAATGAAAAATGTGCAGGGTGGATTACTTGTGTCATGGAGTATGACATTGAGATCAAAGTCACCAAGCTGGTCCGAGGAAAGGGATTGTGTGAGCAGCTGGTCTTGAGAAAATCAATGGAAGCAAGCAATGGGAAGGATGTTGTGTAGGCATTGCAAGACAACTAAGAACAAAGAGGTGTTCAAGGAGAGAATGGTGGTATGCTCACTCCTTGCTGGACCCAAGACATAATGCACTTCTTACAAATAGGCATATGCCCTCCAGAGATGAACAAAACCAAGAGAAGAAATTTCAGATTGAAGGCTATTCCATATGCACTTGTTGATTATGTCTTGTTCAAAAAGGATATAAATGGAGTGCTTCTTTGAGATGCATTGGGAAAAATCAAATTAAGAGAACATTAGAAGAGTTCCATGGTGGATCAGCTTAGGGGTCATTTTGCTCCAAGAGTGATAGCCCTCAAGATTATGAAGGCCGGCTATTATTGGCCCAGGTGTTTAGTGATTGTTATGCATGGATCAAGAGTTGCGAAATTGTGTATTTCAAGGTACATGCCCCAATGATGATATAGGTCTCCTTGCAAGGTGTTTAGAATCTAGAAAGGCTCGCCAAGTATACGCTTGTATCCCGCATGCCCCGCTCATACGCTCCGCATGCTTTGTTTTTTCCTTTTCCCCTTTTTCTTGCATTTTAGGCTTCAGTGATGAAACCACCACCCTACCTGGGTGGTGGTCCCATGACCGCCACCCAGGACAAGGCGGCGGTCCCATAACCGCCGCCCTACATAGGGTGGCGGTCCTGTACGCATTTTCTAGATTCTTCTTCGACGATCGCGTCAAACGTAAATCTTCAATTTTACACACTTTCTTCAACCACTTTGGCTTGCATTAATGTTTTTGGTTCCCTGGTAATAGTGTTTTTCCTTTGTTTATAGTAAAAGAGTTCAAATGGGAGTTACCCTCTGTAAATGCATTGGTTATAAATAGCCAGCTTGTTTTCAAGCAAATGGCCCCTCATCTTCTCAATTCTCTTATTCAGTCTTTGAATTTCTTGCTTAGAATTCTACTAGCTTCATGTTTTGCATCAGTTATTAGTTTTCCTTTGTTGTTTAGAAGTCATTCAATCTTCTTGTTTCAGTCTTGTTCCATTGCTGCTCCATACAATCAGTTTAGCATAGAATAGCTTCATTTCTAGACTAGAATCCATTAAAGTTGCAGGTTTTGTTTTTTCACAAGGATAGATTCTAAAACTCTCGGTACACTTGTGTTGTATTCCCACAATAAATCCCACTAGGAATTGCATAGTCAAGCTCTGTTCACTTGCGCTATCCCTCTCCTACTCGCATTGTATTCGGTCTATATCCAAAGCTTGCCATTGTTCAATACCATCTTCTATTGATACTATCATATACACACTTTTGATTCACGAGGACACGAAGGAATGAGGAGATCACACTGAGGGGATGAAATCACACACAACTAGATTTACCACTATTCTGTAAATGCCAGTTTGAGCTATCAAAGTTCTAGTTACAACATATCAAATAGAGTAGTGAATTATTTTATTTCAATCAAAAGTTTTCTCTCGATATCACCAGGGAAGTTGTGGGGATTGATAGTTTCTGAGAAACTATGATTCATTCCTCACTTCTGAGGTAGGATCGAGAGTCTTTCAATTCAAAATAAATAGTTGCTTAGATATTTAGGATAAAATCACAACTGCACAGGCAAAAATAGCCATACCAGGCTACTTTGCTTGTTTTTATTCTGTTACTAGATTAGTTGTCCATTTTATAAATATACTAGAGTAGTTGCTCTTTAATTTCATTGAAATACGTCATTGAAAAATACAAAAATAGAAGAATGCTTGCATAGTGTAAATACTTCTTTCGTAATTATCAGTTTTATTAATGTTAGTTAAAAGTTGAATCATTTTGTATGACAATCACAGACCTAGAGAGCCTAGAGAATATATATTTGAACCCATAGTGCCTCAACCAAATCTACCCACAACATTAGCTGATATAGATCAAGACCTTAGGATACAGTCTTTCGAGCAACAAAAAACTTACAAGCAATTAGTGAACAACTGAGAGGATTAAATATCAAAGACGACAAAGCTTACACATTTTGGTCAAACCATCCTAACTATAGACTGCCTTGATAAAAAATATCAATGACCGTACAAGGATTCAAAGAGAAAAATTTGGTTGTGATCCTTTAGTTCCACAACCTAAGACAGAGACCTCCTCATTGACATAGATACTAGCTTACGCATTCAAGTTGCCAGAACACCTATAAGGTATTCCGAGAAAATCATACAACTTCTAGTTCTAAACATAGAGGCTGAAAAGGCATATGATTACTTGGATAGTTGGAAGAAGGGATTGATTCTTCACATGACCATAACAGTCCACAACAACCATGACTCACGGTTGTGATCCCCAAGTCCCACAACCCAACGGGCCTACAAATCAATTAAGTATTGACACCGGCTTACGAACGCTTGGTATTTAGATCCTCACCACTCCCACCAGATATCATCATGCAATTCTCCGTATTAAATATAGAAGCCAATCAATCTAATATTTTCTGGGCTAGACCAGAAAACCATCCATAGTTCACTACAAATCCACTAAACCTCCTATCACCATTTTCATGACCTTGTCTGAGATATATACGAAGCTCCCACAGTCACTTCCCACGTATCCAACAACCAAGAAATAGGATCTCGGCAGAGCTCGACATTGATTGGAGCCTCCGAACAGCCATTATATCCAAACGAACCATTACACCAATTCAGGTTAGGAGGGCCTTCTTCACCTTAGATTCACAGATTCCATTATTGCGTATTGAGGATATAAGATTACCCGATTAGCTTGTCTGATATCCATTCACATTCAACATTCACCAGTTGTCTCGACATGACCTCGGGAGGTCGGGTACGAGGAAGAGGTACTTGTAGATTCCCATGCTCGCATGTCACTTTTCCATCATACAAAATTGGTGAACCCGAACGTGAACAAACAGTTCTTCCTCTTTTATTTTTCATTTCTTTCATCCACCTTCACTCTTTCCCATTATTCTGCGGGTATTCATATACCCCCGAATATGTCGGGATATGATGCATATGGCAGACCTCTCTCAGGTCTCGAAGTAAACTATAGTCAAACAAATAGACAACCATCACCCACTTTCTAGCATGGGCTGATAACTATTCAAGTAATTACTTGTCATCTCAAACTCCCCCTCAAAGAACTAGCTCAAGTTCTTCATTCCGAATTGAGGAGTTTGATCAGCTTGCACAAAAACACAACAAAGCGAGCCCTCAGGCTCTAACAATATGAAATTTACTGAGAATCCACTTCATCTCCTCGGGTCTTGTTCAGACCACAGATCAATAGACAATCAGACCCACTCCCCTTTTTGGATGAGGAGTACTTAGCACGCTTCGCTAAAAGTGAACAACGCTTCCAAAATATGTATCCACCTATAGGGAGTTTACAAATACAATCTGATACCCTATTCCAAGAAAACACCCCCATTCCTCCACCTATGGGAAATACCCTCGGTGAAGCTTGGCAGGGTAATGATCAATTCATAGCAGGGTATCACACCCCTTTACAACCTCAAGGTATACAACAAACACCCTTAAGGAAAAGCACTGTCTTCACCAATAGAGGTCATTTCAGCCTTAGCTTGAAAAGGTTAGAGGGCTGGAACTTGCTCAAGCAAACCAAAATTCATATTTTGGGCAAACAGAATCCCCAACCCTCCACATCACCCCAAGTCAAGGTTGACCTCCTTACAGAATAGGCACGTTAGGCATGCCTCCTCAAAATCCTTATAGTTACCCACAACAAACACCAACTAGGACCGCATTTTCAAACACCACTCCAATTGAAAACATGACACCTCCCGGCTTGGCACCAAACAACCCATACTAGAACAATGCTCCTCCTTACTTAAACATTTATTCAAAGTCACCACAAGGAGACATGTTCTCTTCTCCCGGATGTTTGTTCAACCACAGGGATTCCCTTATGTCCCTACAAATGCATATGCTATGCCATATCAACAACCCATTCCACCTCCACCCCCTCAACAAGCACCATCGATGGTCGAGGCCTATGCAGTAGGGACTTATTCAAAATATTTAAAAGAGCCCCTAGACTTCACCATACGAAGTGTTATGCTTCCAAGACCTCTTCCCGATTTACCCAAATATAAAGGGGAAGGGGATCCAAATGCACACATTAAGGCCTATGCCATAGCCATACGGGAGTTACTCCCTTGGGACGGGGTTGTTGCTAAAATATTCCCTAAGACCTTAGAAGGTATTGCCCTTGATTGGTATTACAGAATACCTAAAGCCTCGATACACTCATTTAAACAACTCGTGTCAGAATTCATCAAAGCTTTTGACATGAACAAATTGTTAAGAACGGGAATCAGGGAGTTCTTGCATATTAAACAAGAACATAATGAATCCACTTGCTCATTTTATTCAAAGATGGCGTACGGTTCTCTACTCATCAGCAAGTGCTCCAAACATGGATCAAATGGAACTATGTGATTTATTCCTTAATTCTCTCAATAGAGAGATAAAGGAAGAAGTCCAAAAGTTCCCACTAAGAACTTACGATGAAGTACTCGAGAGTGCTCTCCGAATCGACCAAGCAATGATAGATAGTGGTCATAAGACATATGGGACAAATGGGAAATTAACCACTCCCAATCAAAACACCATGGCCTATCCTAATGCAAGGAACGCTAATCAAGGACCTAAGATCCTTAACAAGAACCACGGAGTTACAACAGATGGAGTAACTGACCAAGTTAAAAGGGAAAACGTTGTAAACATTTCACCACCTAATAATCAAATGAAATAACAATTTTACTCCAACAATCAACGCGGTGGATTTTAATCATCCACCACGGCAACAACAACAACAACAAAAAAAAAAAATCCAAACACAAAGTCCAAATCAAACCCAACTGATATCAGAGTCAAAACCAAAGGCAACAACCTCAAAATTTTAACTCTAACAACCAACAACCTTATCAGAATTTTGGGCCACAACAGATTATAAATCAACAACCTCAAAATTATAATCCCAATTTATATTGTGGCTTCCACAAGATTCAAGGCCACGATACTAGGACTTGTCATGAATACAATAAATTCATGCAATGCATTTGCCAGAAGATCAAAAGTAACTCTTTATAGATATGTTTTTAGCAAATTCTATAGTACCCACGCCAAACACTTATGCAGGGGCAGTTTCCCCTCAAAATGCACCCCTCAAGATCTTTAATGATCCACTCCCAAACCATTCTAACAATAACAAGCTAGATCCTAATGGAACAAACAAGGGTGTCATAATAGGAAACAATGATCATGAAGCTTCAACTTCATTAAATCCACCAATCACCCCAACTAGGAACTCGACCCCAAACCAAGATAGTTGGTTTGGTAGAGTTAGACACCGAGCTACCCATAGAAACCATAACAAGAACACATGGATTATTCTTCTCAACCTACTCCAAGTTATCCATTGAACTAGACAACAATCAACAAACATTGGTAAAACCCATAGGCCTATGATTTAATTAATGATTTAACTAAAACCTTCTCTCACATCTCCTTTTGGATTTGTTAAAGAACTCTCCCACCCATAGAGCTGCCCTCTTAGAAGCATTAGGCCTTGGTCATTTAATCAACATCACTCCTCCTCCGAAAATGCAAGTAAACCATGTAGACTTTGACGTTTATCCTCCGGGGCAGCCAGATAGGGATACTGAATTTATATTCGATATAAGCAAAATGCCAACAGATGCTGAAATTACATGAAGAGGTGACCCAACTTTACATTTACAAGTATGGGTTTACAATAATTATGTTAAACGTGCAATGGTTGATGATGGGGCAGCAGTTAATATAGTCCCCTTCACTTTTCTTCAAAAGTTAGGATATGGAGAGACAAACTGTTCCACAACATGAAATACGCTAAGAGGATATGATAGCCTCAAGGCCACTTCGATTGGAACCATAGTTTTACTAGTCACTTTAGGACCCAAGACGGTCCTCACCGAAGTTTTATATTATAGATCAGGAAACCAACTATAATATGATCCTTGGTCAGCCATGGATACACCGCATGAAGGCAATCCCTTCCACGTTATTCCAAGAAATAAGATTTCTACACTTAGGGAAAATATTTGTGGCACAAGGTGACCCAAAACCCTTCGATATACACCTAGCTGATTTGAAGAAAAGACCAGGCATTCACTCCGAGTTTGAACTCCCAACAAATCAACTCATCAAACCAATTAATTCAAAACCAAAAGAAGAGTTGATACCCACCACAGAGTTAGAAATTACAAATCCAACTGAGGACATTCCAGCACTCAAAAATGAGACCAATGTTATAAAAATAGTGTCACTAGGGACTACCAAAAATTGTCGAGTTGCTAGAGAAAGACTTACCTATTCTCCTACCATTTGATTCTATGGGTATGGGACACACCCTAGGAATTGCTTCTCTTCCATCGATGAAATTTTTTATGGTAGAAGTAACCGAAGCAAAAGAAATAGATATGATTAGATATATCCCCAACATCCATTTTTCCAAGCAAGTATTGGACTCTCCACTTCGATGGAGCTAGATGTCACTTTGGAGCTGGGGGAGTGATCTTTACTTCACCCGAGGGAAAGATCCTACCTTTCACCTTTAAATTAAACTTTGAATGTACAAACAATGGGGCTGAGTACGAAGCTCTCCTCCTTGGCCTCATCCTAGCCAAAAGAATGGGTGTCGATAACATTAGAGTGCTAGGAGACTCACAACTAGTTACAAACCAAGTCTCTGAGGTATATGAAACTAGGGCTGAACATTTACAACTCTATAAAACAACAAGTATTAGATCTAAGCAAGGGATTTAACTTCATATCAATTGAAGCAATCCCACGAGAGCAGAACCTTCTCACAGACTCAATAGCAACCTCAACTTCCCATTTCACTCCAAACAATGAGTCGAGGATACAAATTTCACAAGATCACTTCATACCAACCATTAGTGCATAAAATACCAACAAACTCACTCCTACTCATGGAGAAGCCGAGATGATTTTTCTATCATGGATCACTTTGACGATGATATAGAGTCACTCTCAATATCTAAACGCCTGCGGAGCTACACCTTTCTCACCGTATAGTTGATCTTTCCTAATACCACATTCCTCTTCCTATTTTGGAAATCCCATGGTAGAGTCTCCTCCACAAAAGGATCTCGATATCTACGAGATAGAAAATGGAGAAAGCTTGGAACTACCTCCAGCCCCACCTGAATTTGAAGAAGGTAACACTTCTTTAATAGAAGAAACCATTGACATAAACATTGGAACGGAGGAAGAACCAAAATTTTTGAAGTTGGGATCCTCGTTAACTCCGAGAGAGATAGAAATACACACCCAAATCCTCAAAGAACATCAAAAGGCTTTCACATTTAACTATAAAGAAATGACGGCATTGCACCACATGTCACGGTGCATAATCTTGTCACTAAACCAGATGCAAAACCAATTAAATAGAAGTCAAGACCAATGAAGCCAAAAGTGGCTCTCATGGTAAAAGAGGAAGTAATAAAACTTCTCCAAGTGGGATTCATCAAGCCCATTGACTATTCACAATGGGTATCTAATATCATCCCTTCTAAAAAAGAATGGGAAGATACGCATTTGCATAGATTTTCAGGATATTAACAAAGCTTGTCCCAAGGATGACTTCCCATTACCATCCATCGACGTTATCATTGATGCAACAACTAGATTTGAACTATTGTCCCTCATGGATGGGTTCTCGGGTATAATCAGATTAAAATATCTAAACAAGATCAAGCCAAAACTACATTCATAACTCCCTGGGGAACTTATTGCTACGTTGTCATGCCATTTGGTCTTAAGAACGCCGCTACTATATCAGCGGGCAATGACATATATATTCCATGATCTTATCCATAAAATTGTGGAATCCTATGTGGATGACTTGTTGGCCAAGGCCAAGAAATGTTGTGATCATCCGAAGTGCTCCGTATCATCCTCTCACGACTAATTGAATATGGCGTCACATTAAACCCAGAGAAGTGCGTGTTTGGTGTGACAGAGGCAAACTTCTGGGCTACATTATATCTTCACGAGGGATTGATGTTGATCCAGCCAAAATACGGGTTTTCAAATGATCCCACCATCGAGATGAGTCTAAATCAGGTCATTTCTTGGGAAACTCGGTGCAATCCAAAGGTTCATCCTGATTTAAGTTTTTCCATTCATCCAATCAACAATCTATTAAAGAAAGATTATAACATTGATTGACTAAGAATGCAATGCAACGAGGCCTTTGAAGCAGTTAAACACTTCTTGTTGTCTCCACCCATGCTAATGCCTCCCAAACCAGACCACCCTTTGATCTTATACTCACGAGCCACTCATGTCTCACTAGCCTGCATGCTGGCTCAAGAAGACAATGATAAATGAGAACGTGTGGTCTATTTCATTAGCCAAACGTTGCTCGATTATGAAACACGTTACACACAGTAGAGCAGAGAGAGAATGCCTTGCCATAGTCTTTGCAACAAAATGTTTAAGACATTACATGTTAAACCAAGAAACAAGGGTCATTGTAAAGACAGATCATTTACGAACATTTCTCACACAAGGGTCTTTATCTAAAAAGGTTAGGTGTTTCATAACCTTAATGGGTGAATTTGAGTTGACATTCATAAACCAAAAATCCATTAAGGGACAAATCATTACAGATTGGTTAGCTGACAATCCACTAGATGGAGGCAATCTGTAAATCTGACTTTCCTGATGAGTGTGTATACTTCATCAAAACCAGGCCCCCCATCTCTACATGTCCCTGGTACACTGATATCATCAATTTTATCATAGACCACACATACCCAAAAGGTGCCACATCACAACAAAGAAGGTGGTTACGCATTATTACCACTAAATATGTTGTTTTAGAATAGTACTCTATCGTAAAGCCTTCGACGACATGCTTCTAAGATGCGTCGACATAGAAGAATCCAAGAAGATTCTTCATGAATCCCACAGTGGGATATGTGGAGGCCACTTCGGTGGTCACGCCACCACTCACAAAATACATCGATGGGCTATTTTTGGCCCACTCTCGAGCATGATGCCATAGTGGAATTTGTACGTAAGTGCCACAAATGCCAAGAATTCTCTCACGAGATTCACATGCCAAAGACAATCCCTCGCAACCAATAAAACCCCGTGGGCCCTTCTCCACGTGGGGTCTAGACTTGATAGGGAAATTCTCTCCCTCATCAACCGATGGCCATAATTTATAATTACAGCCATGGAAATATTTTACCAAATGGGTGGAGGCCATGCCTCTCACCACAGTACTAGGTTCGGTAATTGCCAAATTCATTCTGAACCAAATTATCTAGTAGGTATGGTGTCCCACAAGTCATTATCTCGATAATGGCACATCCTTTAAAAATGACGAAGTCCATGAGTTATGTAGCAAATTCAAGATAAACCATCACACGGCCTCTCTTTACTACCCTCAAGCCAATGGGCAAGCCGAAGCAACAAACAAAACGTTAAAAGCTATTCTCCTCAAAACGGTCAAGGAGAACAAGCGAGATTGGCATTTAAAACTATATCCGGCCTTGTGGGCCCATCAACCTCAATAAGAACACCAACAGGAGCAACCCCTTTCTCACTGGTATTCGGGGTAGAAGTAGTTCTCCCTCTTGAGGTTGAAATACCCAGTCTCCGCATCTCATTACAAGGGATTCTGGATGAAGAAGCTTATAGGGAGGCACACCTCTCTCAACTAGAAAGCCTTGATGAGGTCAAGCTAAATGCCGAACAAAGGCACAGAGCCTATGCCGACCGGATGTGCCGGCAATACAACAAAAAAAAATTCTATGAGCGAGAAATATATGAGGGAGATCTAGTTCTAAGACTAGACAACCAGATCGATAAGAAAACCGGCAAGGAAGGAAGTTCCGCCCAAGTGGTTGGGCCCATACCGAGTCATGAAGGACTACGGAAATGGTGCGTATCTTTTTTTGCACACTAGAAGGTGAGGAATTCAGTGAAACTATCAATTCCTTGCATCTTAAATGGTTTTACGCATAAAACATCAAAATCACCACTTGTACATTATAGCTACCTACATTGCATTAGTCATTTAGTTGCTTCATTTTGTCCACTCATTTCATAAAAATAGTAGTCCAGAACTTACTCTTAAACAATCTATTACAAATTTCTGAAAATATTGGCAAAAGCATTCAAAACACATCTCTTCAAACATCATCAACTATTTTCAAATCTTCTCATCAAGTTCGATAGACAAGTATTGACGAAAAACCATACCAAGGCCTGCATACTTGGCTTTTCTTTCTTTCTACTAGGTGAAGTTGTCCTTACCTACGGTCTATTCTAGAAGCTTCTTGGTGTCACATCTATCCCTCTTAAATCTCTTTGAATGAAAGGATATCCCAAAGTCATAGATCAGAAATGTCAAAATCAAATGAAATCAAAAGCACCAAGCAAACAAAATATTTTATTTTACACACTTCTTTTCCCCATCAACCTTCGGTGATAAGCCCACATCTCTTACTGGTGGTGTGAGGTTGGGAAAGGAAAGAAGTGCCCTTACTCACCTATATCTTGCCTTTGGTGACAAACCCATGCTTCTTACTAGTGGCATGAGGCAGGGTGTGGGGGTCCATTCACACAAATTAACAAATCTTGGTATGCTAAAAACACAAATCAAATTCTATTAAGAGAAAAAATATCCAAATATCCAAATTCCAAAGAGATCAAATCCTCAAAACCAGATTTTGTCAACCAAGTTGCCATTTATGAATCTAAGTCTAGATAAACTAGAAAGTAAGTGGCCTTCTAAGCTTGGTGTAGTTCTGAGTAGGGTAGGTGTGTAGGTCTAAATTTGGTTTCATTACTGGTTTGTCTGTCTCTCATCATTCCATTCAGTCAAACTCATACAATTTGTGCCCTTCTCAACTCTTGGTGTAGAGCCCTCGCATCTTACTAGTTGCGTGGAGTTGGGAATGGGGAAAATTCATCTCTTTATCACTATACATTCATCACATTTTTCCAATATAAGAAGAAATTACAAACATTTCCCAAAGAGTTCAAAAGTTCAGTACTACCATATGTTAGTATCATCTCATATCAGCATTACAAAAAAAATACAAAGTAAAACATTCTGTTTACTATCATTTGTTATCCATCGCATACATTCTGAAAAGCATGAAAAAAAAATATTCTAAAAACATCTAAGTACACATGTGGAAACAAGTCACAAAATTCTAGGCACCAAGAGTCTGGATCCAAAAGAGATATATATATATATATATATATATATATATATATATATAAGTTTCATATATAAAGTTTCATACAATGCCATCATGCACTAGGCATGGTCAAAATGCTCAATGAGCCCAAAAGTACAAAAGCACTCATATAGATATCTGACAAAATGCTACAAAAATGGCCTCTCAATCCCTATGGGATCCCTCAGAGGGTGCACGACCACGCCTAGGACTCCGGCTACGCCGACTCTCTCCCGAATGCACCGAGGGCTCATGGTCACACCACCAGTAGCTACTCTCACTCATGAGAATGACTCCTCCTCATCAAGCGCTCGGCCATCCTATATCCAACTACCTCAGCACGGAGAGAAGTCATGATCTTCGCCACATGCCAGATAGAGGCAAAAAAAACATCAAGATGCCTACCACCATACGAAGGCTCCCCACATCTACGAGATAGCTCAACACGAGTCTTCTCCGAGGGGAAGCAAGGTATCAAGTGCATACTCGGTGAATCAAGTCTCACCACTCATCAAGCAATACTAAAAAAAAAAGGAGAAAAAAGTTAGAAAATGATCAAAAGATAAAACCAAGAGTAAACAAAACAAAAAGAAATAACAACTAAGACAATTCTAACTAAAACAAATGTCAAGAGAAGAGTGACAACTCACTCGATCTCCGGGCCTCCAAGAAGGATCTCTAGGATCCGCGCCTGCCACTGATGCCACCACTGACTGGTGTCCCTCTCCCACATCTGGGGACAATGTGACAGCCTGCAATGGACTCACCATCTCCACCTAAGTCCTGAGAGAGAAACTCCTCTGAGACCAGAGTCACCCTCTCTGGCGCTGCTCCGCTCCACCCTCTCGGCCCAGGATCTCCTGAGTGTCATGCCACTCGGGATCACTATCATCTCCCCCACCCATCTCACTGATCTCCATCTCCTCTCTCCTCCTCTCTCTCTCTCTCCCCTGTGAACTCCTCAGACTCGAGTCCACGTCAATGGGCTCATCACTGCTATGGGCGGGACCGGTGGCAATCCAAAGTAAGGGTGCCTGAGGAGCACCGCTCTCCCTCGAGCACGTACCACCCTCCTGGCCATAATAGGAACACCAGAGTAACAATAGTCCAACCCCGCCTCTAGGACCTCCCCGAGCCTCACGAATAGATCTATACACTGGCCCCACCAGAGGAAGCATGTCACTATAGGGGAGGCCAAACTGCTGGTACTCTATCAAAGGGGTGGATCTCCAACTTCCCCGCCCTATCTACCAACTGGCTGGTAGTCTGACAAGCAATCAATGTAATAGTCTCCTCTCCCCATACCCCTACCATGGCCTGATAAGGAGTGGCCTCCATGTCTGCGGTGGTCAAGGAGGCCACTGGCTGGTGAGGTGCTCTAAGAACTATCATCCCCATCCACCTCACTACCCTGACGCCCCGGATCCTCTACCTCTACACCTCTCCCATATGGGGTGATATGCTCATACACCCAACTCATGACAAGAGTCGGGTGGCTCAATGATTGTCCCCTATAATCAGACTACCCTGTATAAATCATGGTAGGTAGTCCCGAGGATATCTTCTCCCCAAGCATAGACACGTCCATGGCCCTCAATCTGTGTAATAATGGGGGCCCAAAAATATAAGAGGGTGTCCCCTCCCTTGTCCCCAATCAGTCTCGATGCAAGGATGCCCATGATGGCCTTGCAGCACATGGGAATGTCTGACTCAATAATGGAGTGGATCCTCACTCCCTTCTTCGATCCCATCGATACAACTGCATCCCCATGTAGGTGGCCCACTGAACCACCTGGGATCTCGAAACTGCTGTCTTAAGAGACAACCACCGCCCAAGGATCGGAACCCCCAGTATATGGTAAACATCCTCCAGGGTGATGGACCACTCACCCCTAACTCCTGCAATCGGAAGGTGTTCTGATCCGCATCCCAGTATGAAAATAAGTCACATAGTATGTGACTGAGTAGGTGCAACGTGAGGGACCTGCGCAATCCTCCAAATGCCAGCCCTCTAAAGAGTATCTCACTCTTCCTGAGAGTGCCTCTAACACTACTGGGAGCCAATCACACTCCCTCTCTCGGCTCCATCTAATATACTCCTCCTTCTTCTACATACACCCAAAAACACAAAAAAGGAGTAAGTTAGTACTAAAATCCAATTGGAAAAACTATTAAAAACATGTAAAAATGCTAAACATGCAAAAATAAGTTAAGTTTAGTATTGTTTTGGTTCTCTGTCACATGGACCACCACCCTGTGCAGAGCGGCGGTTCCATAACCACCCTTCTAAGGTGGCGGTCCCATAACCACCACCCTCAGCATAGGGCGGCGGTCCTGTCCCACAAATACAAACGGTCGTATACCCTAAAAATGCCCAAAAACAAACAAATACACCATTTTAACTAAAAAAGAAACCTACCCTATGGGCGCCCCCCTAGAGACACGTTTAAAACTAATATTTTCAAAAATGACCCCCCGAGACAAAGATTTCATCATTTCCACATTTTAGGTTTAAAAACAATAAATCGAGAAGAACTAACCTGAGACTTCACGGGTCGATGTTCCACTCTCGAGGCATGATCACTATCTCACCATGAACGTTTTGACTATACTCTCATCGAAAACCGTCACCGTGGGTCCCAGAGCTCAAAAACTATCAAATCAATCCACGCAAATGAATAGTAAAATGACTTCATTTTATATATATAGCTTTCTAAAATTGATTTTGAATGTCTTTCGCAGGGTCGAGCATCGATGGAGGTAAGTTCTAAACCCCACGTAGATGGTAAGTCCTCTTTCATATCAATTCAGTCTTATTTCTCAATTTGTTTTATCTATCTACACTTGAGTCCCTTTTTTTTCATTTTTACAGTAGCGGATCTTGGATGGTGACTTTCCAAAGACACGGCATGTCAAGTATATAACTCCTAACTCCCCATTTCGGGACCGCCATACTTGATCCACCATTTTACGCCTCTTCATGGCTAAGATGCTTCTCCGAGGGGGCAATATGTACGTACCCAAAATTGTAGGGTACTACACCACCGAACGATGTTACACATGCCCCAATGATGATACAGTCTCCTTGCAAGGTGTTTGAATCCAAAAAGGCTCGCCAAGTATACGCTTGTATCCCGCATGCCCCGCTTAACCTCCGCATGCTTTGTTTTTTTTTCCTTTTCCCCTTTTTTTCTTTTGCATTTTAGGCTTCAAGGATGAAACCACCCCCCCCTGCGGGTGGTCCCATGACCGCCACCCAAGACAGGCGGCGGTCCCATAACCACCACCCTGCACAGGGCGGTGGTCCTATGTACATTTTCCAGATTCTTCCGACGATCGCGTCAAACGTAAATCTTCAATTTTACACACTTTCTTCAACCACTTTGGCTTGCATTAATGTTTTTGGTTCCCTGGTAATAGTGTTTTTCCTTTGTTTATAGTAAAAGAGTTCAAATGGGAGTTACCCTCTGGTAAATGCATTGGTTATAAATAGCCAACTTGTTTTCAAGCAAATGGCCCCTCATCTTCTCAATTCTCTTATTCAGTCTTTGAATTTCTTGCTTAGAATTCTACTAGCTTCATGTTTTGCATCAATTATTAGTTTTCCTTTGTTGTTTAGAGGTCATTTAATCTTCTTGTTTTAGTCTTGTTCCATTGCTTGCTCCATACAATCAGTTTAGCATAGAATAGCTTCATTTCTAGACTAGAATCCATTAAAGTTACAGGTTTTGTTTTGTCACAAGGATAGATTCTAAAACTCTCACACACTTGTGTTGTATTCCCACAATAAATCCCACTAGGAATTACATAGTCAAGCTCTGTTCACTTGCGCTATCCCTCTCCTACTCGCATTGTATTCGGTCTATATCCAAAGCTTGCCATTGTTCAATACCATCTTCTATTGATACTATCATATACACACTTTTCTGGATTCACGAGGACACGAAGGAATGAGGAGATCACACTAGGGGATGAAATCACACACAACTAGATTTACCACTGTTCTATAAATGCCAGGTTTGAGCTATCAAAGTTCTAGTTACAACATATCAAATAGAGTAGTGAATTATTTTATTTCAATCAAAATTTTGCTCTCGATATCACTAGGGAAGCTATGGGGATTGATAGTTTCTAGAAACTATGATTCATTCCTCACTTCTGAGGTAGGATCGAGAGTCTTTCAATTCAAAATAAATAGTTGCTTAGATATTTAGGATAAAATCACAACTACGCATAGGAAAATAGCCATACCAGCTACTTTTGCTTGTTTTTATTCTATTACTAGATTAGTTGTCCATTTTATAAATATACTAGAGTAGCTGCTCTTTAATTTCATTGAAATACGTCATTGAAAATACAAAAATAGAAGAATGCTTGCATAGTGTAAATACTTCTTTCATAATCAGTTTATTAATGTTAGTTAAAAGTTGAATCATTTTGTATGACAATCACAGACCTAGAGAGCCTAGAGAATATATATTTGAACCCATAGTGCCTCAACCAAATCTACCCACAACATTAGCTTGATATAGATCAAGACCTTAGGATACAGGTCTTTCGAGCAACAACAAACTACAAGCAATTAGTGAACAACTAGAGGATTAAATATCAAAGACGACAAAGCTTACACATTTTGGTCAAATCATCCTAACTATAGACTGCCTTGATAAAATATCCGAATGACCGTACAAGGATTCGAAAGAGAAAAAGTATTTGGTTGTGATCCTTTAGTTCCACAACCTGACGCAGGAGACCTCCTCATTGACATAGATACTAGCTTACGCATTCAAGTTGCTAGAACACCTGTAAGGTATTCCGAGAAAATCATACAACTTCTAGTTCTAAACATAGAGGCTGAAAAGGCATACGATTACTTGGATAGTTGGAAGAAGGGATTGATTCTTCACATGACCATAATAGGTCCACAACAACCACGAACTCACGGTTGTGATCCCCAAGTCCCACAACCCAACGGGCCTACAAATCAATTAAGTATTGACACCGCTTACGAACGCTGGTATTTAGATCCTCACCACTCCCGCCAGATATCATCACGTAATTCTCCATATTAAATATAGAAGCCAATCAATCTAATATTTTCTGGGCTAGACCAGAAAACCACCATAGTTCACTACAAATCCACTAAACCTCCTATCACCATTTTCATGACCTTGTCTGGAGATATATACGAAGCTCCCACAGTCACTTCCCACGTATCCAACAACCAAGAAACAGGATCTCAACAGAGCTCGACATTGATTGAGCCTCCAACAGCCATTATATCCGAATGAACCATTACACCAATTCAAGTTAGGAGGGCCTTCTTCACCTTAGATTTTATTCCATTATTGAGGATATAAGAGATATAAGATTATATAGTTTATATCTTTCCATTCACATTCAACATTCACCATTTGAACCCATGGAGGTTAGATCTCACATGAACCCAAGAAATCGGAGAGGTCGCATCCCAAGAGGAAGAGGTATCTTGTAGATTCCCCATGCTCACATGTCACTTTTCAAGAGGTAGATGACCCCTTTAGTCGCCAAAATTTTTATCCAAAATAAGCCCCTTGCTTATTTTGACTTTTTTCATTCCTTCTTTCATTGTGCCTCGACCAAATTTTTCACTTTTTAGGCACTCAAAATTATCTAGAAATGGTTTCATCAGATAGAGGATTTTCTCACCTTTCTAGAAAGGTAAAATTTTCCTTCTAACTCCTTGTATTTTGCAAGTTATGGCTTGGCGGAGTTTTTGAGGGAAATTTTCCCAGGAAGGTCCACAACCAATAGGATGCCACGTGGCGGTGGAATGGCAGGTCAGTGGAGGTAAGTTGGAAAAATTGGCAAGGAGAAGGAAAAGAAATGATTTGAACCCACGGACAAATGAGGAAGTGCCACGTGGCGATGGAGATCATACCGGCGGGGTTAAGTTGAAAAAGTGGTCAAAATAGGTGCAAAGGAAAATTTTTGCCCATGGGCCCGCAGAGGAAAGAAATTTTATTAAGGCCCATGCCAAATCAAGGTGTGTCATGTGTCCATCGGATCGGCGGAAGTCGAAAGGAATGGAGAAAATTTTGGCTTTTTGCCAAAATAGCAAAGGGCGCAAAGGAAAGTCTTGGCCTAAAAGCCCGTAGAGAAAAGAAATTTGCGAAGGCTGCATCAACCAAGCTGGAGGATGAAATGTGTCCAGTCATGGCGGGGTCGAGAGCATGGAAATATTTGGTGAAATTTTCCAAAGAGTTAAAAATGGCGCAAAGGAAAAAAATTCCCTTGAGCCGCGAGAGGAAAAAAATTGATTCAAGCCCACGTCAAATCAAAGGGTGCCACGTGGCACATGATCAACGAGGCGCAGAGAAATTTTGGAATTTTTTCCAAAATTCAAAAAAGTGTAAAATGGCCATTTGAACTAGAGAATGAATGAGGAATTTCCACGTGGTAGTGGAGCGGTTGGATGCAGAGATTTTTTGGGGAATTTTTCCCAAATTCAAAAAAGGGGAAAAAATTTAGGTTTCGGCCCGCCGACCCGATTTTTGCCCCAATTTTGCCCTAAATCTTCAGAGGGGCATATCTTTTAATCCAGAGCTTGGTTTTCTTGATTTTTATGTCATTGGAAAGATATTGAAGTCCTCTACACGATGGAATCTTCAATTTTATTTTTGGTGGAGTTTAGTGAGAGAAAATGAGAAAAATGCCTTTGGCATGGGGAAAAGAGTAGAACCGACATTCAACCACCATTTTTAATGCAATATGGCTTCCATTCTTCTCTAGCATGGTCAAAAATCTTGGGGAATGAACTTTTAAGGGTACCCATGCTATTTTGATGGATTTGGTCAATGGTTGAATCATTCATTTCAATTTTCCCACGTTTCTCCTTCCTGAACTTGGTTTTTCATTGTTAAAAGCCAGATTTAGCTCATTTGTAAGGGGTTGGGCATTTTTATGATCTGCAGGCTCCCTCCTTCACCCCGTAAGTGAATTTGTGGAATATCAGACCTTTTTCTAGGACTACAACACCTTTTCTACCTCCTTGTTGTTGTAATGCACTGTATTAAAAATGGAAATGGCAATGCAAGCTCTATGAATGAATTTTCAATCCTTTCTTGTGTTGTTTGCTCTATCCTAATCCTTCATTACAATTTTAGCAATTTGTGCATGATTTGTGTTGCATTTTTATAATCTGTGTCAATCTACAGAAATAGATGTTCACCACTCCTTTTGGTGTATCACCTTGTCGGTTTAGTTTTATCTTCTTTTCTTTCTATCCTTGTCTCTTTGGTAGAATTAGAGTAGAATTTTGAGTTAAACCTTTGTAAATTTCATGCATACATCTAATCGGAGGAGTAGAGGAACCAACCTTCAATCTGGAGAATTTTTCCCATTTTTTCAAGTCCCACACTTAGGAAAATATTCCATGTTGTGCAATCACACTAAATGACCCAATTCTCACTTGTAGATCTAAAGGTCATTTATGGGGTCTTTGATTTGCACTAACATGTTCTTTAATGAATAAAGTGGGTAAGATATAAATCAACACCAGATTTAACATGGTTCACCCAGTGTGGGCTACATCCACCAAGAAACAAGCCAATCTATTATCCAAAGCTTTCAGAAGATATACAATGAAGATTTACAATCTTCCACACCTCTCACGATGTACAATACTTTCTTTCTCTCAAGCTTCTCCTTCTTCTCCAAGAATTCTCTCTCACAATTATTTTCACAATAATCATTAACTCTCTTCTAACCCTAGCTTTCTATGCTTATAAATACCTTATACAAACTTAGGCACTTAGCCATGCAATTACAATCAATAGATCTGATTTAATACTAAAATTAGATCTAATTCCCATGAGTTAAATAAAACACTCACACACAGTAAACGATGCCGGTTAGCCCTAACCGATGTCGGTTCCTACTTTCCTTGATCGATGTCGGTCATAGGTGACCGATGTCGGTCCCTTCATAACCGATGTCGGTTATTGTGTTTTCCAGCAAGTTGATATAAGCATGCTAAATTGAAGTAATTGAGCTCCACATCTCAACAATCTCCCACTTGGAGATAAATTACTACACTATACATGTACAACGTCATTCTTGGATCCTTTCCTTAGCTTTGTTTCTTCCTCTTCAAGTCTCAAACTCAAGACCAACAAAAAGTGGAGTGTAGCTCCAACTTCTCTTTTAATAATGGCTTTGTTAGCATATCCACAGGGTTTTTACTCATATGAATCTTCTCCAGTTTCAGCTTGCCCATCCTCCAATACCTTCCATATGAAGTGATATCTCAACTAAATGTGTTTCATTCTAGAATGAAATGTTGAGTTCTTTTCCAAATGAATTACACTCTTAATCACTAAACAATTTGTAATCATCTTTCTCCTTTCCCAACTCTTCCATGAACCTGCTCATCCATATCATCTCTTTTCTAGCCTCTTGTAGTTGCAACATACTCTACCTCTTATAGTAGACAAAGCCACAACCTTCTACAATCTCAATATCCAACTAACTGATCATCCCACCTACTATGAAAATATATCCAATAGTGCTCCTTCTACCATCCATATCTCCAGCCATATCTAAATCAACATAGCCACATAAAGAAATATTTGAACCTCCATAGCATAACTACATGCTAGATGTCCCTCTCAAATACCTGAGTATCCATTGGATTGCTTTCCAATGCTCTTTACCTAGATTGGCCATAAATCTACTCACAACTCCCACTTCTGTGCAATGTCTGGTCTGGTACAAACCATAACATACATGAGACTCCCAACTCTTGAAGCATATGGTACTCGTACTCATGTCATGTATTTGACCTCCTCATGTGATGAAGGACACTGATCTTTTCTCAATTTGAAGTGTCCAGCCATAGGTGTACTTACAGTTTTGAATTCTACATTTTAAACCTTTCTAACACCTTGTAGATATAATCCTCCTGAGACAAATACAATTTCTTGTTCTTCCTTTCTCTCTGTGTATTTTCATGCCAAGGATTCTTTTTATAGCTCCTAAATCCTTCATAAAAATGTGTGAGCTAGCTTTCCCTTAAGCTCACCAATGTCCTACATACTAGATCCTGTAATAAGCATATCATCCACATACATAAACAAAAAATAATATAGCTCCCATTTTCAAGCTTCTTGAAATAAACACAATGGTCAGATTCACATCTCAAGTAACCATGCTCATGCATGAAACTATCAAACCTCATGTACCATTTCCTTGGAGCTTGTTTGAGCCCATATAGGCTCTTTTTCAACCTACACACTAATTTCTCCTTACCCTTGACTTCATACCCAAGTGGTTTTTGCATATAAATCTCTTCATCCAAATCACCATGAAGGAAATCCATCTTCACATCTAGTTTCTCTAAATGCAAATCATCTACTACAACTAAACTCAATACAATACATGTATGGAAGTCATTTTAACAACAAGAGAAAATATTTCACCAAAGTCAATACCTACTTTTTGTAAATCCCTTTACTACAAGCCTTTCCTTGTACCTTTTTGTCCACCCTCTTCTTCCTTGATCCTGTAAACCCATTTGTTCTACAATGTCCTCTTACCTCTACTGGAAACTTAACCAAATCCCAAGTCTGGTTTTGTTCCAAGGAGTCCATCTCCTCATCCATGCCATGCTCCCACTGAACATGGGTCTCATCCTGCATTGCTTCTTCAAAAATTTCTGGTTCACCATTATCAGTCAATAATAAATAAGATAGAGAAGGTGTAAATCTTTCTGGAGGTTTACTTACCCTTTGTGACCTTCTCACAGAATTTTGGGGTACTGAGGCTCATTCTGACCTCTTGGACATTTGTTTCCAATTTTGATAGTGACTAACATCGATCACCTGTAGCGACGCCAGTTCTACTAACCGATGTCGGTTTGGATCTTCTATAATCGATACCGATTTCAGTTCATCCGACCGATGTCAGGTCAGGGTCAACGACACACGGTTATTGTGTAACCCTATAGGTATGAGTTTTAAATCCAAGAGTTCATTTTCATTCACAAACTTCTCAACCGGTTCATCCTTGGGTACCAAAATTTGATCCATGTACATTCTCTTTTCATTCCATTCAATGTCACGACTCCTAATAATTTTAGAATTCTCTAAATCCCAAAAATGGAATCCAAAATCACTAGATCCATAACCAATGAAAGTGCATCTCTTGGATTTTGCATCCAACTTTTTTTTCTATTTTCCTTATCAATATGCACAAAAGCTTTTGAACCAAAAAATTTAAGAAAAGAAAGATCTACCTCTTTTCTGGTCCAAGCTTCCTCTGGTATTCCTCCATCTAGTGAACTTGAAGGCCCATGGTTAATCAAATAAACTATTATATCAACTACTTCTACCCAAAAATGCAAGGGCAATCCAACATGTATCCTCATACTTCTAACACATTCCATGATTGTCCTGTTCATTCTTTCTACAACACCATTCTCTTGTGGTGTTCTTGGAACCATCCTTTCTCTATATTCCATTCACTAAACAATAATCATTGAAAAATCCTTGCTACATTATTCACCACCATTGTCAGATCTAAGGCACTTTAACTTTGAATTTGATTCATTCTCAACAAGGGCTTCCATCTTTTAAAAGTCTCAAAAACATCATATTTATGTTTAATACAATAAACCCATACCTTTCTTGTAGCATCATCAATGAAAGTAACATAATACTGGGATCCTCCATGAGAAGCTACCTGGGTTGGTCCCCACACATCTGAGTGTACAAGCTCCAATTTCTTCTCCTTCTTAGTTGCCCCAACTTTGAGAAATCTCACTCTCTTTTTCTTTCCAAAGACACAATGCTCACAAAAATCAAGATCTAAATCTTTCAAATCTATAACTTACCCTTAGCCTTTAAGATCTGCATTCCTTTTTTACTCATATGGCCCAACCGATTATGCCACATGCATGCATCTGAATCTAAGTAGATAATACAAAAGGAATCAATAACACATGGTAGATAAATATAACATTCCTACCTTCTTTCCTCTTTCCACAACAAAGGCACCCTTGGTGACTTTCCAAGAGTCTTTGTGAATGTAACCATGTAACCAACTTCACCTAGTTTCCCTATAGAAATAAGATTCCTCTTGAGGCTTGGCACATGCCTCACATCTTTCAATACCCATGTATTTCCATTCTACATTTTAGATGAACTTCCCTTTACCAATAATACTACAAGGTTCATCATCACCCAAATAAACATGCCCAAAATTTCCTTGGACATAATTTCTAAATAACCCTTATTAGGGGTTGCATGGAAAGAAGCTCTTGAATCTAAAACCATGATTCTATTCTATTATCCAAAGAAAGAATAAGATCATCTTGCATTACCTCTGCTGCAATATTTTCCTCTTTACCTTTTTACCTTTTTTGGTGTTGGTTCTCTTTATCCTTTGACCAACAATATTTCTTTGCATGTCCTTTCTTTCCACAATTCCAACAGGTAATTCCCTTACCTTTAGATTTAGATTTTCATTCCTTGACTTTGATTTCCCATTATTCTTACTCTTGATCTCTCCTTCTTCCTACCTCTACTTTCTACATTCAAAGCATTCCCAGATGATGATTCCTCTTGTACTTTTCCTATGTGAATTTCTTCATTCAAGATTATACTAACCACATCATCAAACTTCAAAATATTATTAGCAGATGTTGTATTACTAACCATTACCAAGTTATCCCAACTATCAGGCAAAAAAACATAAGAATAAGAGTGCTTTCACTTCATCATCAAATGAATATCAACCATTTTAATTGATTTACAATAGATCGGAAATCATTCAAATGACTAGATGTAGATCCACCTTCATGCATCTTAGAACTAAATAGTTTCTTCATCAAATAAAATTTATTTGAAGCACTAGGTTTTTCATATAAATTAGCAAGAGATTTCATTAACTCTACCGTAGATGTCACTTCTATAATATTAGAAGCCACAATGTTAGAAGCTCAATCTTATAGATCCCAAAGCCTTTTCTATCAAGAATCTTCCATTCTTCATCAGTCATCTTCATAGGTCTAGACTTTTCATCCAACGGTAAGTACAAATCTCTTTGATACAAATAATCCTCAATCTGCATCTTCCATAATTGATAATTTCAATCATCAAACTTCTCTACCTTGTATTTGTTTTCTTTTGTCATTGTTGTAGCTCCCACTCAATCAAAAACCCTCTGTGAGTAAATCTATCAACACACAAAACCCTCAAACAAAGCTCTGATACCAGTTGTTGGGGTTAGCACACAGGTTGTACATATAATATATCATATCTAAGCATACATGCAATAAAAGTGGATATTCTACTAGAAGAAATATACAAAACAAGAGATATAAATCAACACCAGATTTAACGTGGTTCACCCAGTGTGGGCTACATCCACCAAGAAACAAGCCAATCTATTATCCAAAGCTTTTAAAAGATATACAATGAAGATTTACAATCTTCCACACCTCTCACGATGTACAATACTTTCTTTCTCTCAAGCTTCTCCTTCTTCTCCAAGAATTCTCTCTCACAATTATTTTCACAATAATCATTAACTCTCTTCTAACCCTAGCTTTCTAGCTTATAAATACCTTATACAAACTTAGGGCACTTAGCCATGCAATTACAATCAATAGATATGCTTTAATACTAAAATTATATCTAATTTTGAATGTATAGGAAATTATGACACATATGGGTGCAATGTGCATAGGTGGGTGAGATGATAAGGGTCCATAGTGCATTGGGCATATAAATGGGTAGGTGGGATGGAAAAATTAAATGTGAGTGGGTGAGGGTTAGTAAATGAGTGATGAGGTGTATTTTATCACCATTTTATGGGGTTTTATATTTTTTATTTACTTTTGTGAGATTATTTATTTTTGGGATTATTATGTTTTATAATGTTTTTGGTATTTTTGAATAGAAGACCTTATGTGTAAGGTGTGTTTTCTAGTGTCTACATTTTTTCCCTTTTTGGTTGAATGTTGTAGCAGGTAGGATGCAATACAAAAACTAAAGATGAGATGGGTCTCATCTAACCCTATGACCATGGTTTCTATAGTTGAAGGCTTAGATGGTTGATTGATAGACAAAACTTAGAAATGTGATCTGATAGGCCCCTTCAATCGAGTTTGTGAAGGGATCAATATGTTGATTTCGCAAGGAAGAGACTATTGAGTCAATTGACTAAGGTGATTGATGATTAGATGTCATAAGATTTGATGATAAGGTTTTGATGTGATATCCCCCTCAAGTGAAAATTTTTAGAGTTGTGGGTTTCCCCATCATAATGTGAGACAAAAAGTGGAAATTTAAAATGATAGAAAAGGAACCTTAGAGAAGGCATGATGAGTGAAAGCAAGAACAATGTTTCCCTAGTCATGTGTAGGTAAAAATATAATGATAGATATATTAAAAAATGGATGCAAGTTAGAAAGCATGAAAGTAGTGTTTCCCTATCCTAAAGTGATGAGAAATGGTTGTAAGGTAAATGACATGAAAAGTGGTGACTATGCAAAAGTGTGCAGAAGGAAGAGGATTCCCATAGAAATTCATTCCAAATGAGGTGGAATGTAATTATGAAAGTGACATGGTTGCCATAATCAAGTGTGTAAGAGGTGTATAATAAGAATGTATGAACATGGTTGGTAAATAAAGAGTGTTTTGGTGAACACATGATGAGAGAGAAGGTATGCATCATGAGACAATGAGTAAACTAAAACAATATATTTAACAAGTTCTAACATCATCTAGTGACATATTGTCCATGTGTCTCATTGAGATCCTATGTGTGCATGTGAAAGTTAATTGTTACTTTAAGTGAAGACCCGTAAGATAATAAGTGAAACACGAGTCAATGTGTAGATGTGATTGAATTGGGTGATTGATGATATATGGAATGGAAGGAAATTATAAGATGTGAATTAATTTTTTTCCATCTAGGCATCATAGCCTTTATGGACATACATTTTATTCTAGTCACAACATTTCTCTACTACCATTCAGGGCATCCATAGTCCCTAGAGAGATACTAGAAATACCCCTGAGAGAGAGTGTGTGATATTATTCTTTTCTTTTTTCTTTTTAGTTTGGAATTTTTCTTGTGATTTTTTTATTTATTTTTGACATGATATTCAAATATCTCATTTTTTCAAGGGGTTTAGAACCACTAGTGTCTTTATGGAGATGACATTGGAAATCATCAACAAATAATGTTGTAGGGCCTTCAAGACAAGTTTTTAAAGTGTTTTAAGAGTGCATGGATCTCTAAGATGACATTTTTTGTTAATTCACCAAGCAAGGAGAGACCAAGTTCAAGTAACTATAATAGATACTATTGGCTCACAAAAATGACAATAAGATAATCAAGAGTTCACCAAAATCATGTGAAACAAACCAAGGTGTGGAATGTGAATGAACTGTAAATGAAGTATGTAGTAGTGAACCAAGAAATGGATTGATATCTGAATAAAAATGTAGAAGAAAATCCATGAGAAAGTGTTGTTTATTATTATTTTTTGGGATATATATATTTTTATTGGATTTTGAAAGATGTTTAGTTATTTTTGGATTTGTGCATTTTTGTTTGTGTCAATGATGATAGAAAAAAATGTGTGGACAATCAAGGCATGTTTCAAATCCAATCATTGTGGTGAAGAGAAGTATAATGTAAGGAACACGCGTAATGTGGTAGTGAAGACAAATGAGAGTCCCCCGAGTTCATATAGGTACTAGTTGAATGAGATACATGATGTAGAGGAGTAAGTAAGTGATATATGAGGTAGATAATTTTATTGGATTAAAGGATGTGGATGATAAGTGAAGAAATGATGAAAAATACAAACCATAGGATGGTTGTGGGTGGAAGACGTGAGTGTGGGGATGATGTAAACAAGAAATATGTTGAGTGTGGTTAATTTTTGATAATTTTGTGTGGATGAGGACATGAAAATAGATCAATGGTAGAAGATAGAGTGATATGAAGCATGGAACTAGTGATGATGTCAAGTGGACGAGGAGTGGAGAACATATTGATGTATGAAGGAAGCATGAGAGCCAAAGGTGTGGTATTTGTTGAATGGGTGTGATGAGAGAATGATTATTTATAATAGGAAGGGGTATGTAAGGGTGGATGTCAAATAAATGAGAATGAGGAAGAAAATCAAAATGATGTGAAAGCATAATTGGATGTGGATGAGGCTTGTGAGGAAAATGTGTAAGAATAAATGGTTGTGTGGTTATGATAGATGATGTGAACAAAGGATGATCTGGTAATAATAATGCTTCCCAAACGAGTGGTGATGGAGGCAAGACATTGGATGTAGAATAATTCTCCAAAAGAGGTGAAGAAATGAGAGTAAGCATGGGTGAATTCCAGGAAGAGATGGAAGAATATGTAGATATGAATTATGGGTAATAGATGCAAAGGAAATGTGAATGAAAAATTACATGGTATATGATGCAATAGTGGAGCTAGAAGTAAGAATGGTTCCTAATTGAGTGATGATGAAGGCAATAGGATGTGCATGGAAGAGGGATCTGAAATAGATGAAGTGATGAGAGAATCGAGATGTGATGAAGGGTGAAATATAGGTATGGTGATTAGTTATTTATAAAGTGGGGTATATTTGATCAAAGAAAGTGATGAATTAGATAATTTTGTCATCAAGATAGAATCGCATGGTGATGTAGACATTGGTAAGCTAGATAGATGTGGTGACATTGTAGAGGACTTTGAAAAAATAAGGATGAGACCCTATCCAAAGTGAAAGCACATGATAGTGGATATTTATAAGGGGAGTATGTAAAGGATGAAATAAAAGGGGAGCATGGTGGTGTGTACTTCAAGGTGGAAACACGTGATGATGTGGATTGAGAAATTTATGATTTAGACGATGGGACATTAGATACGCATGGTCATGGAGAGGGAGTGGGAATTGATGATCCAGATGATGGAGAAATGACACATGGAGAAGAGGTGAGAATAGTAGTAGTGTGTAAAGTGAGTGGATTGGTAGGTGAAGTCGAGGAGAGGTAGGATCGATGGCAATGTCACCCTTATCGAGAATATCTTAATTGATGTGGTGGAGTTGGGGACATGATTCAATGGGATGAACATTAGTATGATTATAGACACATGTTTCATGGGAGGCATGCCACAATGCATGGGGTTGGTTTGGGAGGGAGAGTGATGAGATGGGAATCAAACAACTTGGTGGAGAATATAAGATATTGAAAGGGTGAATTTGTAAGGAGTTGGATGAAGTGGTGAGCCCTAGTAGAAAATAATGAATGTGAAGATGTGGGTGTATAAGGAGATGAAGTGTGAGGAGGATCCAAATCGGATGACATTTTGAACATGATAGTTTGAGGTGTATGATGTGGGGGAGAAACTGAATGTCCAGGAAGGAAGGAGGATGATCAAGATGGATATCCTCAAGGCATTTTGCCTTGTGCACAACCTCATCGAAAGTGTGTAATGGATGAATTTGTAAGTGGTGTGAGATGTGGGGATGAAATGTTTTGAAAATAGGTCAATGAGATCATATTGTGGGAGTGAAAATGTGAGATGGTTAAGTTAGTGTGCAAAAATTCATAACAAAGCAATGACAATGGACTCGTTATGGGATTTTTGAAGCATGTGAAGATCAACTAGTAGTACTTTTGGTATAAAATGGATGAATAATTGGGATAATAATGTGTCAATGAGTTGTGTGAATATGTAAATGATATGTTGTGGGATGCGGGAATACCAATTCAAGTGCTTGAATAGTGAGTGAAAGTGGGAATGTGTGGGAGGAGTGTGTCATCATGTTGAATGAGGTGACATGCATAGCGGAAGAGATGCAAGTGGTGTTGGGGATCCTTGGTGCCATAAAATTTGTCAAATGTGGGAAGTTTGAAATGCAGTTGATAGAGCCGATGTGGTACCATGTGGTGGATAGGATCATTACAAAATGTGTGATAAGTTGGTGTGGGTGGAATTCCCCCAAGTGTTGGGAATCAATCTTAGAAATTCAATTGATGAGATGTTGGTAGAGGAAGTTGGGATTTGAATGATCATGGGAGTGAATAGAAGTCATAGGGAAGGACTAGATAAAAGGAGTGGGTGAAGAACACACAAAGGGGCGAGAGCTGGATGGAAGGGACCAAGGTGCATGAGGGGGGAAGAGCGCACATGAAAGGGAATGGGGACCAGAGCACAAGGGGGTGGAGCATCCATAGAGGGGAATATATTACACAAAGGGTGGAGCGTGAATAGAGGGGAATAAAGTGTGTGAGGGTGAAGCTTGTATGGGGGCCGGAGTGCGTACGGAGGGGGAAGATTGTGCAAGGGGGAGGAGCACACACCGAGAGGATTGGATTACGTGAGGGGGTGAATCACACATAGAGGGGACATGAAGGTGCAAGGGGAGGAGTGCTCACAAGGGCAAGGTAGATAGTGCATGTAAGGACAAGGTGGTTGTGAGAGTATAATGAATAAATGAGAAAACCAATGATTGGGAAAAAAATTGGGGTTATTTTGATATTTTATTGGTTCTTTGTTTTTTTGAGGTATTAGTCATTCTAGAAATTGGTTACTTATTTCATATATTTTTATTTTACATGTGGGTGTGTGTGTGTGTGTGTGTGTGTGTGAATTTGGGTTTGTGTCAAGAGTAGAGGTGTGAGGGCAAGGGATTCGGGGCGGGGGAGGAGGCAAGGGGTTAGCACACGAGGACAATCATAAAAATGATTGATGATGGTGGTAATGGGTTGGGGGTAGAGTGGGGTAGGGAAGGGAGTCATGTGGGAGGGAAGGCATGGGGTTGGGTTTGGGGTCGGTCGCAATGGTGGGACTGGTGGTGGCGGTAGTGGAGTGGGTGTGGAGTGGGGTAGGGAAGGGAGTCGTGGGCGAAGGATAGGCGCAGTTTGATCATAAAAATGACCAAGTAGTGGTAGTGGGGTGGGGGTAGAGCGGTGGAGGGGGAAGGCTTGGGGTTGGGGCATAGGGTTGGTTGTAATAAAGAGAAACAATGGCGGTAGTGGGGTGTGGGTGGAGCAGGGTAGGGAGGGAAGGGATTTTGGGTAGGGAGAAGGCATGGGTTTGGGGTGTATGGTTGATCACAACAGTGACTAATGGTGACAGTATTGGGGTGGGGGTGGAGTAGGGTAGGGAAGGGAATCGGGGTAGGGGAAGGTGTGGGGTTGGGGCGCAAGGAGTCAGGTGGGTGAAGGGGTAGGGTGGGGGTGAGGCGTGTGTCCCACCGTGGTTGCCAAAATATATGCCTAAATTTGGATTACTTGCAATATGTATTAGTTGATATATCAATCACCACATTAATGTTACTAAAATAATAGGTGTATGTTTCCTTAAAAAGTGAAGGACAATCAAGGGTTCTTTAATGAATAAAGTGGATATAAAACATCTTGATCTAAATCAAAACCTGCACACAAACACACATGGAGAAATTTTAGTATTTTTGGTGGTTAAGGGACCTTCCTTGGTCATATCTCTAATCATTTAAGGAGATAAAATACATTTTATTGAAGTAAAAATGAACAAATAATACATACAAATGAAACATATATCTGACTCAATCGCAAGTCAATTGCAGTTGTGATTCACTAAAAATCACATGGAGATCACAAGCTAGTTGCAGTTTTACCAACACTTGTGTTGAAATTTTCTAAAACAGTGATGCAACAAGTTACACTATCCTTTGTGATTCACCTTCACCTCTTCAAGACATGCAATACCAAAATATGCGAGTAAAGAAGCACAAACTCAAGTATGGGCTCAAGTACACACAAATTCGTAAAGATCAATATGGTGAAATGTTGGGGGTGATTTTTTTTATAATTTTTGAATGCATAGGAGATTGTGACATATATGAGTGAAGTTTTCATAGGTGGGTGAGATGATAATGATCGATAGTGCATTGGGCATGCGAAATAGGTAGGTGGGATGGAAAAAATTAAATATGAGTGGGTGAGGGTTTGTAAATGAGTGATGGGATGTCTTTATCACCTTTTATATGGGGTTTTATATTTTTAGTTTCTTTTGTGGGATTATTTGATTTTTTGGGATTATTGTGTTTTATAATGTTTTTGGTATTTTTGGATAGGATACCTTATGTGCAAGGTGTGTTTTCTAATGTCTACACACGGTTGAGGTCTAATTAGAAATGCAATTTATTAGTATCTAAATTATCATATTTTGTTCTAATTATTTTATGCTCAAGTGTAAAATACTTAAAACATTTTGGTGGACATGTATATTAATCTTTGGTTTTCCCTAGTCTTATTATGGTTTATTTACTCCCCTTTAAGATATGATTTTTGGTGGAATTTAGATTTTTAGGGTTTAGGAAAAACTTATTATCGCTTATTTTTTATTAGAATGATCATTAGTCTAACCTTTATTGGTGTTTAAATTCTATGTGACCTAAGAGAGCCACACATATTCCACATGTTAGAAAAAGTGTTATGAAAAGTGGTGCTATTATTGATCATATTCATATTCATTAGATTCAACCTCGTGTTTTTTTACAAAATATAACAATAAACATTAATGAATTATGTAGTTCCTCTTTTATTGATGCAAATGTTCATAATGCACATATATATGAAAATGTAAATGAAGGTACTTTTATTATTAAATATGTAGGTGATCTTGAAAATACCTTTGATGAGTATACTTGGAACGATATTGATTACTATGATAAGATAGATCCTAAGTATGTAAGATATGTAGATCTAGAGTGTGGGGTATACTTTCCTAATTCATGTAGTAATCAAATTTCCACTCAAGATATATATGATAATTATGTATGTTAATAGAGTACCATAATACAAGCACAACTAAGGAAATAACATATGAGGTGAAAAATAATGAACATTTGAATGGCACGAATCCACCTTCTAAAAGATCACATCTAACATTAGGTGTTCAAACCTATGATACTATTGTACATATTCTTGTGTATACACCAATGTCTTGACATCTTAAGTTTGTACATATTATGCTTACCATGGTTTCACCACAATCTACCCCATATATTTGTCTTTATATGGAGAATGCCTAAGAGACTCCTTAGAATGGACTTACCCCAAAAACATAAATAATTTACAAAATAATGAAACTCTAACACATATTTTGTATTGTTTGGTAATTTTATTACAAAATATATACTTTACATAAAAAGGTGAATGTTATATATAGAAAATCAAAGTGTTTGATTCCCTTTCCTATTGGTCAAAAAATAACCAAATTTGATTGGCCTATGTAGAGGTGGTATATTAGATGTTGGTGGAAATAATTACACACTTTGTCTCATTTTAAGCCTAACTAGAGAGCCATAAAATAAGTAAAATTAATATATTATGTGCATAATATGTTTCACCAATGCCCCCAAGTGCAACCTAGAGAGGCTTATAGAAAAAATAAATGAGGTTTAGCATCCTCTTTTAAATTCCTAAAAAATAGGCTTGATGAGCTACTCATGTACAATGAAAAACCTACATGAAGAGGAAGGACTATGGATACCCTATATTTCCCCCAAGGACAACTTCATTCATCTTTAATTATTCACAAAGTTGAGGAAACTTTGATTTTGTGAGAGGTTTAGTGAAGACGTCAACCACCCACAACTTGAAGATTAATTAAAAGATTAGTATCCCACTCATAAAATTTCAACTACAAATGTAGTGCATGTGAACCTCAATTTGTTTGGTGTGTCGATGTTCCATATGTTATTTGTAAATGTGGATGGCACATTGATTGTCACACCAAATTGTAATAGGATTTTAGGTTAAATTATGAGTTTTGACAATACTTGATGAATTTATGTAAACCATACACTAACATTAACAATTACACAATATTTTAGCTTTATGGATGAAAGGGATATGATATGTTGTTTATTTCTAGACTAAACAACATGACCCAAAAAAAGAAAAAATAGCCAAAATTGGATTTGCAATCATCAATATTGCATGCATAAGTAGAGTTAGTGTGGCATGGAAAATTTAAGTGGAATATGTTTAATAATTCATGAATATTTAGGTTTTTGAAATTGGCATTTGGCGATTTGGAGGAGTAGTACACAACATTGTTTTTCCTTAAATGTTGGATGCAAATTATTTTTAAGGTCAAAGCACCTAGAATTTAAAATAAATTTCACACTTATGAGTGTATATCACCATTACCTTGAAACTAAAATTGGGCACCTTTTCCAATATATATACCCATAAAACCTTGAGCCTAGGGTAGATCTCACAAAATTTTAATTCTTTCCCCATTGAAAATACAATCGCCTAATAGAAAAATACAACTATCCACTTACATAATAATCATTTGCATGTAAAAGTGTCATCGCTTTTATTGACTTGGAAACTTTTTCTATAGACATATAACTATATCATATCCAACTACCTACAATTTTTTGTCTTACAATCGTTTGATTGTATAGAAGTGAAATTCTACAAACTAGCACTCTTTTGTAATGGGTCACAAGTTTTTCACATCCATTCAACGAGATTCTACATTTTCTTGCTAAAATATGATTTGATGGCTTTTGTTGATAATCGAAAGGTGGTGGGTAACCCTTTTATTTTATTTTATCCAGCCGAAAGGGGTCATGTAATCAACATCCACACTAAATATAGGTACAAATTGATTAACTCTTTATTTTTTCTTAATTTTATATTAAGGTTCAATAATAATATCAAAACTCTTTTGCATGCGAATGCACCGATAGTGATATTCCACATGAAATAATTAATCACAATAACATGTCACCTATTCAAAATATTATTAATGACATGCTTCTACTTGAGGACGATCATTATTGTGTGCCTTCATGAGACGAGATTCTTAATTACGATATGTCAAATAGAAGACATTTATACTTCTCATCAAACACCAACTTTAGTTGGAAATTCTACTCACAATTCTTTGCAAGGAAGAGGAAACTATAGGAAATTATTAATGATGAGATCTAATTGAAAAAGAGATTTCTACTCATCAAACACCAATTTTAGTTGAAATACTACATAGAAATATGTGTGAAGGAAGAGATGTAGATGGACAAATGGAACCTCTTTTAAGTTTGACTAGGTAGCTAAATATCCATTCATTGAGCCAAAAGAGCCAAAATTTGGTAATGATATTCCAACAGTAATGTAGATGTGCAATATGTAGTTGGAAACTTGGAAAGGACCACAAAATGTAACTTAAATTGGAAAAAAATGAGAAACATTGTGTTAAAATATATGTGTCAATCAAGCAAAAAGATGGATAAATAAAACAAACACATAGATGGAAAAATGCAAAATAATTCCCGCATGTAAGATACAAAGTAGAGCATGAGAATGATTAGAAACATCTACGACATCTCATTGATAAAGGAGGAACAATTATAGCTCTTAATTAGGAAAATTTATTCAGTTTAATCTATGTGCCAAAAATATACAATTCTCACCTATTTACCAAATTCTAAAAAGGGCATACCTATTTATGACTTTTTAGATTATGATATTTTTTAAAAAATGGATTTCATAATATTCCACAATCATATTGGCCGATAATAATACTTTGGAAATGGAAAAATGTCTAGCAATGATTAAGGAGAATTTAAGAGAAAAATTTAAAAAATACATAGTTTATATCACTTTTCATTGATGAGGTCGTAATGTAATGAAACATCATGGGTTCACATTCATGTTTATAATTTTGAGAACTAGTTTATATCACTTTTCATTGATGAGGTCGAAATAGGTAACTAAACATCATGGGTTCACATTCATGTTTATAATTTTGAGAACTATTTATAGAAACTTTATCTATTAGTTGTACATGAAATGGTAGAAAATTGTAATGTTAAGAACCTTTACAAATTGGTTATTTCTAATTTGAGGGATATAGCTAGGATGGATGATTATGTTATAGCTATAAAGTTGGTGTGTTGGTATTGATGGTGCATCAATAATTTGGAGCAACATAAATGGTCTTTGCATTTGAATACAAATAATAGTTACCCAATATATGAATCATGGAATGATACTTACATACAAAATTGTTAGCACATTTGAAAATGTCACAAAATTGATAGACATTATCCGCGACTTGCATGCTTATATGTCTAAAAATCCAAAAATATTTTTGAGTTCCAAATATTTTAAATGGAATTGACTGATGGTAAAAACATATAAAATATTTTGATACAAGATGGATTTTCATATATGAAATCGCATGCAAAATTTTTAAAGATATCCATTGTTGGTAGGTTTTATGTTTAAATAATGTAATAACATTGTCAAAGTAAAATATTTGGTGTACCATTTAAAAAATTTAGAAATGTTACTAGCATTATGTGGCATTATCTCCATGTTGAAGGAAATAATTTTTAATGAAACATGCTCAAGAGAGATCCATGTATATTGTTGACTTCATACGGTTGAGAAAATGAGTATGTGAATCTCTAGATAGTTTATACTTATCCCAAGAGAATTTTAAGGGGCATGTATTTGGAATTTGGAATTTGGAATTTTTTAAAAAATATTAAAGATCCTAATTTCCATTTGAAATTAAATATTAGGGATCATCTTTGTATCATAGTTAATGAGAAGGAGATGTCACTCCATAATTTTCAAATACAAGCTGATTTGATAGGAAAACAAATTGAAGAAGACCCTACAAGCCATGTTATATATGACTTTTATTTCGACATGTAGATGAAATTGAGAAATATTTTGCAAATCTTATCTACTAAATTTAGAGATTGTTTTAAAATGTATGACAATCTTGAAGCCATGGGATTGATGAATCCCATCTTTTGGAACACTATTGTTGTTCATAGTGAAGAAATTGTAAGTAATTTCTTTCACAAATACATTAACTCTCTAATTAAGCATTTCAATAAGTTTGTAGAGATTAATGGAGTTGAAATTAAAGTCATTTTGTGAAAGGATTTATTGACATCTTAGTCAAAATGTTTTGAACTTATAATGATTGATCAATATTGGTATATAAATGAACCAACATAAAAAGGTGTTATTATAAGGTTATGGATAAACCTATATCCCAATAACGTCATGTAGGAAAATATTAGTGAATATTTTCTATTATATGAGCTATTCCAAACAATTATTTTGGGCTCTATGGAAGATGAAAGGGTATTTAGTGCATTATAGTTTGTTAAATCAAAACTTTGTAACATATTGGATAAAAATATGGAGACATGTTTAAGATTATATATATATGTGTTATCATGTGGACATGTTTCCTTATGTTAGGACTCTTCTTATTTGGAGTTCACTCATTAAATAAGAGAGTCACTAATATAGTGAGCAACAAAGATGATCTTAATATTACTCTTGGAAGTGGATATTCCTCTGAGATGGTAGATAAAAATGTCACGAACGGGTTTTCAAGGATTGTTTTAGTGATCTTAATATTACTCTTGAAATTGGATATTCCTCTAAGATGGTATATATGAATGTCGTGAACAGATTTTTCAAGGATTTTTTTAGTTGCATAAGTTTTAGTTTGATATTTATTACAAATTTTATCATTTCAAATTTCATAGTCTAATTGTTATAGTTTTAGTTTTTTTGATATTTTTTGATTTACAATAGTTATTTTTGATCATTTTTCACAATTTAAGAAATCTAATTTATAGTTATATTATTTGTATTAATATAGAGCCATGAAATCTATTATATTAGTGTGAATCATTTACAAAAATCTAAAATATATCAACTATAGGACAATTCTTTCATTAGAATTATAATGTTAGAAAACACAAATTCATTTGTTCTTTATCTCATTATATAAGTATGAGGAGTGGCTTTCTATGTTTCCATTGTAGTAGACACTCCCTCTTGTCATCTTGTATTATCTTCCAATGCTCTTGATTTAAGAAGATCCTTGTTTGTGGAATTGATAATCGTAAGAATTGGTTGATCTTCATTAGTTGCATCCCCTACTGAAATCAAACTAGGATCCACATCAAATTTTCACTTTCATAAAATATATAGATCCATCTCATGCTCCTTAATTATTTTCTTCAATGTGTTGTTTTGTTTATTTAGAATCATGACTTTTTCCTTTAGTGAAATAGAAAAATATAAAAAAATTGCACACATTTTTAGGTGGAAATCCAATACCAAAGTGCTTCATTCTTCAATTTTTCATATTTTGATTGCATTTGAACAAAGAAATATACTTAGCTAAAAATAAAAAAGTAAAATGTAAATGCAAAAAAATGCAACTTATCATAGCCTTTTCTTTTTGCATTTGCAATTATAACAAGATATTTGTCTTTACCCCATTTGTTATAAAAATCTTGGACTTCAACATTTAAATTCTCCAATTGTTTAGCCCGATAGCCAAAACATTATCATTGTAGTCATTACTAACAAAAGTGACACTTGATACAACTTGATTCACTAGCATCAAGTTTTGATGGTTGATTTTGAACCGATGAATTTTAAGTGTTTATTTGGGAATGTTTGTGAAAATGGGATTTTATTTCCTTTATAAAAACTTTAGCCCATAAATCACATATTTTAAAAGTATTTTTGTGTGTGTGTGTGTGTGCATGTGTACGTATATATTGAAGAATGATGTCATTAACAGTGATAGCATAAAAATATCTACCATTAATTTATGCAAAGGAAATGACTCTATTTTATCATCATATTCTAGTACTTGTAGGGGAATATGTCCACTAGATGGAAATTTGGGTGTTTGTGCCTGCAATTATTGTAAAATTGGTTGGGAAACCTATGAAACCTAAATCATACCATGTGTATTAAAAAATTGATTGGGGCCCCACTCTCGGTCCCCCAAAAAAACATTGTCAAGATCAATTTGATTCAAAATTATGGTTCCCATTTTACTAGGGACACCACCAAGAAATATTGGGAAACTCTATAGTTTTCAAATTCAATGTGCTACCAATTTATGTTGGAAATGATAATCATTTCTCCCGATTTGAACATGACTAGGTGCTAGTGGTGGTGGAATATTTTTCCCGAGAGAATAGGTATATGAAAAACAAAATGTCATCATAAAATGGTAAATAAAAACATAATTCAATGTTAATTTAAAATATAGAAAAATGCAATCACGAAATCATTCCATTTCTATTTACATCATGCCTCTAAGTATGTCATTATATGCATGATTCCTAAGCAAGAAAACTAGACATTAACAACACTTGTTTTGCTTTTACATTTCTTTATCCCTTTTGATACTCTTGACATTTTATTTTCTCAAATGGTCACTTTACTTTTGGACATTGGAAAACACATGAACCAACTCAATATTTTCTATTTTATCCTCTGAGCATCTCAGACACTACCACGCCTTTGGGACAAGATCGCATATGTGTTACTATCCCCTTAGGGAAATTTTATCATTTTTCCTCTCTCTTTCAAGTTTGAAATGCCACATCATCTGCTATCTTTTCTAAATTACTACTTATCACTTTGGGTTGGCATTTTTAGTTGTTAATGATGAAATTCAGATAAGGGAATCATACATATACATGAATTACTCACTATTATTAGGGTTAAACAACTTGGGGATAATATTGACTATCTATTACTTGGGAAAAGAGCAACATTCAAGGACTGCAATTAGGTTGCATTATTCACTGCATAGGAGGGGCTATTTCTAAAAATAATCTCACACATTCATCTTGGGGAAAAGTATTTGTAACTTGTTATCTTGGTGTGACTAACACAAGGTAAACCTAGTTTCAAGGACACACACGCTGCGCGCACAAACACACACACACACACACACACACACACACACACACACACACACACACACACACACACACACACACACACACACACACTAGAACTACATATATTCTTAAATGTAGTGTAATGCTCAGTGATAATCACATTGGGGTGACTTTGAGGTTAGTACAACTCAAGCATATGCATTATTTGTTTCATATAAACATTTCTTAATATTTGTGTAGCTAGTTAAGGTTTTTTTTATAGGTTCAAGTGAAATACAAACCCTTTGACAGAGTGAAAGGAATAAGACTAGTTTAGATTTTGGAAATATTAGAAGTAGAGTTATTGCCAGGAGACTAGTGCTTAGTTCGACACCAATGCATGAATGGTCCTATCCTCATATGGGTAGTCCTATCTCGAATAGGTTTTAAATCCCATTTTATCAAACATAACATAAACATTTCATATCCATTCTTCTCATCCTATTTCCCATCCCAAAATCATCTCAAATCTTCGAGATATGAGAAAATTCATTCTTATCTCACTATTTCTTACACTTTTTGTTTCTTGCATGTTAGATCTTACTTATTACTATTATATTCATTTTATCTTAGTCCTGTGACCAATATTTTAATTTCTTTAAATCACTTTGTGAACCCCTACCGTGATCATGAATTAGATCCCTTTCATTTCTTCTTCCTCTTATGAGGTTATGGATAATTCTTCCTCTTTCATCCCTACTCGTGTCTATTCCCAAGAGGCCATCCAAGATGAGTATATACCTATAACTATTCATAATCTACCTTTCTTTATGACTACCTCTATAGACCCCACTATCAATATCGTCACCACTCGTCAAAATAAGCAACCTTTATAGCTCCCTACTTCTATCCTCCCCCTCTTAGTGCACTTCTCCCTCAACCCGTCTCTTCATCCAAAGATTATGATATCATAAATTAATTAAAGAATACCCCACTAAGATATCTCTCTATGATCTCTTGTGTAAGTCCCTTCATTTTCATCACACTCTCAAAACCACATTACAATCTATTCAAATACAAAGTGATGACCCTCTCGTTTCCTTTTCCATTCTCATGGAATCTTTTAAACACATTAGCAATTCTATTACATTTATTGATGAGGATATCCCACATGATTCATCTATTGATTCTCCTCCTCTCCTTATCATGGATCAGATCCAAGGTTTCCAAATTAAGTGTGTACTCATTGATAATGGTTCTGTATTGAATATTTTTCCTCTATCCTTACTATCCCAACTCAATATTCCTCATAGTGCAATTGAACAATCTACTCTTATTATTCGTGGTTATGACACTACCACTCATGCATGTATAGGTACTATAAAATTGGAATTGCAAGTGGGACCCCACAAGCTCATTACTCATTTCTATGTCATGGATGCCCCATTGTAATTTAATCTCCTCCTTGGCTGACCTTGGATCCATGACATGCAAGCTATCCCTTCTACAGTCCATCGTTGTGTCAAGTTTATCTTTGATGGCTATGAACATATTGTTACTGCTGATCCTGAACCATTCAAATACTATCACATGGACTCTACCACCTCCATGGTTATTCCCGCAGCTCAACCAATCCCCTCACATTGTCTTGATACATATGATATTAGGGAGCCCAACAATTTCAATCTTATATCATCAATTGCCATCACTTCCTCCATTTGGAATCAAGTTATTGATCTCATCTCTCTGTCATATCATCCCAAACATCTTTCACATCTATTGTCAAACCCCTAGAAAATTTTGAATAATACTTCCATGTTGAGACCGATGATTACATGATGATGATGATACTATTGAGATTATTGATAACACTCTTTGTGATTTGGACTTTACCCCCATGGACTTTGATGAATCCTTATTTCATAGCCACTACATTGTTACAGGTCCTGGTGAATACTAGGTTAAATATCCAACTCCATAGGTTACTACTACTATTATGGTTCCTTATCATAATATCGCACACCCTTAAACCCATTCTAGCTCTTATGCTTACCAACCAAGGTCCTCTTTCTATTCTTGGTTCATCTTCTAGACCATCAATTTACTTGCACATTATACATTAATCATGAGTATTGGCATGTACCTTATGATCCTCAGTGATTTGAAACCATATGTACCTATGAGGCTCTAACCCACTTGGGCCTCACTCTTACTAATATCATACCTTTTCTCAAATCAAAATGAATATCAAGGCTATATATTTCTCCTAACAGACTTATGGTACAAGGGTCTTTTACATGCAAGTTTGGGTTGCACTTGATCCCCGGCCTTTTTCGCTTACACTTGGGTAATCTTGGCTATATTACATTGGTTGTAACTAATGGTATGCATAATACTCATCCAACTTATCATATGGCCTCTAAGACCATCACTATTCATAATTATTCATTCCTTTATTACACTCCTAATTTTTCATGATGGAATGCACCCAATCATTTAACTGACATAATCTTTGTCAGTGTCATTCTAAACCAGGGTTGTGTCCTAGGCAATATGCAATGGAGTCTAGGAGAACTAGTTATACGTTGAGTTTTTGGGGGGTTGCTTAGTTTTAATGACTATTCTACGGAAGTGCAGTTAAAATCTACGGAAATTAAATACAAATCTACGGAATTCAACTATGTGTAATGAAAGGAATTTTAGCAACTAATCTTCTACTGTAGAATAAAATACACACACACTTATTCTTAACAAATTAAACCATAACTGAATAACTGGAATTTTCAGCAGAAAGCAAGACTATTCATGAACTAGATTTGCATAACAAAAGCATCTATTCTAAGTGAAAGTGATAATGGAGAAAGCAGAGATAGTTAATCAAAGCATGCATGCAAAAACTCATCAAATGATAATTGCAGTAAAACTAATCGAAGGACTGTATGCATGAAAAACTCAAAGTAACCTCGTATCTCCTCGGTTGAGTGGGCCCTTGCTCTTCCTCGGGATAGAGTATTCAACAACTTCTGATTCTCAAAATGTTGTAGCTTTCATTAACTTTGAAATGAGTTCATAACATATCAAAAACAAAATCTAGAACAGTATGCAAATAATCTTCTTCGATAATCAAAAAGTGGTACTCAAGTTCTGAAGACAAAGTCTTCATATAGATAATGTTGGTTACAAGATCCACCATATCAGGTGGCATAAAACATTGTCCATCAAATATCAATTAAAACTCATAGATTCCTATGGGCCATTAGAATCAAGCCCAAGCTAATAGGTCAATTCAATGGAAACAGTCTTCAGCCGCATGCTTCAACTCAGGCTTCTTATCCACCAGTAACTTCCATTATTCCCTGCACACATCATCACATTTGATCTCATAAAGGCAGTTAGTAGGAAGTTCATGGGATAAATGGTTTTCATAAATAATAGCAAGGAAAATGCATCAACCTACTAAGACATGACTACACAAAACATCCCCATATACTAATAAGTCATATCACAAAGAGTATTTCCGGTCTGAAGAAATGATATAAATGAGCCAAACAATGCACTCATCATTTTCCCCTTGACTTTACCTATTGCATGTCCCAATGCAACTCATCTACACCCTGCTCTCCTTCCAAGTTGGTCAGCCATGTCATACTCCTCGAATTGATCAACGTATTGCTTTGTGGTATTCTTGCAGCCCTAAGTATTGGAGGTCATTTCCACCTAGGTAGTGAAACTATCATGGGACTGTGTTGCATTGTTCTGCCAAGTCATGAGAGGGCTTAAGAGGAGTGGTGGCCACTTGGAGGCCTGCCCATTCATCAGTGTATTGTTGGCTGGTTTTCTCTATAGTTTGTTTGATAATGGCGATGAGGGCATCACCCCTTCGCATGCTCCAGCTCAAATTCTAGGGAGAGAGGACCTCCCTACGTTTTAAAGGCAGGCTTAAAGTATCCCATCTCCTATCACAAGCTTGCCAAGCAGCCCCAAAATTCTCCTGACTATAATTTTCAAAATCAATAATACACTGAAGCAAAATCTGAGAAGTATTCACCCCAACCCCTACCTGATAGTACAATGATCTAAATTTTTTCCACAGGGTGACATCTGTATGATGAGTTGGGTGAATGTAAAATCCGATGGACTGAGCAGTGTTATTAAAACTATCTGTTTGTTGCCTCCAAATTATCTAATTCCACAATACAGACTGAAAGGCTTTAATTTGAAAATCCCCACAAATAGGTTGATCAAGAAATCAGGGACATTGGTCACTATCATGTTATGTAGATAAAATTCATAGAGAAAATTTTGAATTTCCGGAGTGTTGTTCTTGTAGACTGATAAAAAACTAGGTCCATCAGGAATTTCATGAGGGGCTTGAGAACACAATTGAAATAACTGCCAAGAATAAAATTGTTCTTGGACATACAAAGACCTTCAAGGAGGGTTTCCCTCTACGGGATAGAGTTTGATGGCTAAAGGACTAACCAAGTCTAAGATAGATGTTAATTTTTGTTTTTCCTCTTCCAAAGGGTGGAATTTCAAGGTTTTTTAATTTTTTGATTTCTTTCAAATCCTTCATGCTTCGAGCCAAAGAGTGAGAAATACATTCAAGAGGGTAAAAACCATACGCTTGTCAGCTTTAGACAACTTCTTCCACTTCCCATCGAGTGTTTGATAAAACCAGTCATGATTGATGTGCATACCACAATGGGAAGAAGTGGTTGTAGAGCATTAAATTTCAAATGACACCATATTCCTTGGGTAGTGCAACATCAAGTGAAGGTGATGGTGAAAAAAATAGTGATGAGACCGACCACCATGTGAGATTAAGATTTTTGCGGCGGCACATATCCCATGGTTGAGGAGCAAGCGCCATCTGTCCTGACGTTGGAGAGTGTGACACATCAAAGCATGTGGAGATTTATGAGCCATTACTCCTTTTATGTCCATCATTCATAGATGGATTTGGAAGAGATCCAAAATGATCATAGCAATCATTTCATGATGGCATCATAATGACAAATGACTACATGGGGAAATGTTTCACATAGAAATATCATTAGCAAGTTAAATGCACTTACCCATGCCACATTTAGTCAGCCGATATCCGTAGATTCCTACGCCCTACAATTTGGGATGAAACATGATTAGCGGTAGTAGAAATAATGAAAAATTCTTGCATTTATTGGAAATTACAATAAAATTCTAACTAAGGGAAGAAGATCGAATGAAGGATCATCTTCCTTTATTGAATTTTGTAAAAGATTAATTACTCCATGCGTGAGAGGTAAAGAGCCTCCTCAAAGATGCATGTCTTTCATAATAGAATGTCATTGGTGAAAGTCTTCTTATCTAGCGGTTGGTGATAAACTCGCATCTGTGCCCATTCACCAAAGATTCTATTTATCTCCATCAATCGGTATCAATCAAACAAAGCCATTATCAAACACTTGATTTACCTAATAGGACCTAACCAATGCGTACGCAACTTTCCTTTAAACTGCTAATAGTGGGAATCAAAGAGTAAAACCCACTTTGTCCTTCATGAAATATCCTTTTTTTATGTGAGCATCATGCCAAGTTTTCCATATTGATGTTGTAGAATTTCGGTGTTGTGCCTCCATCCGCATTTCATCTAATTCATTCAACTGCAACACTCATTCACACTGTGCTTCATCCAAATCAATCCCAACTTCCAACATTGTTTGCCAGGTGCGTAACTCAAACTCCACAGGTAACAATGGGCTTCTTCCCAAAGACCAGCTCATAGGGAGAGAAACCAGTAGTTGTTTTCTAGGTCGTGTTGTAGGCCCAGATGGCCTCAAGAAGCTTTGGTACCCAATTCTTTCTATCGGCATTGACCACCTTAGTTAGAATATTCTCGAGCTCTCGATTGGTTACCTCCACTTGCCCATTAGATTGGGGGTGATATGGTGATGATTTCGGTGCTTGATTCATAGATTCCTAAGAAAGCTTCAATCATATTTGAAACAAATTGAGGACCTTGATCGAGATCAATGGCCCTTGGTGCTCCAAATCGCACGCAGCAATATCCGGTTGTAGAGAAAATCAACAACAACATCTTCATTGGTAGATGCCAATGCTTGAACTTCAGCCCATTTGGTGACATAGTCCATGCATACCAAGAGATACTCCTTCCCAAAGATGGAGGATCAAATGGTCCAACAAAATCAATACCCCATTTCTCAAATGGTCCTAGAACCAACTGAGGGTTTAGAGGCATTTCCATAGAAAGTGTAGGTTTTCCCATTCATTGGCATGCATCACACTACCACACATACTTTTTGATAGTCTTATGGAGGGAAGGCCAATAGTACCCTACTCCAAGGATCTTGTGAATTGTTCATTTCACTGAATAATGTCCACCTCCTGGCTCATCATGACATGCTCGCAGTATGTCATGTACCTCATCCTCTCGAACACACCTGCGAAGAACCATGTCAGGACAACATTTAAATAAGAATCCATTACACCATTTATATGTTGCACTATTTCTAACCAATCGCCTTCTTTCCTTATGAGTAAAATAGCAGGAAACTTCCCTGTTAAATAATTTGTGAGATCAACTGAACCAGGAGTCTTAGTGGAGATAGCAAACAAGTGTTCATCGGGAAATTGATCTTGGACTACTTCATCATCACCTGAAAACATTTATTCTAGAAAGAAAGTCAGCAACAACGTTAGATTTCCCAGGCTTATCTATAATAGTGAGATTGAATTCTTACTGACAACAAGAGTAACCAAATGAATGAATGAGCCTTCCGCCAACCACTTTGGTTTGTTCATCAAATATCGAATGGCAGAGTGGTCAGTGTAAACAAAATTTTTATATCTAGTGATGTAATGATGAAATTTATTCAAAGCATATACCACAGCCAAAAACTCTTTTTCCGTAGTAGTGTAATTCTTTTCCGTAGGAGTCAGATTTTTGTTGATAAAATAAATTGCATACATATGATCTTCTGAGTCTTTTTGTCCAAGGACAACGCCCATGGCTGTATTAGAAGCATCAGTGTGGATATGGAAAGGTTGTCCCCAGTCAGGGCCACGTAAGATAGGGGCTATTGTCAGCTTTTCTTTGATAGAATCAAATGCCTGTTGACACTGAGAAGACCATTCAAAAACACAATCTTTGGTTAGCAATGAAAACATTGGGGCGGTAATTTTGCTAAAATATTTTATGAATCGGTGGTAATAACCTGCATGGCCAAGGAAACTTTTGATGTCAGTCTGATTAGCTGGTGTAGGTAATTGGGTGATGACTGATATCTTTTTGGGATCCACCTTTATACCTTGGGCTGAAACATGGTGACCTAAGACAATTCCTTGATCAACCATCATTAGACATTTTTCATGACTCAGAGATAGTTGGTGTTGTTCACATCGACTGAGTACTTTCTCAAGATTATTCAAATATTCTTCAAAAGTGGATCCATGGATAGTGAAATCATCCATGTAAACCTCAACACAGTCGTTAGCAAGATCTACAAAAATGGCCAAGACTACCCACTGAAATGTGGCAGGGGCATTACAAAGCCCAAAAGGTAAGACTCTGTAAGTGAATGTACCCCAAGGGCACGTAAAAGTAGTCTTATCCTGATCAGCAGGGGCAATACTAATTTGATTATACCCACTAAACCCATCCAAGAAAGAGAAATATTTCTTACCAGCCAAATTGTCTAGGACTTGGTCAATGAAAGGCAGGGGAAAATAATCTTTCTTGGTGGCTTTGTTAAGTTCCCTATAATCAACACATATTCACCACTTACCATTCTTCTTGGGAACAATAACTAATGGGGAAACCCACTGACTATCAGATATAGGATAGATGAAACCTACCTTTAGGAGCTTTTCGATCTCAATTTTGACTATGTCTCTCAATGCTGGATTGATTCTTCATTGCGGCTGCCTTATAGGTTTGATGTCATCAGTGTAAATATGATGTGTACAGATGCTAGGATGAATTCCTTTCATATCAATGTAATCCCAAGAAAAAGCATGAGAATGTTTCTTTAGAACCTCAAGCACCCTAGCTTCTTGATTGACCTCCAAGTCACTTCCTATAGTCAGCTCTCTACCCATACTGACAAGCACCTACTTAGTATCATTCGCAAGAGCAAGCTCTGTACTAGTGATAAAAGAATTCAATGGGAAAACATGGGGCTGAAGCATGTGCAGGATGGATATGTTATCAAAAGACAGAACCTTAGTTAAAGGACAATAGAAATCAGGAACTAAATGTTTAGAATTATAAGCATAGAGTTTCCTACCAGACTCAGCAGAGGTAATGTAATGTTGATATTCCAAATTCCATAGCAGTAGTGCTGATTTCCATAGTTGCAGAGTCCTTAGAATCAGTCAGCGCATATGACTCTGTAGCTTCCATCATATGATTGTGTACTACAATAGTGGCCAGAAAAGAAGAATTCAAAGAGTTAGCATCCAAAGAATCCACCCATACCTGGTCACAATTGTTCGTATAAGGCTAGGCAGGAGGATATAATGAAATGTGTTTGGATTTCTACCCATTTAGAATTGTCATGTTGCCTGACCTACAGTCAATGTAAGCAGCAACCATAGCTAGCCAAGGTCTTCCCAAGATGACTGGATATCCCAACTTCTGAGCTTTAGGCTGCAAAACCATGAAATCAACTGGGTACTCCCATGATTCAATAGTGACCATTATATCTTCAACCACACCATCAGGTACAACAATGGATTGATCTACTAACTACAGAATAGTGTTGGTTGGTTGAAGTCCTGTCAAGGATAGTAGGTTAAACATTTATGTTGTGATAACATTAATAGCAGCACCAAGATCCACCAAAACATTAGATATTGACTGGTTGTTTATACAAATAGTAATGACAGGGCTCCCAGGATCCCCATATTTTGGTGAGATGAGGGTGCCAGCAACTAAATCAGCCAAATTCCTTCGACTCTGACAGTCTTTGGGTATTTCTTTTTTCTTCCTGGTGTCTTTATACATTCATTTCTAATGGTTTGGTTTAGTTCAGGGATGTCCCTTATTGCACGTAGCAGTGGAACCTCAATATGTACTTTTTTCAATTCCTGAACTAGTTTTGTTTCATCTACAATCCGAGTGTCCTGTAATCACTCAGGAAAAGGGGTTGTAGTCGGTTTGGGTATTTGATCATCCTGTTTATCTAGCATTGGTGAAGAACCAGTGTTACCTTCAAGTTTTTCTTCCTTATCGGCATCATCAGGTAGTTCTGTGATAACAACAAGAGGGTTCAATATTTTGCCAGATCGTAATCATAAATTACCAATAGTGTTAACCTGCATGGTGTTACCTACATCTGTGTCATCAATCAAAGCTATGTCTGTTGATTTTTAGGATTGGATACTGGCTGAGCTAGAAGTTGTGTTTGTGTTGCTTGTCCTTGATTTTGGTAGGCTTGAGGTGGAGGCATTAAAGCTTGTTGTGGCTGCTGGAACCTACGTTGTTGATTACCATTTTTTGTGGTGGTGCCCAGGACTGATTTTGGCTAAAATTTTGTTGAGGACCCCACTAGCTTGATTGTGCCAAGGATTGGCTACGGGTGGTGGAGCCCAACCCGGCTGAGTGTAGGGATTTTTCCAAGGTGGTGGATATGGATAAGTCATCTAGTTTGAGTTTTCCCACTCAGGTTGTCCCCAAGAAGACTGAGAGGCTTGATTTGGCCATGGCATTCTCCAGGGATTCTGAGTTGGTCTAGATGGGAACCCACCCTGATTGTTTGGTCTTTGGACAAAATTTAATTCAGCACTTGTTTGAGAGATGGCATTCAAACCTCCCTTCAATTGTGGTAGAAGTGTGCAATGTTTAGTGTCATGGTCAGTAACTTCACAGATTAAGCACATATCTGTGACATCCAAAGGACATTCTCTCAAGGGGTGTCTCTTCCAACATTTAGGGCAATACATGTCCAATGGTTCTTTAGCAGGGGTGGCTTTTTCCTTGAGTCCATCTATGGTGGATGTTAATTGCAGCAGAATGTCTATTTTCATGTTGGCCATTTCTTCTAGAAGTTCAGAGGTACCCAAAGACTTGGATGTTTGTTTCCTTCTTATTCCTCCACGTGTTCTAGAATATCTTCTACATAGCTCAGTAATTTGTTCCATGGTAAGCTTATGCACGTCTCCACCTCCCATGAGATGGAGAGAATCCTTGGTTTCCTCATCCAATCCTTTCAGAAAGACTGTTTTAGTGATGTCTGCATGTAACTCATACCCACTACGTTTATGGAGAAAGAGGAATCTATCCAGATAATCCTCTAGATTCTCATCTTCCTTTTGCCATATTTGGAAGAACTCCTCCTTCCTATCCCTTCCTCTACAATAGTCTTGGTATTTATCCAGGAAGGTTGTTTCCATGGCTTCCCAGGAATTAATGGAGTTAGATGGTAACCCCATAAACCATCTCATAGTAGAATCTTTGAGAGTGGAGGGAAATAATTTGAGTTTTTGATTGTCAGTTCGGTAATCATATGTCTGGCACAGGATTTTAAATTCAAATAGAAACTGATCAGGGTCTTCTTTGGTCATTCCTCAAAAGAGGGGGAGGATGGATGGTGAGATGTTTTTCATGGGTGCATCCTCATCTACATCGAGGACAATGGGGTATGTAAATGTTCATCCTAAAGGTTGTTCTTCAGCATTCCCAAGATCCCCCATTGCAGAATGATGTGAAGAGGATACAGAATGCTCAAAAAAGGTTCTAGGTGTTGAATTGGAATCTGTATCACTCTCAGTGTTTCTCTCTTGTGAAGTGTCTAAAGAGATTTGTTGAATATTGTGTGCTATAAATCTCCCTTGGTTATCTCGTGACCTATGCATCCAGGTTGGTTGGTTTAAATCGAGGTCCGAGAGAACTACTGGTTTCCTATATGAACTCCATTAACACCCATAACATATGGAATAAAATAATGGAGCTTATGGTTATGTATTCCCGGAAACGGTGCCCAAAAATGATGGGTCATTGTATTCTTCCAATCATTTAACTGACATAATCTTTGTCAGTGTCATTCTAAACTAGGGTTGTGTCCTAGGCAATATGCAATGGAGTCTAGGAGAACCAGTTATACGTTGAGTTTGTTGGGGGTTGCTTAGTTTTAATGACTATTCTACGGAAGTGTAGTTAAAATCTATGGAAATTAAATACAAATCTACAGAATTCAACTATTTGTAATGAAAGGATTTTAACAACTAATCTTCTACTGTAAAGTAAAATACGCACACACTTATTCTTAACAAATTAAACCATAACTGAATAACTGGAATTTTCAGCAAAAAGCAAGACTATTCATGAACTAGATTTGCATAACAAAAGCATCTACTCTAAGCAAAAGTGATAATGGAGAAAGAAGAGATAGTTAATCAAAGCATGCATGCAAAAACTCATCAAATGATAATTACAGTAAAACTAATCGAAGGATTGTATGCATGAAAAACTCAAAGTAACCTCGTATCTCCTCGGTCGAGTGGGCCCTTGCTCTTCCTCGGGATAGAGTATTCAACAACTTCTGATTCTCAAAATGTCATAGCTTTCATTAACTTTGAAATGAGTTCATAACATATCAAAAAAAATCCAGAACAATATGCAGATAATCTTCTTCGATAATCAAAAAGTGGTACTCAAGTTCTGAAGACAAAGTCTTCATATAGATAATGTTGGTTACAAGATCCACCATATCAGGTGGCATAAAACACTGTCCATCAAATATCAATTAAAAATCATAGATTCCTACATGGGCCGTTAGAATCAAGCCCAAGCTAATAGGTCAATTCGATGGAAACAGTCTTCAGCCGCATGCTTTGAACTCGGGCTTCTTATCCACCAGTAACTTCCATTATTCCCTGCACACATCATCACATTTGATCTCATAAAGGAAATTAGTAGGAAGTTCATGGGATAAACGGTTTTCATAAATAATAGCAAGGAAAATGCATCAACCTACTAAGACATGACTACACAAAACATCCCCATATACTAATAAGTCATATCACAAAGAGTATTTCCGGTCTGAAGAAATGATATAAATGTGTTACTTGGATTCATAGTATGCTCTATCATTTTTACATAAACACGTGCACATTCACATGGCACTTTTTGAGGTAAATGCAAATCACTTGACAATTTCTACATGACATATGATGCTTGGAATTGTTCCCTACTGCACCCACCGAGGCTTTTGGGGGCATCTACCTTTACTATTTCTATATATTTAGGTTTTATCATTAGAACATCTACTAATTCCATTCATTTTTCAGTTGTATACATTGTGGCATACTATCAATTTTTCTAACATTCTCAATGAGTGCTTCATGTAAGTAGCATTGTCTTATAGGCCTACTTCCAACCATGGTTATCTCGATTGCTTCTATATTTTCTATTCTTGTGTATTTATAGTCATTGTTTTTGAAATATGATCTATGCTTTATTATGTGTTTTTATTCTATAGATTTGAAGGCTTCGAGTGACTTGTAACATCCTGAGTGGTGTCCCATATATTCAACCTACTACCGGTTGTGTCTTTCACCATGTTCTTGTGTTTTTGACTTGTTTCTATTGCATCATGCATACTTGTTTATGACTAACAATTTTGATAGCCTTTTCCATTGTTTTTCATGCACCATGGTTATCACCATGTGCATTCCCTATTCCCTCTACATGAGTTCTATTTCGATGTGCATATTAGTTTTTTCATTCCTTGTTTGGGACACATTCACCTTGGTTCATCTCATGCACCCCAAATGAGTAGGGGTAATTATCGGGTGACTATTTCACCCTCTCAATATTTTAGAGACCAGACATAAAATGGTACACAACAAAATCAAAACAAACAAGAACTAAGAAACAAGTTCAAATCGAGATTTGAGCCAAAATCGGTGCGTGGGACAAAAACACCCAAAAAGACGGGATGTTGGGCCCTAGTGTCCCACTTAGGATTCCTATCATGGGGGTAGAAAGAGGTACATTATAGGATGAATAGGTTTATAGTGACAAGCAGTTTTAGATTACTATCAGGAATAACGGGAACAAAATTAGTGGTAAGTTACACACTTTGAGTAAGGGAACTAATTACTTTTTTTTCTTGGGATCATTTGTGACCATTTTATATTAGGTTTGTGACCATCTACAGTGGCACTTATCCATGGGGAAACATTAATGATTGGAGGGAAAATCTTATAGCTCTTGCAATACTCTTCCCTTGGTGGACACCTAAATCCTCAACTTAGAAATAGGACACTAGAATCCAATCCTCGGTTTGGAAACAAGATGCCTAAATCCTCAATTCAACAACATGATGCTCAAATCCTCAGTTTGGTGATGAGACACCTAAATCCTTAGTACTATTCCAACCATCTCTAATGAAACAAACATATAAGAATAATTATATCTCTTCTCTCATAATTCAAGTATATTATATGCTTGATTCACTTGTCTTTCATTACGCATTTATATATTCACATTTACTAAGTTAAAGTTAAATTTATTTATCATGAGCATTGACTACACTTATTTTCTTTGAGAGGTTTGAACTTACTCTGACAAAAGAGAAATACACAAATGGAACAAAGAACACTCTCAAAGCACAAGACACTCCAGAAAAGGCAATATCCAATGAACAAACGCAAGCATCATTTCTACTATGCATACAAGGTCACCCCTAGGATCCTTATCCTCTTCTAGATTCCACGATACATATTCTATAATCTCCATTTAGTATGATATCGATTATAATCCTCATTCGGCACGTTATCGGTTATAATCCATTGAACTCTCTATAAGGTACGCTCCTCTAATCTACTTTATAGTACCGAATATTCATTCATTAACATAAAGTGGGGGAAAATATAGTCATGAAATCATGCACTTTCTATTTACATCATGCCTCTAAGTATGTCATTATATGCATGATTCCTAAGAAAGAAAAATAGAAATTAACAACCCTTGTTTTGATTTTACGTTGTTTTATCCCTTTTGATATTCTTCACATTTTCTTTTCTCGTCACTTTACTTTTGGACATTGGACAACACATGACCCACTGTATTTCCTTTTTATCCTTTGACATCCCGCACACTACACATTAGGGATAGAAGCGCCTAGCGCTACTTTTTACTATTATTCTCTTTTTAAGGGTTGGTTAAAATTACTACTTATCTTTGGGGGCCTTTTTGTTATTAATCACAAAATTCAAACATTACTAACTATTATTAGGGGTTGGAAAACTTGGGGCTATATACTGACTATCTACTACTTGGGAAAAGAGAAACATTCAAGCACTACATTTGGGTTGTATTATTCATTGTGTATGAGGGTTTATTTCTAAATTTTATCTTACACATTCATCTTGGGGAAAAGTAGTTGTAGCTTGCTATCTTGGTGCGACTAACACAAGGTAAACCTAGCTTCAAGGGACACAATTCAATCACACACACACTCAAACTACATAGAGTCTGAAATGTAGTACAACACACAATGATAATCATATTAGGGTGATCACCTAGGTCAGTATGACTCAAAAATATGCATTATTTGTTTAATCTAATGTTTTCTTGAGATTTTTGTAGGTAGTTAGGGTTTGTTTTATAGGTTTAGGTGTGACAATGAAACCCTACAACAAAGTGGATGCACCAAATATAAAAAGGAAGAAGGTAAGTTTAGATACTAGAAAGATCATAAACAGAGTTGTTGTTAGGACACTAGCACCCAGCTCAAACACCAACACCTAGGTTGTCATGTTCTCATCTAGGCATTCATGTCTGAAGAGGTTCTATATCCCATTTTCTCGGATAGGGCATACACATTTCACATTTAGCCTTCTCAACCTATTTCCTAGCCCAAAATTATCTTATATCTTCGAATACAAGATAAGTCATTCTTATCTCACTATTTCTTACACTTTCTTATTTCTTGTATGATAGATATTTCTTATTACTATTATATTCATTTTATCTCAGACATTTGATAAAGATCTAAATTTCTTTAAATCACAAAACAAATTGTTAAGTAACGTACTTTGCTATTGAAATGAACTATATTGTTCCCAAATACTATTTATTTGAAACCTTAAGGTTTGTTGATGTGGGAAGCTTAATGAATTAAATTATTTGAGGATGTTATAAAGATTAAATTTGTAATGATTAAAATAAATAAAGTACAAATTACAATTTGAAATAATGTATGTTGTTTCATTATTCATAACTTGACATTAGGAATACCAACAACTAGTGAGGAAGTTTGGTGAATGTCCAATAGAGAGGGTACAATAGAAATCCTCATGCATTTTTTTCTAGGGTATGAAATAAGAGATGATTTTGGATCCATGTCTCGATTATACATAACCCTTAAGAGGTTGTTGGATTCTTACTACAATTTTTCTTCTTGTATACGATGCAATGGCTATCTTATGTATGATGTGAGAGAATATTAGTTATATTAATTTTCAATAATTACATGGAATCATTTTATAATAATTTTATTTATAGTAAACTTACCTCTTGGTTTGAAATTTACAAAATTGTTATTTTTTATAAAAAGTATAACCAAATATAGTTATTTAACTTATATTTTATTTTGAATCGATGTTTCACATTTCAGTTGTGCACACTCAAGCTTGATCCCTTGGCACAATTTTCTTGATTGCAGTTCTTCACGTGTGCCCTTGTGCCTTGTTTCCTTGCTTTTGCTTTTGTTCCCCTTCTCCTTCGCATTCTCCATTTCTCCTTTTATTTCCCATTTGTGTCTACTTTCTTTTTCTATCTTGTCATGCATTCCTTGTGTGCACATCTCGCATACTTTCCTTCTAAACAACTAAGTCCCTCGCATGCCTTACACTTCTTCTTTTCCTCGTGTTCCTTCACGAGCCCCTTCTTTTTCTGTCTTCACGCACCCTTCCTCAGTTGAATTCTCATGCCCTTTCCCCATACTTGTCCCATGCAAGTATTCTCTTATTCCTCCTATGTGCACACCTTCACGTGCCATCCCTCTATTTCCTTTTTTTACCTTTACCTTTTACCTCCGCTCCTTGCACCTTCTTCTTCTGCACTTATCATATACCACATCATTTTGTCGAATTGAGTGTGCCACACACAACCTATCAAAGCACACCAATAGGCACCAAATCTGGACAACCAACCGATACATGACATGTGGTCAAAAAAAAAAAAAATCAACAGTTGGCCAATCCTTCAAATCGAATCACGTGCGCCATGTGTCTTACATGTGTGAGCATAGATCTTCTATAGCCATATCTTCTTCTGCTATAGAGCCCAATCGGCACGTGCTTGGACTTGTTTGAAATCTTTGAGACAAACTACACGTTGGACTATTCAAATTCAAATTTAGGTGGGATTTGGTAGGTAGAAAATAGGAAACATCATTCTGATCATCAATGCACACATCTAATCAACCTCAACCACCAAATTTCAATCAAATCTTTCCTTCTTCCTTCTTCTACACGCCAAAAAACATGGGAAGCATTTGATAGCCTTGTAGGTGGATTTGTAGGCATTTATCACTTGTTGTTGGTGGTTGAAGATTTGAATCTGAGTTTCCCTCTCTTTCTCCTCTCTTCTCTCTTCTTCTTCTTATAAATAGCAGAGTTCTACTTTGTAAAAAGGATCCCTCTTTGTTATAATGACACCATGCCAAAATGGTGGCCAACTTCCCATGGGTCTCAGACCTTGGCATGGTCTCTGTAATGTATTCTCACCTCCTGTCATGAATGTAAATGATTGTGTATCCCTTAAGCAATAAAATCATGTTTTGTGGAACTCTTGTCTTCCCTTTCTCATTTTCATTACATCTCACCTCTCTATTTGTGTTTTCTAGCATGTTGTGTGTATTCCCTCTTGCATTCCCCACGTTCATGTGTTGTGCACGCTGGAAGGCCGAGCCTATGTGTTGATCTATGTGCATGCACATGTCATCTTCCCTCTTCTCCCACACCCTCTCTATTTCCTTTGCCACTCGTGGAGAGAGATCAACCCTTTCCTTGGCGTTATCACCTTCCTTCTTAGCTTAGGATTTCCCTTTTTGCACATCCTTCTATCCCTGGTCCCTTGGCATGTTTAGTCTAGGATTTTCTTTTAGCATTAGGAGTAGCAGTAGCATTAGAGGTAGGTAGAGGAACCAACCTTCTCTAGAGATCCATCCCAAGTGTGCAAGGTCCCACAACTTGGGGATGGTTCCATTGTTGTCTCAAACAACTCAATTCTTTCGGATCCGAGACGTGGGTGTAAGTTTGATGACCAACAGTTTCTGGCACACTGGTGGGACTAGAGTGAAGAGCTTTACATCTTCATCTCAACAAGTTTGATGTGTTTTGCTGAGATCCATCCTTTGGAGGCATTTTTCAACACATCTGTGACTCCACTAATCCAAACGCACCCATTTTTCATTCGCAAACTAGTCTCCCATCTCCTTTCTTTCATTCATTTTCCTTCTTCCATTCATTCCACCTTCCTCTTTTGAAGTTGTGCAATCATGACTTCTTTCCCTTCATGGAATTCTCATTTGCAGTAGCAAAACTATTTCCCTCCATCCCCACAGTTTCAAAATCCTCCTCCAAATCAGTTTTATAAGCCCCATTATCCCGAAAATGCATACAACCCACTTTTTTCTAACCAAAATGTTTATGAAGAACAAGTTTATGTAGATGATGGTGGAAACTCCATAGCAGAAGCTGATTTTGAGAGGTAGTGCAAAAAGATGGAGATGGACATGATGTAACTTAGAGTCAAGTGCTCCATAAAGGTAGCTAAAGTTGGCTACAAGGTCCCTTGTCCATGGGTCATCCTTGTACCAGGATGGTTTAACACCCAAAAAAGTTACACTTTATCACTGAGATGTTTCCCTAGATTACAAAGTGGGCGAAGAAATGGAGGCTCAAAAATCTAGTACGCATGTGGAAACCCTGTCAATGGGGCAACCCTACACTACCATCTTACAACCCTCCCACTCCTCCACACCAACTTACATCATCTCATCTCATTATACGCACATGTTCCTAGCTTCTTACATGCTACCCCATTGATAATTCCCCTCCTCCATCCTCTCACCTTAATTTCTCTTCCATCACCCCCCTCGTATGCACTTCACTTCCTCTCTCGCACGTGCACCTTCCATGCCTTTTACACTCCCATCCTCCCATTTCCTTCTAAGTCCCCTCTATCTAATTGTACCATAAATGAACATCCCCTACCAACATGCCCTTTCCCAACCAATGTCATCATGTTCGATGACTGCAGAATAATTGAAGAATGGCATGACTCATGTGACTCTAAATGGGAAGAGGAAATCATATGGGTGTCTATTTTAAAATGAAAATCAATTAGTTCCCAGTGTGTTTTTCAGGAGACCGAGTTTCTTGTAGAGGTAGAACCATGCATGCGCCCAGCTCTAGATTTACATGACCCAACTAAGCAAGCACCTCCCTTTAGAGGAAATTCTGCAAGAAAATCCCATCTATGGGATTGAGCTTCAAAGTAATGGGAAAATCACAAGGATCGACCATGTGCCCTATCAGATATCTAGCTAGTCTAGAGCCAAAAAGAGTTTCCACTCGAGTCATGCTCATTTTAGAGCATGAGGTAGAGCTTCAACGCGCCAAAGGTCAATAACAGCCTCCTCCGAATCAAGCATAGAAACAACTTCAGGAGGTATATATTCTATTTTTGATACTTTGAGGAGGGTGAAACACCATCTGCAAGTAATTTTTCACTCTTGTTCCAGACCATGTCCAACACCAAATCAATTACATGGTCACAATTTGTGAGGAAGGGAAGCTACTTCTCCCTACCTGTTACAGGTTTTACTTGAGCACCCTTTCCTCTGGTTAGTGTAGGTAGATTAGGTTTTCTTTCAATAACACAAGTGCTTGTGCACACTCTGCATGTTCCCTTTGGGACATGTATGATTTTCATTTTGTACATAGTGTTGTGCTTTTTTTTGCACTCCCTCTAGCACCTTTCCTTTCCTTTATTTTGTGTGCACCCTTTTTTTTCTCTTCTTCTTGGATGACAGTTCAATTTTGATAGAGGCAGTTCCAATGGTGTGCACATAAACTTTCACTCTCATCAATCCAATTCAAAATATCTTCATATGAGAGCAGCAATTCAATTCAAAGTTCAGACAAGTATTGTAAGTGACTTCAGGGATGTTCTTCAAGTTGCAGATCAAATCTTCAAGTTTAGCACTTGAACTCCATGCCCAATGGACTTCTAAGGCTACTTGGTCTCTTCATCTAGTAGTAGATGGCCCCAAAAGTTACCAAAATTGTTATCCAAATAACTCTCCTAGTTATTTGGATAACTTATATTTTATTCTAACTCTGATGTTTCACATTTTAGGTTGTGTACACTCAAGCTTGCTCCTTGACATAATTCACTTGGCATGATTCTTTCTTCCATTCCCTACGCACCTTACTTCCTTCCTTTCTTTTTTTCCCCTTCTCCCTACATTATGCTTCTATCTCCTTACATTTCCCCTTTGCACCTTTTCTTTCCTATCCTACTTTCTTTCCTATCCTTGTGTGCACTCTTGTGCACACTTGCAGACTTTCCTTCCAAAATCAGCTAAGTCCCTCACATGCCTTCGATGCTTGCACACCTTGCACTTCCTCTTTTCTTATGCTCCTTCATGCACCCCCTTTTCTATTCTACCTTCATGGGTGCCCTTCCTTAGTTGAATGCTCGTGCCCTTCCCCATACTTGTCCTCTTGCAAGTATTTTCCTATTCCTCCTACACACACACCTTCACGTGCCTTCCCTCTATTTCACTTTCTTTCACATGCACCTTTTTTTGCCTCGCACCTTGCTTCTTTTCGTGCCAATCACTATGCCACGTCATTATTTCATACTTGAGTGTGCCACACATAACCTATCAAAGCATGCCCCAATAGGGCATGCGAATCTATGGAAAACCAACCGATATGTGATATGTGGTAGAAAAGACAAAACAAATCAATAGATGGCCGACTCCTTCAATCAATCCACATGCGCCACGTGTCTTACATGCCCAGATAGATCTGACATCTTCCAACATCTATATCTTCTACTACATAGTCTTCTCGATTCGCATGCACCTAGATTTATCAAAGAGTCATAACACAAACTACATGTTGGAATATTTAAATTCAAATTTAGGTATGATTTGGTAGGTGGAAAACAAGGAAACATCATTCTGATCATCAATGCACACATCTAATCGACCTCAACCACCAAATTTCAATCAATCTTTCCTTCTTCCTTCTTCTACATGCCAAACAAACATGGGGAAGTGCATCTGATAGCCTTGTAGGTGGATTTTAGCATTTATCACTTGTTGTTGGTGGTTGAAGATTTGAATCCGAGTTTCCCTCTCTTCTCCTCCTCTTCTCTTCTCTCTTCTATAAATAAATAAGAGTTCTACTTTGTAAAAAGGATCCCTCTTTGTTGTAATGACACCATGCCAAAATGGTGGCCGACTTCCCATGGGTCTTAGACCTTGGCGTGGTCTCTACAATGTATTCTCACCTCTTGTCATGAGTGTAAATGATTGTGCATCCCTTAAGCAATAAAATCATGTTTTTGGAACTCTTGTCTTCCCTCTCTCATTTTCATTACATCTCACCTCTCTGTTTGCATTTTTGGTAGGTTATGCATATTCCTACTTGCAATCCCCATGTTTATGTGTTGCGCTGCATTTGGAAGGCCGATAACGTGTGATTATCTCGTGGCACGCATCATCTACCCTCTTCTCATGTGCCCTCTTTGTTTCCTTTACCACTCGTGGAGAGATATCGACCCCCTTCCCTCGGTGTTATCACCTTCCTTAGCTTAGGATTTCCCCTTTTTCATATCCTTCTATCCATGGTCCTCTGGGCATGTTTAGTCTAGGATTAACCAAAAGAAACAATATACAAGATATAACATGGTTCACCTAGTGTGGGCTACGTCCACCAAGAAACAACAAATATACTATTCAAAACTTCACATAGGATATACAATGAAGATCTATAATTTTCCACACCTCTCTCGGATGTATAGTACTTTCTTCCTCACAAGATTCTTTTTTCTCTCTCTCTAAGAATTCCTTCTTTACAATTCTCAATTATAAATGCGTTCACACCTTCTAACCCTAGCTTTCTAGCTTATATATGCATATACAAACTTTGGGCACTTCATCATTGTAATTACAACCATTAGATCAACTTTATAACAAAGGTTAAATCTAATTCCCATGAGTTCGATAAAACAATCACGCACAGAAAACGATGTTGGTTACCCTAAACTATGTCGAGTTCTTCCTTGACTTGATTGATACCTATCCCCAGTGACCGACGCGTCTTCTTTATGTATTCCAGCAAGTTAATAAAGCATATTTTTGTGAAGAAATTAAGCTCCCATGGTATTATTTACAGTTTTCTTTCCGTGGGGAAAATTTTTGTAGTTTGGGCATGAATGATGGGGTTTCCCTTCATTTATTTTTCCACGATCGTGTCTCCTTTGTAAATTTTGTCCCAACATCCATGGATACGTGGTCATCTCTAATTGGATGTGGCATGGTGGGTCTATTTGATGAACTTGTCATTTTTTGTTATATTTGTAAAATTCCTAAATTAGTCTCGGGCCGATGAATTCTAATTGGATATTCAAAACTATGAAGTGGCGTGAGAAAATTTTTACTTTAGCCCCAGGAGGTGTACACTTGTCGTAAATCAAGTGGTTGTGGGAAGGCGGGCCTTTTTATGTTTTGATACATTATGGTGAAAGGCGTGAAAATATAAAATGAATGCCTAGGACCCACAAAAGGACACATGGGCCATTGTTTATTATAAAAGTGGGAAGCGGGTCACTGGGGCACTTTGGAAATTTTGGCTTTGTTTTGAAAAGGAGTAAAGTTGTAAAAGTAAGCCACTACCCCACTTGACACCTAGTAAAGCCACGTGTTGAGCCTACATCAAAAGTGGATGGGTGGGCCAAAATGTCTAAAAATACACAATTTCTTTGAGCATCACAAAATATGAAAGATACCCCCAGGCCCATTTAACTAAAATTTGTTCCACGTGGATGGCTCAAATTCAAGTTGTAAAAAAGAGTTAACGGTTGTGATATAATGCATTTAATTCTTCCACCATTAATGCTCCTACATGAACCAAGGGCCTTAAGGGATATGACTGCATTCATCCTTTATTGTTATTTTGATGGTCTCTTGTCATTTTTATCAGTGAAGTGCAATTGGAATTATTGTGGAGCTCAATTTGTGAACCTGAGAAGTGTGAAAGTTGTTGTTTTGAGTCAAAATTTCTCGGGCACTTGTAAAAAATTGGTAAGAACTTCAAACTCCTATGTATCATGTTTGTTCCATTGGAAAAATAGTTGAAGTAAAATTAGGGTTTTGAAATGAAGACTATGCCATTTTCTTCTTCTATTACGTCGGGGTCACGAGTGACCTAGACAAGGTAATAAACACATATTTGATGAGTGCCACTTAAATGATTTTCATCAAAGATTAAATAGTTCTCATTTGAGTGAATCTTTAAAGGAAATTCATGATAGCCACATCACCTCAACGGGTGCCATCCCACCCTCTATGTTCAATGCCCAGAACTAGTATGGTTTTGTGCCATGAATTATGACTCTGAGAAGAGGGAAGTATTAGATGGGAGTGGGGATGTGGTGCTGACATTGACACCGATAACCATTAGAGTATTACTAAATTACCTATAATTACTAAACCAATTACTATTGGCATCAAACTAGCCTTGCAGGACTATGAAACAAAGAAGAAGGATTATGCCAAAATGATAAACACACAATGGCTCCTTACAGAGAGGAAGGCATCAACTAAAATCCCCAAAAGGTTGGTTAGGGCACAATTCATTGAGGAGGTTGAGGATATCATTGTGCTTTTGAGTCAAATGGCAGGTTTGGAAACTACAAATGAGTTTAAAGAGTGGATGTCCACATTTATATATTATTATTCTTGAGAAAAAAGGAAATATTTGTTGGGCCACCTTTATTTCGATGATGCAATCCATGATCATATGATTACTCTGGCAGCAAGGATTGAGATAGGGGATACTGCAGAGTTGAGTTCTATATGATGACATATCTGATTTATAATGTTGCAGTGCATAGATGATTTTTTCCAACATTTTCACCACACGCTGATTTTAAAAAGTGCCCAATGCATGAAATTTTCCCTCAATTATAGTTAACCAACTGGAGTGGAAATGTCAGATTGGTAAATGATGCTTTCTTTACACCGATTATTTTCTTGTTCAAACCAAAATGGGGATAATATACAAAATGTTCGAGCATGCAAGGCAAGTGATTATGGAGTATGGGTGCTACTTCATTCAGTATAAGAAGTTCACTTATATCAGGGTTAGTGGTTTTGAGGGAAAACCTTTTAAATTGCCTAGGTATGTTAATGACAAGTTGTGTTTATGTGAATTGGTAAGGCAACTAGTGCTTGTGCACAAGTTAATTGTTGGGAGGCACAAAAAAATGTCAAATTCCCTATCAGAATTAGAAGGTATTCATGCCCTTCCATTATAAAGGCCAGACTAATTGGAGAAGAAATGAAGAATTTGGCCATGGAGACATTTGAGGCTAGAGCCAATTATGACATTCGGTGGGTATTTAACAATGTTGCTAACACTTTTGAGCATGAGCCTCACTTTGAGGACTACTGGATGAATTTTAGGGATGAAGAAGAAGTCGGTTGAGGGATTTTTCAAGAATGACTTTATCACAAGTGGTAGACTTCAAAATTACAGTCATTCCAGAGGGGGTTGTAGATGACTTACACACAATGAGTAAATTCTACATTGATCAAAAGATAGAAAGTCAACCTATAGCTCCCCTAGATTGGAATGAGGAGGATTCTGATGATCCCTACATGAGGATAACCATGTCATGAGGAGAATGGTAAATTGGCTTGGTTCAGATGAATATTGACTTGTCAGTACAAAATACAAGAGTCCTAAATCATTTCAGAAATCTGGGAAACTTAAATGATGATATCCCACCTCTGAAGGAGGGCACTGATAAAATTGACCCATTAGGAGGAAAATCCCCTCTATTACCCTCCAAAAGGCCTACTGATGGGCTTATTGATGAATGGACAATAACTACTAGTGAGACAGGTACTTCCATGTCATCCCTCAGGTAGAAAACTAAAAAATGCTTTTAAAGTCCATGGAAAATGCCCCTATTACTCCTGCAGTGCCACTCCAGGAAAAGGGAAAGGGTCTAGCATCACATGTGGTTAGCCCAAATGTTGTCCCAAAGCCACATAATACTAAAAAGTTAATGAGTGCAGCCATTTCAAGTGGTCACATTCAACCCAGGCCACACAAAGATGAAAAGAGAACACCACCAGAATTGAAGCAGTTTGAGCGGACACACAAGAAACCCAAAATTTTCCACCAGCCAATCCTAGTAAGGGTAGGTTCCCATACACCAAATAAGTTCAACACATAGGGATGGGGTAATTGATCCCCCAGAAGTGGAAAAACTGATAACATCCAAAAGCAGCAAGATACATCATTGCCAAGTATGGGGCAATCAAGTCCCATGATCCCTCATTCATTCTTCATGAAAAAGAGGTGGAATGCATTCAGAGCTCAGTTCCCTAGGGGAATACTATAGTTGATCCAGTGGATAGTCAGTTTCTTACCCCAGGTATGAAAATTCCTGAAGCTCTACTTGTTAAAGATATCAATCCACCACCAGTTGAAACAATGCATAAGGTTGTAAATGTACAAACTGAGGTGATTGATATAGATGTTGATGAGGGATTATCCATGCTAGATGCACTCATTTTTTTTGTTGATGAACCCTTATTAACACCAATGGTTAATATTGAAGCAAGTAAGGAATCAAAAAGAGATCCTCATGTACTAAAAAACTGAAGTAAGAAATCAGGAAGTGAATTTGTCTTCCCCAAAATGAATGGTTTTGGAAATGGATAAACCAGAGCTATTGGTGGAAAAGGTGTTAATACTAAGTTGGTGGTAGAAAATGTTGTGCCCATTCCTATTGAGGTTACTAAGAGTGATGACCTTCTTCAAGAAGAAAAATTGTCTTTTGAAGAAAAACTAAAAATGGCACAAGATATAATTACTGATGAGGAAATTGTTATTGGTGGAGAATCACAACTTTCAATGGGAAATGTGGGTTCACTTCCAATAGAACAACCTTGCCATAACATTTCTTGAGGTATCATTAGGGCATGAAAGTAGCAGTTTGGAACTCAACCAGTTTTGGGAGTAGAGGAATCCATTTCCCAAACTTTGATACAAAAGGGTGAAGGGGAAGAAACTCATGCCACCATGGTTTCAACTGGAGAAATAGTAAAGGAGTTCCCTTTGAGTTTTGATGCAGATCAAGTTAAGGATGATCAATCTAAAGTGCCAGATCAGAAAGGAAGCATCCAGAGGAATTAATGGTACAAAGTGAAATTGACTTAGGAAATTGGGATAAGTGGTCAAGAAAAAAAAATTATTGGTGCAACAGGAACAAGAGATGTCCAAGAAAATAGTAGTTGTTCCTGAGAAACTCCAGCAAGGATCACAGGAAAAAAAAGTTGGAACAAGTTTGAAGAAGGGATGGATCAATGAATTAATTTCAAATGAAGAAGTGGCCCTTCCTATACAAGTAGTTGACCTTACTGCTTTATCCTTTCCAAAAATAGTGAGAGCCCCAAAAAGGGCCAGAACCATCACAAGGACTCTTACTGATTCATCGGGGGCAAGAACCCTAGAGATAACAACTCCTTTTGAGGGTAAGACAAGAAAAGACATAACCAATGATGATTACAACATTCAAATTATTCCCTTGGGAAAACCTTCAAGGGAACAACTAAAGCAAGGAGTATCTGAAGTAGTGAATGGTCTTTTACAAAAGGTGGATGAAGATGGGATGACAAAGAAGCAACTTAAGGAACAAATTAAGGCCTTAAGTTCATGTTTGCACAACAACTGATAGGAAAAACTAGTCATGAACAAGTAGGTACTTATGTGAATACCCCTGAGGGAATGGATAAAATAAATAGTGTTGTCAAGAAGGTCCAAGTGGTGGATACTTGGGTTGAACAACTAACTGAGAAGGGAAAGGAAGTTATCACAGAAGCAAGGAAAAATATGAGGACCTCAGAGGTCGATTAAATGAAATTGATGGAATAATTGAAGACTGTGACAACGAAGATTTTTTACTTGGAGGGAACTCTCCCCAAGCTTGACCGCATAACCCAACTTAGTGAGGAGCTAGTTGAGAAAGAAGGCATCGTACCAATAAGATGCAAAGGGAGTCAATATGCCCTTGAAGAATTGACAAAAATCAGGTTAGATACCTTAAATGGAATCAAGAAGAGGCTTGAAGTCAGAAGGAACTGGGTTGATGATCTACTTGATGCCATTGATCAAAGATTAGAAGACATGGTGGTGGATAAGTCCAAAAAGAGCTATGGGGACTTAAGACTTGATTTCTTACTCAATTCCTTTGAAAGTAATATCCAGACAGATGACTTCTCCCATGAAACTATTAAAATTATGATGAAGATTGAGAATAGGATTGAGGAATTGAAAGCCAGGCCACTGGAATATAAGCAAAAAATGGCTCAATGTCTGGACTTAATATCAAGACAAACATTGATTTTCCAGCATCACCTTGGACCTGACGAGGATGAAGTAAATGAATTATTCCAGAGAGTATGATGCTTATGTGGCCATAGATTACCAGAAGAGCAAGATGCAAGAGGAAAAGGGTGAAGAGGAGGAGGATGCTGGCACAAAAGATGATGAACATGTTTAAGCACTTTCTTCCTCATTTTTGTATTTTCTTTTCATACTCCATTGAACTGATATTTGAATTGATATTTCTGATACATTAAATGTAATTATCTCTCTGAAATTTTATTGTTTCTTTGTTTCAATTGTAAGTTAAAAATATGTAGTAGTTCATAGTGGATTAGATTAAAATTTCATATACATTTGAAATAGATATGTGAACTATTGACATCCTTGTATTGCTTGCAATGTTGAACAAAGAAAAAACAAGATAGGGTTCTATAGGGGCCCTTACCCATGACAAAAAGAGATGTACATACATCAGAAATCAAAACAATGAAAGGAGAATAACACCTAAGCATTCTTTAGTCCTACTTCATAATTTCCCCTCAGGGGAAGTTTATTCAAAAGTTTTTTCTTCCTCAATACAAACTCATCCGAGTCCTGTGTGTTTTTATGAAGACAATCGACCCTTCCAGTCCCTGACATCCCCATGTCCATCAAAGACTCCAAAGTCATCCTAGGGTGGCCCATAATTTCCTCAAGCTCAATTCTCTTTTGGTCGGATGATACCCAATCCAAGAGGTCCAGACCACTTGAAAAGAAGGTCATTTTCCCCTTCCCCTTGTGAAGGGTCAACTTGCTAGGATTACTTTGAAGAGGGATGTTTGGAGTGACAAGGGGGATGTTTGGAGTGACAAGAGGGGAAGATACTACATGTTGGTGACTGGATGAAATGTGAGGCTTGAACTAGTTCTCTGCTTCCCATTTCCTGAGAGAAAGGTGGGTTTTCCTTGGGAGAAGGAATTGGCTGAGGTCCTTGAAATTCCCACTCAAACGAGGGGAAAATGCATCAAACATGTGGATAGCCAAGTTGTAAACCTTCCTCTACTATCCCGAGATGAAGAAAGTGTTTCCCTTGAGAGTGGTGAAAAAAAATAGATTGGTCTTCTTCTCCATCCGAGATGATGACCGAGACTGAGTTTGTGTTTCTCCTTCCTCTTTCTCGAAGGTAGTGTTGTTGTTGGACTGGTGGTAGAGGCACATTTTCTTCTTATTTCTTTTCCAAGGAATGAATCCTCTTCTCCAACTCATTCACTTTGTTGGAAATGGCAGGCACCATATCAATGGAGGTTTTTTCATACAATATGTATGATTCCTTAGGAATTTATTTTGACACAAATTCCTCATTGCATAAGAAGGGGCATTGAAAACTGGTTTTCCCAGAGACCTGAGGCCTCCTCTCAACCCAGTATCTTTTTAAATCCTCAGGTGTTTTCATATGCTCCCATCTAAAAATATGGAAATACATGACTTGGAAAGATGTGAATACAAGATTGATTCTGATCATCCTGGTTAAAAGCGCTAAGTGGACTCATTGATATGTCAAAGGTCCTTTTGTGTCTCTCACATTCTACTTCAAACAAGGCCCTAACAAAATCCTCATCTGGCCACTCAGATCAAAGATCTGATTCATAATCTTCCAAAGAGATTTCTTTCAAGTTATGTGCCACAAGTGTCTTTTCCATTTTTCTAGTAAAGATTCTACTATACCCAAAATTAGGAAAGAGATACATAATTACAAGAGGGTAGGGTTGAGCTTTATAGCCCAAAGGTGACACATATCTCTAGTCTAGAAAAATCTTTCCCCTGAGATGAGAAGGATCTTTCTCAATTTGTACAAGGGAAAATTAAAAACTGAAGGAAAGTATAGATGAGCATAACTGGTAAATTATGATGATTTGACAAACATCATGTATGGCATTTAAACCAGTAAGATGTGAAGTGAAGTGTGTTGAGCCCAAGAAGGATTTCAAGAAATGAGCATAAGTGTGTGTCATGTCAAAAATCATATGGAGATGCTTAGTGATCAATCTGAAATGATTGTTAATCAAAATCAGAAGGGAACATTTCAAATAACCTACCAAAAGTGAAGACCGGATGTCCCAGTCAGACACAGATGGAATACATCAAAAGACTCATGTTTCATACACCTAAGTATGGGATGAAGTTCATAAATATCATTTTCTAGAACATTTTTGTAACAAACAAAGTATTCCTTGGAATATTCTTGTTTTTGGGGGAAAATATTTGAAGTAAAGTGAGTGATATAAAAGTATGTAAAAGCCATGCCAAAAAGGGGGGTTAATTTTTCTAAAATTTAGTCAGAGAGAAAAAAGGAGAGAAGAGCCGAGAGAAGCCATTTTCTGGGAAATTTTTTTGAGAAACCAATTATTTCTTGTGTGCCTTTCAAAATTGATCATGTCAAGATGGTTGCAGATGTATAGCCATTGAAAAAACTTTGAGATTGTAAACAAACTTTCCTTGTTGATCAAATTTGAGAAACCTTGAGTAATTCATGTAAATCATGAATATGTTGTTATGTCTTTTTGTCATCTTGAGATATTTTCAAATAGTTATCTATGTTCTTATTGCTATTGTAGTCTTACATTAGGAATCCTTTTGAAATCACACAAAATCTCATCCTCATGACAAGTATTGTGGCATTTGCAATTACATTATGAAGAGAGATTTCATTTCATGATGCAAATAAGTGATTTAAATTCACTTTACTTTCATTTCAGTGATATATTATTTTTTTCAGTTTATGAGTGTATCATGAGCATGATATAATAGGGGTTTTCTAAAGTTTAATTGAGTCTTTAACATGAGTTCTTGTGTTAAAACCTTGAAGAATGTGTGAAGTCATGTGTCTTTGAGCCTTCATAGATGCACAATTTTCTAGTTGAAGGTTCATCTTTACTATTTGAAGCTATTCATCTTTTTTTGCTTGTGGATCTATTAACATTTGTTTAAAGTTCTCAGGTATTTGGTATAATCAACTTTATCCTACTTAACTTCCCAACCATAAAATACATATCCAGAGATGAACCATACATGAACTACCCTTGCTTGCACTATTTCATAAATGCTGAGGGAATTCATTGATTTACCCATCCCTTACCTCAATATGCAGGAGCAATCAATTTTTACCATTTCCTTTAGTAACCTAGATTTTGTTTAGAAGGTTTCTTCATCCTCTAAAGTGACAACTCATGAGAGTTAGACTACGTTGTATTGACCATACCTTCTCAAGATCTCCTCTTAATTTTGTGAAAGGAAAGAAAAATACTATAAATCTATAGATGTTATCCACCAATATGGGTTACAAAATGGGTCCTCTCACCCTGGTTGAAGGCACAACCTAAAGTAGTCAGGGTAGGTCAAACCCTGTACACGGTGTTATCCATTTCTTCCAGCCTGAGTGAATGAAGAGTCAGCTAAATCCTTCCCCAGCTACAAAAAACTCACACTCTGATTTATCTATCTCCAAGCATCTTGCTCAAACTATGGTGTTGCTCAGTCACAAAGGGAGAATCAATTTGGGTACCAACACCGATCTGGCACCATTTTTGGGGAGTATTTTACAAATGCATACACATACCAACCCTGGTAATGTTTCTTACATGATTTAAGTACAAATACATTGTTTAAACATCATCCTTTGTTGAGATTTGTAAGATTTGTGCAAGATCACAAGTTCATTGTGTAATATTTCTAGTTTCTAGTGGTTATTGTACTAAATTTGCATCAATAGTGATAAATGTGGGTAAAGGAAGGTCGGATCTGCTAAGCTTTGTAGAAATTAAGTATTGATAGACATTTGACAAACTACTTATAGTGCATTCACACATCTAAGGTGAGAATCCTTAGTGGTGACTCCAAATTGGTTTAAAATTTTGATGATTACCAATGTCTTAACCTGTCAAGTGAAATTTTCATTAATATTTGCAAAGATGGAGGGAAGAAGGTATTTCTTCACTAGGGATCCTACTAGAAAGTTATTTCCAGAACTAGGAAAAGAAAATTCAGAAGGAAAACAAGTCTGGAAAGTGGTTGGAAATCAAGAATCAAGAAAGGAGATATCAGTTTTGAAAGGTGATCAACCTGTGGTTGAAGATTACCATACGTCTTCAAGTGATTCTTGAACCAAGTAGTCCTCATGTAAATTTAAATTCCCCTACTAGAGAGGGGCCATCATTTGTGTCTAAAAGCGTGCCTCTCAGTTTTTCCCTGTTTCTTCCAAGGTTGATAGGGTTTTCCAAGAAACTAAGTCATTAGAGGATATTTACTTTGAGAGTTATACTCTTGTGCTCCAAAGACCCCTCATCCCTTATCATTTTGATTCTCCTACAAGATCACCTCCTCAAGGAAATATGGCTCAACCTCCACCTAGACCTCCTTTTTTTGTCAATACTTTTGGACCAATAAATTTTAGAGGTATGGTTGGATATCCTAATATGGTGCCACAAGATGTCAAAAATAGGTTGCCAAAATTTCAAGGGAATAACGCCATCACTGGTGACCAACATTTAAGACTCTTTGTCAATATGATGGAAGATTTTGAAATTGAGTTTGAAGACATGTATATAAAGTTGTTCATTCATACTCTTGAAGAGGATGCACGTGATTGGTACAAGTCTTTACCAGATAATTCAATAGACTCATGGACCGAGATGAAAAATGCCTTTAGACTACAATATGGGGATAAGACTGATCCCAGGTTCCTTCTATCTGAGTTTGAAAATATAAAGAAGAATCCAAATGAATCTATCTAGGATTTCAATACTAGGTTCAAAAAACCTTGAATAGGTTACCTATAATCCTAAGGCCAAGTGATGAGTCCTGTTTGATAAAATATTCTTGCTTTTGATAAAAAGGTTGCTTATTACTTGAGAGATAAGAACCCGGGAACATTGAGGCAGATTTCACCATGGCCTTACAAATAGAAAATAACATCAAGGTAGTTGGAAAGCCTCCTAAGAGAGAGGGTGTCAAGTTAATCAATCCTGAGAGGCCTCAATCAAACAAAGTTGTGGATCTGGAAGAGGTTGTGAAGACTTTGGCCGAGAGTTTAAAGAGATATCATACAAACTAGCCAGAGCAGAAAAAGGGATAGGACAGAGTTCCTGGGTCAACACAAGCCACACAATCAAGAGAGATTTGGAAATCATCCCAGGTGATCACAGATCAGATGATAGAGGAAAGGGCCCATGGGATCAGAAATAAATAGCCTCAACCTAGGGAAAATAGATTGGTTCCTGATCCTTTGACTGCTAGGATTGCTACCATAGAAGAGGCCAATGTTATTGAGTGGTGTGATAGGTGTTTCTTACCACATTCCCCATGTGATGTAGATAAGGAAGTTGAGGAAACAAATGATGATGAGGCATATGGTGATGTGTGTATGATGGAGTGCCCTGAGAACTCACAACGAAGGGGCAAACCAACTGAATTGATAAGTGCCAAAACTATTGAAAATTTTTGGGATTGTGTTCACCGGGTATTACCTCTTCCTCCTATTAATACTTTTGAAATTGATATGGTACAAGCATTTGATTTTCCTAATCATGATTTTGAATACTTAAGGGCCTTGATGATTAAAAATATGATGGAGGGATCCCTTCAAGAGGACATGAAAACTATTGATGAATGCAATAGTTTCTCAGAGAAAGAATATAATACTAGAAGTAAGGTTGTCAAAGGGGGAGGGCCACAAACCAAGCCAAAAATTCCAATTCTTACCAATATCCCAAGGAAACCCCTAAGAAAGATACATCTAGAAAAGGCCTAATTACCCCAAATAAAACCTGTACTCCTACCCATGCCAACTCTGAAAAAACTCCTATACTATCAGATGAAATTGTGAATCTTCCTCCTAATACTGTCCTACCCAAATATATTCCTTGTGACATAGCCCAAATCTTGAGTCAGATCAAGGTTACTATTCCCATTGTTGAATTACTCAGGATCCCTGAGCATAGGAAAAGGGCATTTGAATATTTGGGATTTAAGGAAGAAAAGATTACCCAGGGAAAAAGTGTAAACAATGTAGAGATTCCTCCTATTATTGCAGAATTAGAAGTACCACAAGCATTGGAGGAACTAGGTGAATCACCTAAGAGGTATATTTGGGTACATCTCTAGTTGAATCTCAACTTGATGTGGATCCATTTTATACCACTTTAATTATTAAGGATAGGTGGTACATAACTATATGTTTGATTCAGGAGCCTCATGTAATGTAATGCCTCTTGAGGTAATGAACGAGTTAAATATCAAAGTAACAACAACTTTTTGGGAAGTGTACTACTATGGATTCAAGAGAAGTGCAGTAATAATTGGATATGTCAAAGGATTGGTAGTGTAACTAGCAGCTTATCCAGAAAATGCTTAACCATGAATGTAGTTATTGTGGACTATCCTGCTAAGTGGGGAATGTTATTGTCTAGAAAATGGGCAAGCTAGTGTAGGTGGAAGCATACAAATGGACATGTCATTTGCAACCATACCAATTGAGGGAAACCTTGTGAAGTTGTATGGTGAGAAGAAAATGTTACACCTCATTGAGGACCCTAACAATGCTTCTTATGAAGTATTATACATAAACGTTGATGTTGATAACTTTGTGGGTTATGCTGATTTTAAGGAGCATAAAATTGATGAGTGCAAGTATCCTGAGCAGGTTGGTTTTCCCTAGACTCTGATGTTTGATGGGGCTTGTTCTAGATCTAGTAATGGTGCTTGGTGTTGTCCTGATATCTCCAAGCCATGAGGAGTTTAACTTTTCTTTTAAACTTAATTTTGAGTGCACAAATAATATTACAGAGTACGAAGCACTACTCTTGGGTTTAAGGATTTCTTGGAAGTATGGTGTCAGAGATATTATTGTTAAAGGGGATTCAAAGTTGATAGTCAAACAAGTTAGAAAGTTGTATGCAACAAAAAATCAAAGAATGAAGCAATATAAGCATGCAGTTTGGGACTTAATTGAAATGTTTGATTCTTTCAATATAATACACCATGATAGGAAATACAATACTGTAGTAGAAAAATTGTAGTATTGGGATCAAGGTTTGAGAATTGTATAATATCCCCCTATTGTGAATATGATATTGAAATATTGACTAGGCCATCTGTCCCTGATAATATCAAGCATTGGCAAGTTTTTGAAGATGATGCCCAGGTCCAAAGGTTTTTGCAAAATAAAGGAGAATTTACCAATCAAAGTATGGACTGGGAACCAATGGTTTGTGCAAGTGAAGGAAAAGAGACCTATTTGGTAAAGACATTATTCAATTGAAAACCAATACTATTCCTAGAGGTTTGGTTGCACTTGGAATCAAATTTTGATAATGTTGACCACATTGTTAATAGACACATGTCAGCCTCGAGAGATGTTGAAGAACATAACCTAGGCACAAAGGATAAACCTCAAAAATATGGTTAGGTAGAAACTTGGATAGAGAGGAAAAGCAAGCATATGTCCAGTTGTTAAAAAAGTACCAGGACTGCTTGGCATGGTCATATTCAGAATTGAAAGCATATAGGGAAGACCTTTTTCAGCATGAGATACCCCTGGAGGCTAATGCCAAGCCATTTAGGAAAAATAAAAGACCAATTAATCCACTCCTTTCCCTAAAAATGCAAGAAGAGTTGAAAAATTTAAGGGATGGAGGAATCATACAACCTACGAGGTACTCTTCATGGGTGGCAAACTTGGTACCTGTTCAAAAGAAGAACAAGACATAAGATTGTGTGTCGACTTTAGAAATTTAAATAAAGCATCAATTAAGGACAACTATCCCTTGCCAAATATGGATAACATGTTGCAATTGGTTACAGGTTCAGAGTTGTTATCTACTTTGGATGGTTTTTCTGGGTATAACCAAGTGGTTGTGAAGCAATCAGAGAGAATCAAAACTACTTTCACTACTCCATGGGGTACCTATGTGTACGTGAGAATGTCATTTGGCTTGATGAATGTTGGAGCCATGTTTCAAAGAGAAATGGATGTAGCATTCTCAGGATATATAAATGACTTCATTGTTGTATCAAGATGATGTGACAGTTTTTTCAAGGAAGAGAAGTGATCACCTACAACATTTAGAAAAGATGTTGTTAAGATGCAGGGAATATGGTATCTCACTTGAACCCTAAGAAATGTCATTTTGGGGTTCAAAAGGCTAAGTTTCTCGGACATATTGTATCAAAATAAGGGGTCATGATTGATCCTTGAGAGAGTGGAAGCCATTAGCAAAGTTCCTATTCCAAGAACCAAAAAGGGAATTCAATCTTTTTTCGGGAAGATAAATTTTATTAGGAGATTTATTTCCAACTTTGTTGAATTGACTATCCCAATCACTAGTATGTTGAAGAAGGATCAGAGTATCAAATGGGAAGAAGCAACTATTCAAGCCTTTATTGGGATCAAGGAAGCATTGAAAAATGCCCTGTTTTAGCAGCTCCTGATTACAAAAAGGCCTTCCAAATGTTTTCCTTTTCTTCTGAGAATACCATTGCATCTGTGCTATTATAAAAGGATGATGAAGGAGATGAAAGGCCAATTGCTTTCTTTAGTAAAGCATTACAAGGGGTAGAGTTGAAGTATACTATCATGGAGAAACAAGCCTTTTCTTTGGTCAGAGCCACAAAAATCTTTAGGCCATATATTTTAAGTTCTAAAGTCATAGCTTATGTCCCTCATACTATGGTCAAGGATATCCTGTCAAAATGGAAATTTCTAGTAAGAGATGCCGATGGGAAAATAAGTTGCAAGAATATGACATGGACATCCAAACTAAAAAATTGGTTAGAGGTTTGGGCCTGGAAAAGCTAATGACAAAAAGCAATCTGCAGATAGTTGAGATAAATGAGGTTGATGAAGAAAGGCTGAATATTCTTGAGAAATTAATAAATTTGAATGGTACAAGGATATTATTTTTTATCTCAGACATCTGCAATGCCCTGAGTATTTAAGAAAAAATCAAAAGAGAGCACTTAGATTGGCTTCCCAAAAATATATCATCACTGATTATGGGTTGGCTTGGAAAAACCCTGAGGGAGTTCTCTTAAGGTGTATCACTGAGGACGAAGCCCCAAAATTAATTGTTGACTTCCATGGAGGAGTTTTTGGGGGGCATTTGTTGGAAGAGTAACAACCCATAAGATCTTAAGGGTTGGTTACTAGTGGCCAACACTTTTTAAGGATACAAATTTATTGGTAAGAAAATGTGAGAGTTGTCAACATTTTTAGAAGATTGAAAGCTTCAGGATCCCTCCCATTTGCAGCATGTATCAATTGAAGCCCCTTTTAAGCAGTGGGGGATGGACTTCATTGGGGAGATTTTAGATTCTTCAAGTGCCAGCCATAAATGGATATTGGTAGCCACTGACTACTTCACCAAATGGGTAGAGGCAATCCCCACTAAGAAAGCAACCCACCAAATTGTCATGGACTTCATTTTAAATCATATAATTTACAGGTTTGGAGTGCCTGCTAAAATAGTTGTTGACAATGCTATGAGTTTTTGCTAAACCTTTGGTAGCCATGTGTCAGGAGTATGGGATAAATTTAGCATATGCTTCCAACTACAATCCCCAAGGTAATGGACAAGTAGAATCAAGTAACAAAAATTTGTTTGAAAATAATCAGGAGGACCTTGGAATTAAATAAATGAAAGTGGGGTGAGCAGTTGAAGTTTTTGTTTGGGCTGACATAAATTACTATTAAAAGAGCTACTGGAAAGAGCCCATTTGAATTGGTATATGGAACTCAGGCTCTCCTCCCCCTGCATATGCAATTATCTTCTTATCAATTTATCCAACAATTGGAGGATCAAGAGATTAGTCCCTATGATGCACGTATAAATCAAATTGTTGAATTAGATGAAGAGAGAAGAGAATCCCATCAAAGACATGTGAAGTTTAGGGAGAAGTTGAAGAAAATTTGATAAAAAGGTAACCCCAAGAGTTTTTAGTGTGGGAGATCTTGTGCTACTATGGGATAGCAGACATGAGGATAAGGGAAAACATGGAAAGTTTGACGCATTATGGATGGGTCCTTATTCTATTGACATTAGAATTGGTGAGCATACCTTTTTCCTAAAATATTTAGATGGAGAAATGCTTGAGTTTCCTATTAATGGTAGGCACTTGAAACATTTCCTTGATTGATTTCTCAGAATTAAGGTACACATCATTGTACAGTGTACAATTTTTTGGTTTTGTTTTATTTTCTATTTTTTTTTTTTTCGTTTGTCCCCTTGGTGACCGGTTTTTGTTGGTTTCTCGGTTTGTTCCTAGAGGGTTGGCTATTGTTACTTTTCTTTGAGGTCGGTTCTTGACTCCATGGCCCAATGGATTTTTGGCACATGGTCTATTGTTGTTGCATTATGTTTTGTTCTTATGGCGCACTCGCAGGGAGTGCCCATCCCCGAGTCGAGAGCCGGTGTTGGTGCTCAATTATAATCTCACCCTTTTCATTTTAAAATTTTCAGTCCACCTAGTTTGATGTACTTTTTGTCTTCCTATGTGGATGCGTGAAAAAAATTTTTTCCTTCATTGAGGTGTTGTTGTCAGTCCTTTCCTATGGTCATGGATCACATTGAGTCATGGTATTATTTATAGTTTTCTTTCTGGGGAAACTTTTTGTAGTTTGGGGTGAATGATGGGGTTTCCCCTTCATTTATTTTTTCCATGATCATGTGTCTCCTTTGTAAATTTTGTCCCACATCCACGGGATACATGGTCATCTCTAATTGGATGCGGCATGGTGGGGTCTATTTGATGAACTTGTCACTTTTTGTTATATTTGCAAAATGCCTGAATTAGTCCTGGGCCCGATGAATTCTAATTGGATATTCAAAACTATGAAGCGGTGTGAGAAAATTTTACTTTAGCCCCAGAGGTGTACACTTGTCATAAATCAAGTGGTTGTGGGAAGGTGGGCCTTTTTTATGTTTTGATACATTATGGTGAAAGGCGTGAAAATATAAAATGAATGCCTAGACCCGCAAAAAGGACACGTGGCCATTGTTTATTATAAAAGTGGGTCACTTGGGCACTTTGGAAATTTTGGCTTTTTTTGAAAAGGAGTAAAGTTGTAAAAGTAAGCCGCTACCCCACCGACGCCGTAAAGCCACGTGTTGAGCCTACATCAAAAGTGGATGGGTGGGCCAAAATGTCAAAAATACACAATTTCTTTGAGCATCACAAAATATGAAAGATACCCCCAGGCCCATTTCAACTAAAATTTGTTCCACGTGGATGACTCAAATTCAAGTTGCAAAAAAGTAGAGTTAATGGTTGTGATACAATGCATTTAATTTATTCCACCATTAATGCTCCTACATGAACCAAGGGCCTTAAGGGATATGACTATGCATTCATCCTTTATTGTTATTTTGATGGTCTCTTGTCATTTTTATCAGTGAAGTGCAATTGGAATTATTGTGGAGCTCAATTTGTGAACTTGAGAAGTGTGAAAGTTGTTGTTTTGAGTCAAAATTGCTCGGGTGCTTGCAAAAAATTGGTAAGAACTTCAAACTCCTATGTGTATCATGTCATTCCATTGGAAAAATAGTTGAAGTAAAATTAGGGTTTTTGAAATGAAGACTATGCCATTTTCTTCTTCTGTTACGTTGGGGGTCACGAGTGACCTAGACAAGGTAAAGACATAGATTTGATGAGTGCCGACTTAAATGATTTTCATCAAAGATTAAATAGTTCTCATTTGAGTGAATCTTTAAAGGAAATTCATGATAGCCACATCACCTCAGTGGGTGCCATCCCACCCTCTGTTCAATGCCCATAACTAGTATGGTTTTGTGCCATGAATTATGACTCTGAGAAGAGGGAAGTATTAGATGGGAGTGGGGATGCGGTGCTGACATTGACACCATGAAAACCATTAGAGTATTACTAAAATTACCTATAATTACTGAACCAATTACTATTGGCATCAAACTAGCCTTGCAGGACTATGAAACAAAGAAGAAGGATTATGCCAAAATGATAAACACACAATGGCTCCTTACAGAGAGGAAGGCATCAGCTAAAATCCCCAAAAGGTTGGTTAGGGCACAATTCATTGAGGAGGTTGAGGATATCATTGTGCTTTTGAGTCGAATGGTAGGTTTGGAAACTACAAATGAGTTTAAAGAGTGGATGTCCACATTTATATGGATTATTCTTGAGAGAAAAGGAAATATTTGTTGGGCCACCTTTATTTCAGATGCAATCCATGATCATATGATTACTCTAGCAACAAGGATTGAGATAGGGGATACTACAGAGTTGGAGTTCTATATGATGACATATCTGATTTATAATGTTGCAATGCATAGACATTTTTCCAGCATTGTCACCACGCATGCTGATTTTAAAAAGTGCCCAATGCATGAAATTTTCCCTCAATTACAGTTAACCAACTAGAGTGGAAATGTCAGATTGGTAAATGATGCTTTCTTTACACCGATTATTTTCTTGTTCAAACCAGAATGGGGACAATACATAAATGTCCGAGCATGCAAGGCAAGTGATTATGGAGTATGGGTGCTACTTCATTCAATATAAGAAGTTCACTTATATCAGGGTTAGTGGTTTTGAGGGAAAACCTTTTAAATTGCCTAGGTATGTTAATGACAAGTTGTGTTTATGTGAATTGGTAAGGCAAATGGTGCCTGTGCACAAGTTAATTAATTGGGAGGCACAAAAAAATGTCAAATTCCCTATCAGAATTGGAAGGTATTCATGCCCTTCCATTATAAAACAGATTAATTGAGGAAGAAATGAAGAATTTGGCCATGGAGACATTTGAGGCTAGAGCCAATTATGACATTCGGTGGGTATTTAACAATGTTGCTAACACTTTTGAGCATGAGCCTCACTTTGAGGACTACTAGGATGAATTTTAGGGATGAAGAAGAAGTCCGGTTGAGGGATTTTTCAAGAATGACTTTATCACAAGTGGTAGACTTCAAAATTGTAGTCATTCCAGAGGGGGTTGTAGATGACTTACACACAGTGAGTAAATTCTACATTGATCAGAAGATAGAAAGTCAACCTATAGCTCCCCCATTGGAATGAGGAGGAGTCTGATGATCCCTACATGAGGATAACCGATGTCATGAGGAGAATGGTAAATTGGCTGGTTCAGATGAATATTGACTTGTCAGTACAAAATACAAGAGTCCTAAATCATTTCAAAAAATGGGAAACTTAAATGATGATATCCCACCTCTGAAGGAGGGCACTGATAATAAAATTGACCCATTAGGAGGAAAATCCCCTCTATTACCCTCCAAAAGGCCTACTGATGGGCTTATTGATGAATGGACAACAACTACTAGTGAGACAGTACTTCCATGTCAGCCCTTAGGTAGAAAACTAAAAAAATGCTTTTAAAGTCCATGGAAAATGCCCCTATTACTCCTGTAGTGCCACTCTAGGAAAAAGGGAAAGGGTCTAGCATCACATGTGGTTAGCCCAAATGTTGTCCCAAAGCCACATAATACTGAAAATTTAATGAGTGCAGCCATTTCAAGTGGTCACATTCAACCCAGGCCGCACAAAGATGAAAAGAGAACACCACCAGAATTGAAGCAGTTTGAGCGACACACAAGAAACCCAAAATTGTCCACCAACCAATCTTGGTAAGGGTAGGTGCCCATACACCAAAAAAAGTTCAAACACAGGGATGGGGTAATTGATCCCCCAGAAGTGGAAAAACTTTGATAACATCCAGAAGCAAGGATACATCATTTCCAAGTATGGGGCAATCAAGTCCCATGATCCCTCATTCATTCTTCATGAAAAAAGAGGTGGAATGCATTCAGAGCTCAGTTCCTAGGGGATACTATAGTTGATCCGTGGATAGTCAGTTTCTTACCCCAGGTATGAAAATTCCTGAAGCTCTACTTGTTAAAGATATCAATCCACCACCAACTGAAACAATGCATAAGGTTGTAAATGTACAAACTGGTGATTGATATAGATGATGATGAGGGATTATCCATGCTAGATGCACTCATTTTTTCTATTGATGAACCCTTATTAACACCAGTGGTTAATATTGAAGCAAGTAAGGAATCAAAAAGAGGTCCTCATGTACTAAAAACTGAAGTAAGAAATCAGGAAGTGAATTTGTCTTCCCCAAAATGAATGGTTTTGGAAATGGATAAACCAGAGCTATTGGTGGAAAAAGGTGTTAATACTAAGTTGGTGGTAGAAAATGTTGTGCCCATTCCTGTTGAGGTTACTAAGAGTGATGACTTCTTCAAGAAGAAAAATTTCTTTTGAAGAAAAACTAAAAATGGCACAAGATATAATTATTGATGAGGAAATTGTTATTGGTGGAGAATCACAACTTTTCAATGGGAAATGTGGGTTCACTTCCAATAGAAAACCTGCCATAACATTTCCTGAGGTATCATTAGGGCATGAAAGTAGTAGTTTGGCAACTCAACCAGTTTTGGGAGTAGAGGAATCCATTTCCCAAACTTTGATACAAAAGGGCGAAGGGGAAGAAACTCATGCCACCATGGTTTTCAACTGAGAAATAGTAAAGGAGTTCCCTTTGAGTTTTGATGCAGATCAAGTTAAGGATGATCAATCTAAAGTGCCAGATCAGGAAAGGAAGCATCCAGAGGAATTAATGGTATAGAGTGAAATTGACTTAGGGAAATTGGGATAAGTGGTCAAGAAAAAAGAATTATTGGTGCAACAGGAACAAGAGATGTCCAAGAAAATAGTAGTTGTTCCTGAGAAACTCCAGCAAGGATCACAGGAAACAAAAGTTGGAACATAGTTTGAAGAAGGGATGGATCAGTGAATTAATTTCAAATGAAGAAGTGGCCCTTCCTATACAAGTAGTTGACCTTACTTACTTTATCCTTTCCAAAAATAGTGAGAGCCCCAAAAAGGGCCAAAACCATCACAAGGACTCTTACTGATTCATCGGGGCAAGAACCCTAGAGATAACAACTCCTTTCGAGGGTAAGACAAGAAAAGACATAACCATGATGATTATTACAACATTCAAATTATTCCCTTGGGAAAACCTTCAAGGGAACAACTAAAGCAAGGAGTATCTGAAGTAGTGAATGGTCTTTTACAAAAGGTGGATGAAGATGGGATGACAAAGAAGCAACTTAAGGAACAAATTAAGGCCTTAAGTTCATGTTTAACAACAACGATATGAAAAACTAGTAGTCATGAACAAGTAGGTACTTATGTGAATACCCCCGAGGAATGGATAAAATAAATAGTGTTGTTGTCAAGGTCCAAGTGGTGGATACTTGGGTTGAACAACTAACTGAGAAGGGAAAGGAAGTTATCACAAAAGCAAGGAAAAAATATGAGGACCTCAGAGGTCGATTAAATGAAATTGATGGAATAATTGAAGACTGTGACAATGAGATTTTTACTTGGAGGGAACTCTCCCCAAGCTTGACCACATAACCCTTAGTGAGGAGCTAGTTGAGCAAGAAGGCATCGTACCAATAAGATGCAAAGGGAGTCAATATGCCCTTGAAGAATTGACAAAAATCAGGTTAGATACCTTAAATGGAATCAAGAAGAGGCTTGAAGTCAAAAGGAACTGGGTTGATGATCTACTTGATGCCATTGATCGAAGATTAGAAGACATGGTGGTGATAAGTCCAAAAAGAGCTATGGGGACTTAAGACTTGATTTCTTACTCAATTCCTTTGAAAGTAATATCCAGAAAGATGACTTCTCCCATGAAACTATTAAAATTATGATGAAGATTGAGAATAGGATTGAGGAATTGAAAGCAAGGCCACTAGAATATAAGTAGAAAATGGCTCAATGTCTAGACTTAATATCAAGACAAACATTGATTTTCCAGCATCACCTTGGACCTGACGAGGATGAAGTAAATGAATTATTCCAGAGATATGATGCTTATGTGGCCAGATTACTAGAAGAGCAAGATGCAGAGGAAAAGGGTGAAGAGGAGGAGGATGTTGGCACAAAAGATGATGAACATGTTTAAGCACTTTCTTCCTCATTTTGTATTTTCTTTTCATACTCCATTGAACTGATATTGTGAATTGATATTTCTGATACATTAAATGTAATTATCTCTCTAAAATTTTATTGTTTCTTTGTTTCAATTGTAAAGTTAAAAAGATGTAGTAGTTCATAGTGGATTAGATTAAAATTTCATATACATTTGAAATAGATATGTGAACTATTGACATCCTTGTATTGCTTGCAATGTTGAACAAAGAAAAAAAAGATAGGGTTCTATAGGGGCCCTTACCCATGACAAAAAGAGATGTACATACATCATAAAATCAAAACAATGAAAGGAGAATAACACCTAAACATTCTTTAGTCCTACTTCATAATTTCCCCTCAGCAGGGGAAGTTTATTCAAAAGTTTTTCTTCCTCAATACAAACTCATCTCGAGCCTGTTGTTTGTATGAAGACAATCAACCTTCCAGTCCCTGACATCCCCATGTCCATCAAAGACTCCAAATCATCCTAGGGTGGCCCATAATTTCCTCAAGCTCAATTCTCTTTTGGTCGATGATACCCAATCCAAGAGGTCCAGACCACCTGAAAAGAAGGTCATTTTCCCCTTCCCCTTGTGAAGGGTTGACTTGCCAGGATTACTTTGAAGAGGGATGTTTGGAGTGACAAGGGGGATGTTTGGAATGACAGGGGGGTATATACTGCATGTTGGTGACTGGATGAAATGTGAGGCTTGAACTAGTTCCTGCTTCCCATTTCCTAGAGAAAGGTGGGTTTTCCCTAGGAGAAGGAATTGGCTGAGGTCCTTGAAATTCCCACTCAGAACGAGGGGCACAATGCATCAAACATGTGGATATAGAGTTACAAACCTTCCTCTATCCCGAGCTGAAGAAAGTGTTCCCTTGAGTGGTGAGCAGAAATAGATTGGTCTTCTTCTCCATCCGAGATGATGACCGGAGACTGAGTTTGTGTTTCTCCCTTCCTCTTTCTCAAGGCAGTGTTGTTGTTGGACCTAGTGGCAGAGGCACATTTTCTTCCTATTTCTTTTCCAAGGAATGAATCCTCTTCTCCAACTCATTCACTTTGTTGGAAATGGCAGGCACCGTATCAATGGAGGTTTTGTCATACAATATGTATGATTCCTTAGGAATTTATTTTGATGCAAATTCCTCATTGCATAAGAAGGGGCATTGAAAACTGGTTTCCCAGAGACCTGAGGCCTCCTCTCAACCCAATATCTTTTTAAATCCTCAGTGTTTTCATATGCTCCCATCTAAAAATATGGAAATACATGACTTGGAAAGATGTGAATACATGATTGATTCTGATCATCCTTGGTTAAAAGCGCTAAGTGGACTCGTTGATATGTCAGAGGTCCTTTTGTGTCTCCTCGCACATTCTACTTCAAACAAGGCCCTAACAAAGGCCTCATCTAGGCCACTCAGATCAAGATTTGATTCAGATCTTCCAAAGAGATTTCTTTCAAGTTGTGTGCCACAAGTGTCTTTTCCATTTTTCTGGTAAAGATTCTACTATACCCAAAATTAGGAAAGAGATACATAATTGCAAGAGGGTAGGGTTGAGCTTTATAGCCCGAAGGTGACACATATCTCTGGTCTAGAAAAATCTTTCCCCTGAGATGAGAAGGATCTTGCTCAGTTCACACAAGGGAAAATTAAAAACTAAAGGAAAGTATAGATGAGCATAACTGGTAAATTATGATGATTTGACAAACATCATGTATGGCATTTAAACCAGTAAGATGTGAAGTGAAGTGCATTTTGAGCCCAAGAAGGATTTCAAGAAATGAGCGTAAGTGTGCATCATGTCAAAAATCATATGGAGACACTCGGTGATCAATCTAAAATGATTGTTAATCAAAATCAAAAGGAAAATTTTCAAATAACCTACCAAAAGTGAAGACCGGATGTCCCATCGACACATATGAATGGAATACATCAAAAAAAGACTCATGTTTCATACACTGGCAAGTATGGGATGATGAAGTTCATAAATATCATTTTCTAGAACATTTTTGTAATGAACAAAGTATTCCTTGGAATATTCTTGTTTTTGGGGGAAAATATTTGAAGTAAAGCGAGTGATATAAAAGTATGAAAAGCCATGCCAAAAAAGGGGGTTAATTTTTCTAAAATTTAGTCAGAGAAAAAAAGGAGAGAAGAGCCAGAGAAGCCATTTTCTTAGGAAAACTTTTTTGAGAAACTAGTTATTTCTTGTGTGCCTTTCAAAATTGATCATGTCAAGATGGTTGCAGATGTATAGCCATTGACAAAACTTTGAGATTGTAAACAAACTTTCCCTTGTTGATCAAATTTGAGAAACCTTGAGTAATTCATGTAAATCATGAACTATGTTATGTCTATTGTCATCTTGAGATATTTTCAAATAGTTATCTATGTTCTTGTTGCAATCTTACATTAGGAATCCTTTTGAAATCACACAAAATCTCATCCTCATGACAAGTATTGTGGCATTTACAATTACATTATGAAGAGAGCTTTCATTTCATGATGCAATAAGTGATTTAAATTCACTTTACTTTCATTTCAGTGATACAGATTGTTTTTCATTTTATGAGTGTATCATGAGCGTGATATAATAGGGGTTTTCTAAAGTTTAATTGAGTCTTTAACATGAGTTCTTGTGTTAAAACCTTGAAGAATGTGTGAAGCCATGTGTGTCTTTGAGCCTTCATAGATGCACAATTTTCTAGTTGAAGGTTCATCTTGACTATTTGAAGCTATTCATCTTTTTTGCCTTGTGGATCTGTTAACATTTGTTTAAAGTCTTAAGTATTTGGTATAATCAACTTTATCCTGCTTAACTTCCCAACCATAAAATACATATCCAGAGATGAACCATACATGAACTACCCCTTTGCACTTTCTTGTTCATAAATGCTGAAGGAATTCATCGATTTACCCATCCCTTACCTCAATATGCAGGAGCAATCAATTTTTACCATTGCCTTTAGTAACCTGATCTTGTTTAGAAGGTTTCTTCATCCTCTAAAGTGACAACTCATGAGAGTTAGACTACGTTGTATTGACCATACCTTCTAAATATCTCCTATCAATTTTGTGAAAGGAAAGAAAAATCTCTGATTTATATGTCTCCAATCCTCTTTCTCAAACTACTATGTTGCTCACCGTAAAGGGAGAATCAATTTGGGTACCAACACCACCTACTGTGAAAACATATTGAGTGGTGCTTCTCCTACCATCTAAATCTCCACCATATCTGAACCAACATATCCACATAAATAAATATATGACCCTCCATAACATAGTTTCATGTTGGATGTCCCTCTTGAATACATGAGAATCCATTGGACTTTTTTCCAATGCTCTTTACTTGGATTGGCCATAAATCTACTCACAACTCTCACTTTGCTTATGCAATGTCTATGGTCCAAGTATAAACCATAGCATACAAAAGACTTCCAACTCAAGTAAAGCATATGGAACTCGTGCCATGTACTCGACCTCCTCATGTGATGTAGGACACTGATCTTTTCTCAATTTGAAGTGTCCAACCATAGGTGTACTTATAGGTTTTGAATTTTACATATTAAACATTTCCAACACCTTATTGATATAATGTTCCTAAGACAAATACAATTACATGTTCTTCCCGCTCTCGTGAATTATCATGCCAAGGATTTTCTTTGCAGCTCCCAAACCCTTCATTACAAATGTATGAGATAACTTTTATTTAAGCTCACAATTCCCTGCGTACTAAATCTTGTAATAAGCATATCATCCACATACAAAGAACAAAATAATATAGCTTTCATTTTAAAGATTTTTGAAATAAACAAAATGGTCAATTCACATCTCATGTAACCATTCTCATGCATGAAACTATCAAACCTCATATACCATTGCCTTGGGGCTTGTTTGAGCCCATATAAGCTCTTTTTTAGCCTACATACAAGTTTCTCCTTACCCTTAACTTCATAACCAAGCGAGTGCTGCATATATAAATCTCTTCCTCTAAATCGCCATGAAAAAAATTCATCTTGACATCAAGTTCTTATAAATGTAAATCTTCTACAGTAACTAGACTCAATACAATGATACGAATAAAGTCATTTTTACTACGGAGAAAATATCTCACCAAAGTCAATACCTGTTTTCTATGCAAATCCTTTTACCACAAGTCTTGTCTTGTATCTTTTTTGTCCACCCTTTTCTTCCTTGATCCTGTAAACCCATTTGTTTTGCAATGTTCTTTTACATGTTGACAACTTGACCAAATCTCATGTTTGGCTCGTCCCAAGGAGTCCATCTCCTCATCCATGTCATGCTCCCACTATTTTTAGGTTTCATCATGCATTGTTTCTTCAAAACTTTTTGGTTCACCACTATCATCGATAATAAATAAAATAAGGAAGTTGTAAATATTTCGGAGGTCTACTTACCCGCTATGAACTTCTCACCGAGATTTGGGGTGTTGGAGGCTCAATCTGCTCATTCTGTAAATTTGTATCAATCTCATATAGTGACCAACGCCGATCACCTATAGTTGACGTCGGTTCAACTAGCAACCGACGCCGGTATAGATTTTATGTAACCGATGCGTCGAGTCGATCAAAGGGTCATCGACACCTGGTTAATTTGTGTAAACATGTAGGTGTCAATTTTAAATCTGAGAATGAATTTTCATCCACAAACTCTTCTATCGGTTCATCTTTGGGTGGCAAAACTTGGTCCATATAAATTCTCTTTTCATTCCATTCAATATCACGAATCCTAACAATCGTATAATCTTCTAAAACCCAAAAATAAAATCTAAAATCACCATAGCCATAACCAATTAAAGTACATCTCTTAGATTTAGCATCCAAATTCTTTCTATTTTTACTTTATCAACATACACAATAGCTTTTGAACCAAATACTCTAAGAAAAGAAACATCTACCTCTTTTCCAATCCAAGCTTCTTCTAGTGTTCCACCATCCAAAGTGCACTTAAAGGCCCATGACTAAATAAATAACCACCGTGTCTACTGCTTTAGCCCAAAACCGCAAAGGATAATTTGGCATGTATCATCATGTTTCTTGCACATTCCATGATTGTCTTGTTCATTCTTTCTCAACACCTTCTCATGTGGTGTTCTAGGAATCATTTTTTCTCTGCGTATTTCATTCACCGAATAGTAATCATTAGAATCCTTGCTACAAGTACTCACCACCATTGTCAAATCTAATACATTTTAAGTTTGAATTTGATTCATTTTCCATAAGAGCTTTGCATCTTTTAAAAGTCTCAAAAACATCATAGTTACGTTTAATACAATAAACTCATACCTTTCTTATGGCATCATCAATGAAAGTCGCATGATATTGGGATCCTCCATAAGAAGTTACCTGGGCTGGTGCCCACACATCTAAGTGCATAAGCTCCAATTTTTGCTCCTTCTTTGTTGACCCAACTTTGAGAAATCTCACTCTCTTTTACTTTCCAAATATACAATCTTCACATAAATCAAGATCTACATCTTTCAAATATGATAACTTACTCTTATCCCTTAAGATCTGCATTCCTTTTTTACTCATATGGCCTAGCTGATTATGTCACATGCTTGCATCTAATCAAGTAGATAACACAAAAAGAAATCGATGTACTGGTGAGACAAATACAATGTTCCTACCTTCTTGCCTCTTGTGAAAACAAAAGATCCTTTGTAACTTTCCAAGTCGAGTTGTGAATGTAACCATGCAACCAAATCCACCTAGTTGTCTTGCGAAATTAGATTTCTCGTGAGGCTTAACACACCTTACATCTTTCAATATCCATGTATTTTTACTCTACAATTTTAGATGAACTTCCGTTTACCAATAATATTGCATAGTTCATCATCTCCTAAATAAACATGCCCAAAATTACCTTGACATAATTTTTGAAATAACTCCTATTAGGGGAAACATGGAAAAAAGCTCCTGAATCTAAAACTCATGATTCAATTTTATTATTCAATGAGAGAATAAGGGCATCTTGCATTACCTCAGAAGATGCAACATTTTCCTCTTTACCTTTCTCTAGTACATTCTCTTTTTTTTCCTTAAACCAACAATCATTCTTTGCATATCCTTTCCTTCCACAATTCCAACAAGTTATTCCTTTACCTCTGGATTTAGATATGTCATTCTTAGACTTTGATTTCCCATTATTCTTTCTCTTAGATCTCTTCTTCTACCTTCCTTTGCTTTCTACATTTAAAGCATTTCCAATGATAATTCTCTTGTACTTTTCCTACATATTTATTCATTCAGGATTATACTAACCACATCATCAAACTTTAAAATATTAGAAGCAGATGTTGTATTACTAACAACCATTACCAAGTTATCCCAACTATTTGGCAAAGAACATAGAAATAAAAGTGCTTTCACTTCATCATCAAATGAGATATTCATTGATTTTAATTGATTTACAATAGACCGGAAATCATTCAAATGACTTGATGTAAATTCACCTTCTTACATCTTAGAATTAAATAATTTCTTCATCAAATAAACTTTATTTGAAGCACTAGATTTTTGATATAAATTAGCTAAAGATTTCATCAACTCTTCCGTGGTTCTTTGCTTTAGTAATATTAAAGCCACAAATGTTGCTGCACTCAATCTTTTAGATCCAAGAGCCTTTATGTCAAGAATTTTACATTCTTCATCACCATCATCAGTAGGTCTTGCCTTCTCATCCAACGGTGAGTATGGATTTTTTTATACAATAATCTTCCACTTGCATCTTCCATAATTGATAATTACGGCCTTTAAATTTTTCAACTCGTATTTTTCATCTTCTACCATTGTTGTAGCTCTCATTCAATCGAAATCCCTCTCGTGAGTAAATATGTCAACACACAAAACCCTCAAACAAAAATATCCGATACCGGTTGTTGGGGTTAATCACACTAGTTGTATAAATATATATCAGATCTAAGCATGCAAGTAATAAGTACGAAAATAAACCAAAAGAAACAATACACAATATATAACATGGTTCACCCAAAGTGTGGGTTACGTCCACTAAAAAACAACCAATATATTATTCAAAACTTCACAGAGGATATACAATGAAGATCTACAATCTTCCACACCTCTCCGGATGTACAAGTACTTTCTTCCTCATAAGCTTTTGTTTTTCTCTCTCACGAATTCATTCTTTAAAATTTCAATTATAAATGACCCTAGCTTTCTAGCTTATATATGCATATTCAAACTTGGGCGCTTTAACTATGCAATTACAACCATTAGATCAACTTTATAACAAAGGTTAGATCTAATTCCCGTGAGTTAAATAAAACAATCATGCACAGCAACCGATGTTGGTTCCTCCTTGCCTTGATCGATACCGGTCCCACGTCACCGACGTTGGTTCTCGTGTATTGCGGCAAGTTAAATAAAGCATGCTATTTGTGAAGCAATTGAGCTCCACAACTCAACATGTAGACATCTAAATGTGGTAATTTGGCATTTGACATTGATAATTTGGCTTATATCCCTTAGTCATGACTTACACATGCCCAACAAAGCTTAAATGCATTATCTTACTCTCTCCTAAGGCTTGTAAACACTTCCTAGTCTCCTATTCTGTACGCAAACACCTTCGAGACTACTTTAATCCCTCATAAACATCTTACACTTCCTTTCTAGTTCTTCTAGATCCCCATTTTAATTATTCTATCCTCGTGGAAAGTCTAGTATAGTTAGGACAAAACCGTTATACGTAAAGTCAAATTTCTTATGTTTATCCTTATTCCCCTTCTTAGGTTGGCCTTAATGTGAAATTATATCTCGTGGAACAATATAAGTGACTATGAGAACAGGTGGTGAGCGCGGTTACTACGACAACAAACCCTTCTTCTTGGAGAGGGATCTTGAGAGAAGGGTGGGGAAATGAGCCACAATATAGGGAGTGATGTCCCAATGATCTAGAAGGTTATGGAGATGGGCCACCTCTAGCACCACCTTGCAAACTTCATCAAAAACTTGGAAAGAAATTCATCAAAAACTAAATAATTAACAACATGAAATAAAAAAAATGTATTCCTTTCTTTTGAAATTAAAAACAAACTTTTCCAAAATGCCAAATTTAGGTGAAAATCTACTCAAAGAGAAAGCTTGGTCTTACATTATATGTTTTAGTGGGTAGGTCTCTTTGAAATGAGTTGGATAAAACCAATGTTTAATAACAAAATAGTAATGAAATTCCGGGATATTAAAATTGGGAGCGGCTAGAAAGGTTTTGGAAATGGGTGGGTGTGAAAGCTCCATGGTTTGAGAGGAACCAATCACAAGTGCCTTGTTATCCCTGCGAAAATCTTGCCATTGGCCTTAATTGGATAAGCTGTGCGCAAATTTCATTTGTTATCATATCGTTGTTCCTGCAACAACTGCTGACCATTGAAGAGCCTCGATAATGGCAGCCTGTGCTTCTGCTGGCTCTGTGTATGCATCATCCAATGTAGCCGCTCTTCCTCTTGCTCCTTCATCCAGGTGATCATTACATCTAAATCCTCGCAAACTTTGACAGCTCTTTTTTATTTTTTTGTTTTGAATTGCCCATTCTTCCGAATTGCCCTGAATCGGTGCCAAATCTTGAGCTTTTCGTAGTTAGAATTTTTTTAAATGAAGCTGAGAGTGAGGAGGATATGTGAATTTATGGCACAGCTGTGAGAAGAGTGTAAAGGTGAAGGCTTGGTTGGTGGGAGGCAGGGGTATTAGACAATCTACAAGCCCTCTACAGACAAGGACGAGGACGAGGAGGGTCACACTCACAGTCTGTGAAGCAGCTCAGAGTGAGAGGCCGCTCTGGTTCCCTGGCAGTACCCCGCCTGCCTGGCTCGATGGCAGGTATTTATGTTCCCTCTTTCAAAGATAACACAGTTCTTCCTTATTAGGTTCCATTCCATTTTAAGATTTAATTGAATTTAGCCCTGTGAAAATATTGCAGCCTTCCAGGAGACTTCGGGTTCGATCCTCTGGGACTAGGTAAGTATGGATTCATGGAGAGAGAGAGAGAGAGAGAGAGAGAGAGAGAGTAATTTGAGGGTTTAGTATGAAAATGAAAATGAAAATGCAGGATCGGATCCGGATGTGCTGAAATGGAATGTGCAGTCAGAGCTGGTGCACTGCAGATGGGCAATGCTGGGGGCGGCAGGGATATTTATCCCTGAATTGCTCACAAAGCTGGGGATTTTGAACACGCCATTCTGGTACACCGCGGGCGAGCAGGAGTATTTCACCGACACCACCACTCTGTTCGTGGTGGAAATGATATTCCTCGGGTGGGCGGAGGGGCGGCGATGGGCGGACATTATTAAGCCCGGCTCTGTCAACACGGATCCCATCTTCCCCAACAATAAGCTCACCGGCACCGACGTGGGGTACCCGGGAGGTCTCTGGTTCGACCCTCTCGGGTGGGGATCCGGCGACCCTGAAAAGCTCAAGGAGCTGCGGACCAAGGAGATTAAGAACGGGCGCCTGGCCATGTTGGCTGTCATGGGAGCCTGGTTCCAAGCTCAATACACCGGCACTGGCCCCATTGACAACCTTCTGGCTCACCTCGCAGATCCTGGACATGCCACCATCTTTGCGGTGCGTATTTTTCTCCTTCATTTGTTCCCTCTTTCAAATATATTTTCATAACTTAATATCTCTTTCTTTTTCTTTGCAGGCAGTTTACCCAAAATGAAAAAACATTTGATTTCAAGCATGTAATGTATTGAAAACATTGTATAAATGTTGTTTGCTTCTCAAATCCTTTAGGATGATATATGATGATATGCATCCATAGTGTGAAATCTGTTTTTCACAAATATTATCTAATATTACTTGTCAAAATTGATTTTCGCATTTTTAACAATGGGATAGTACTACTAGCAATCGCATGTGCACAATGCAATGTGAACGTCGAGTGGTATATATTATTTGATTTAGAGTGATGGTTATTACTTTTGTAGTTGATGTTGATAAGGGGTGTGATTGATACTGGAAGTGTAGGAATATAAATGAAGCTTATATGTACATTTCAAATTTGTTACAAATTCATACATATAGATTTGCAAATATTATATCATGAGTGGTAGCATTTTGCGGACTATTTTATTTGAACTAAACATGAATACATGAAGATTTCCGTACATTTGCAGTTTTTATATCATGAGTGGTAGCCTTTTGTGACCAATTTTTTTGGCACTAAACATGAATACATTTGATACCGCTTTCCACACTCACAAATCAAATATGACGAAAGATCTGCACTCAATAAAAAACGCTGAAACTGTTGATACAAAAGTTGCATAATTGAATACCTTCAGCTGCTTATTAGTACAATTTATTCTATTTGCAAGATGTGTGTATGCCTGTGAAAGAGGGAGAGGGGAGAGGAGGCTCTCTTTTGTGATTGTAAAGATGAAACAAGACAACAAAAAAGAACCTAACCTCCACAGATAAAGAGCCAACTTTTGTGAGTGTCATATTAGTATAGTTAGGAATTTTAGAAGAAATAATTCTCACCGACACGAGCAACTTTTCTAAATCATGCTACAAAAAACATAGTACCCTTGAATCATTATTCATTGGAGTAAAGAAGTATGACCAATAGTTGGAATGGTGGTGACGAGCTTCCCCAACTTGAACATGTATAAAATGGTAGTTTTACTAGCTCTGTCAAGCCCCACCAAAAAATGTGCATCTCCTTCTCGAAAAACAGTCGTTGAAAAATCTTGGTAAAGGTCAAAACCTTTTTGAGAATTGCCTAGGCATCATAATCATCATCAAGGATAAGACTTTTTTAATAGAGGAAAGAAATCCGGATTCAACTTTGCCTAAGCCTAAATTTGTTGTTTGAAGCATTGTTCCAAACCATATGTTTTGGGATCATTGGCTCTGCTACTTTTTTCACCAAAAGCATTGATAATATTCTCAAGACACCCTTTTCTTTAGTGACAAATATGCTGGTGCAATGACCCACTGATTGTAAGGGTTTGCATTGTTCCTTGAGAACAATTTGCATTTTTGTGGATTAGAATTTATAGAGAAATGGATAGTCTAGCTGAATTTATAAAGAGATTTCTTAGTAATCATTAATATATACAAAACTTGAATCAGGATTTTGCAAGCCAAAGCCTCCAAAACCAATTAGAGACAAATTTCTGATTGAAACAGATCCAAATAGGAGAATTATTAGATTTCCATAAAAGTTGAAAACCTATAAAACTTCAGGGATGCATTAAAAACATATCCAGAACTCATGGATCCTAAGATAGAAATCAATCTCATATTCCATACGCATAAAGTTCATGCGCAAACTTAAACCTCAATCCAACTCTGGAGGAAAAGGGAAAACCATGAAAACCAAAGCCTTTTAGGGAATTACAAGAGCATTCAAACTATGCAAAGTTTAAAGGAAGTAAGATATTTTACCTCCATGCCCTCGATCTCAAGATTGATTTTTTCTCCACCCTTGGTGGTGAACTGTGTTGCAGATTTTTGGGACCAAGCTCTCCATCCTTGGGCCTGCTCAGTCCACCATACTGTATGGGCACATTCTATGGGGATATGAATCTACAAATCATAGTATATATTTAATAAATTTCTAAAACAATAAACTGCAGAAAACGATTAAGATCTTCACAGCAAGGGAACCAACAGCACATCAATTCTCTTCATCGAATTTCCTGATGAGTATTGTCATGACTTATTTGTTATAATGTTTTAGTTATGGGTGGCCGTGGTAGAAAAATTGTTGTTAATAATGTCTATGTGCTCTTTAACAGAAGGCCAACTGTTTCCTTTAGAGACTGCCTTGGAATAGTAAGAATATGGGTGATTTGTTCTAGTTTTTTGTAGGCATAACTGCCCCCTGCAATATGTATTCCCAATTTCACTGTTTAGGACAGTATTGGGACTGTACATTTTTACATTCTGAATAAAATGCAATGCAAGTTTCCTTTTGCTGCCCAACAAAACAAAAAAAATTACATAAATCTTCAGAAACAGTTAGCCAGAATGTAATTTATCAAACATGATGAGATACGTGTCTAAAAATTGATGAAGGGAAACATCTGTAACAACTGCTTTCCAGAAATCTATTGATGTCATCTTCAATAATGCAGATAGATCATGGTTCAAAAGATCAAACACTACCTGAGTCTCCTCTGCATCAAGACCTCCATCTGCAACTCCCAACCCTGCTGCAACCGCATCATCTTGAGGCAAATACATCACAAACCTTTGTATTTCCAGATTTAGCGTTTGCATATCCAAAGAAGGCCTTGCTTGACTATGTCCTATGTTGTCTTACAAAGTTTGTGGTGAGCCAGTTAACCCCACAAGAACATGCATAAAACCCAGCTGAAGACAAGAAGGCAGAGACAAGAAACAACAGTCTCCATCTGGTAAGGGACAACATAATTGCCAGGCCACATGAAAAACACCCTGAAGCCAAAAATACTTTTTCCCATTTCTGAAAACCTTTCAGTACCATTCTGCATTCTTTGCAATGAATGACATGCCTGAAATAACGGTTTGTTGGGTCTGGAGAATGGATAGTTCCAAGTCCTCCTTTTGTTGGAGCTGAAGCTGCCTTGCCTGCCACAAGGCCTGCTGGTGCTGCTTCTAGCAGTGCAGGAGTCTGAGGTAGTCTGAAAGTCTGATGGCCAAAGTAATAGGGCATCCCATGACCAACTCTGTCCAACCATTTTCTGTACTCAGTTACCCATGTGTCACAAGACTTTAGGCTAAGATACAAGTCCCTGGTAGGCACTTTTTCCCTCAGCAAAACCTCATTCTGTGAAGAGAGAAACCCCATGTCTTGCTCAAATACTTTGTTAGATGTCTGGTGGATGACCCACATAGGTATCCATTTCAGTTGGGGCCTGTTTTGCGTCCCACCAAATCTAACAATTAGCATGGATTTCCCCTACCCTGCAGGCCTACATAGAAACAAAGCAATATAGTATTGCTTCTTCCATTCTTGGTCAGTGTACTCCTTGTCATTTCTAAGGGCACAGGGAGCCTCAAATCTTAAAGTGATTTGGAAATTGGCATTGCTTGCCTCACACCACTGCCCTGCAAATCCCCTGGATGAGCGCTCTGTCACCTCAAATGCAAGGGCCTGAGCATTTTCCTCTTTGAAGATAAGTTTGTCCTATCATGTGAAATGGGTATGTGGGCAGGGTCCATGAGATTCTCCAGAAGAATCGAGTGGTCATAAGGAAGTACATGTACCGAAGAGAAGTCCTGGAATCCTAGCCTGGCATAGTGTTCAAACCATGCAAGCTTTTGGGGGTCTGCACTACTTCTATCCGCCATCCATACCCAGACCACACCCTGAGAAACTTTCACTTCGTAAGATCGGACACAGGCAGCTCTTGGAATTTTCGCTCCAGAGGGAAGCTGCACAAAACAGACCCAAAATATCAATTACCTTGGATTCCATAAGGAACCATGATAATGCTGGGGACTAAACTGCAATAAATGAACCAGGATTTAGCCATGTACAGGTTTTTATGCTGCCCTGATAATCAAACGCAAGCTCCATATATGTAAATTTGGACATATAGGGTTCCTTTGGTATATTTCAGGTAATTTGAATTTTGTCATATACAACTCCCTACATTTGAATTGAGGCATATAAATACAGTCAGTTAAATACTTTGGAGCCCGGGCCATAAATTCCATTCATGTCAGTCATACAATCCATCCATGTGCTGCCCAATTGGGCACAGCAAATGGTCTTGCCCATCAAGTAGAAGTGAGAGTATCCAGGGCTTGGTGGATTCTTTTGTCGAAAGTAAAATCCTAGTTTGTTCATATCGACCAGCGTTGAACAAACAGATTTCAAGAGTCACTGAAACATTAGGCATGTGGAACTGGAACAGCTAAAAAAAGTAAACCCGTAAAAAACTAAAAACAAAAACGTCAAACCTCGGTCAAAATTAAACGCCTTGAAAAAACATCTCGGGAGGCCGTCAAATTTAACATCATTGTAGAAACGTCTGGAGGTCCTCTACCATAGGGGAACATCTTTGCGTAATTAAAACAATATATTTGTGATCAACAAAATCTACCACACATAAAAATCGAAATTACCATGGCAACAAGCTCTACCACACATTTATTTAACTATTTTCCCACATATTTGTATGTTGCATACACCTAATTAAACAACTAACTATCCAAAATCACATGCCATAGTCACAAACAACTAGAAAAAAGAAGTAAACGTCTTCAAAGTTAACCAATTGGTGTAACCAAACTTGCCAATGGAGTAGGAGGAGGGAGCATGTTGTTTCCCTTATCATATGAGGTATCTTTTGTAGTAGAATCATGATATAATTTTCGACGCTACAACCAACATTAATCCAATGTGTGGAGGTACTCAACGTCCAAGTCTACTTTTTTTCTCACACTTAAATGTAGAGAATAGTCTTGTAAATTATAAAGATTTTGATATTAAATAAACAATATGTGTCTAATTCTTCATGATTGAAGGCATCATGATTTATATCTTTCCATGTAATTGAAATAGAATATCAATAAGAAAGATATGTCAATATTCCTTGAACATCGTAGGTAGCATGACAAAATACCCAAGAAGCACAATGTTCAAAGTAAAAGGTTCGGGCATAAATGGTTTGAAGGAGTGAATCTCTATCTAGGCTTGTGAGACCTTGCAAAAATTTGAAATATATGCATGTGAGACTCAATCTAGTCACACCACCCTAAAATATTGCATTACGCATTCTAAACCACCGAAATCACCTTGTAATTACTACAAATTACATTGTGGCCATTTTTGACCAATTTTTGATATATTCCACTATTTTACGACCTTTAATGACATTTTATGACATTGTCCCAAATAAACTTCTATCATTCCTATCGCTCACACATGGTCTCAAATTATTAAATATTCGTACTATAAGTCTTATTACATGTATATCCCAGTCCTAGAATTACTTAATTAATCATATCACTCTTATTATTCATTCCCATCCCATTAGCTAATTTTATTAGCTAATTTCATATTAAAATAATTAAATAAATCCTACACATCCATTTCCACCTCACCTCTTATCCACTTTCACTTCACTAATTAACGCTTTCACTTCACTAATTAACATCTCAAGTTAACTAGAGCAAAACAAATCAATTAAAGATAAAATCATTAAATTTATACAAGAGAACAAATTTAAAATAAATCAAATCATGCATTTGAGTTAACCAAACATATCCCATAAAGCATGACATTCCAAAATTAAAGCAAATCTCCCCAAAGTTAAAACTCACGTCACTTTTTTGGTGAATAAAACAAAAGACGTGAATTTAATATTTCAATGCAAAAGCTCAAAATATTCAAAAAACATGCCACATTTGCCAACTCATTGACAACTCACTCAATTAAGCTTAAAACAACAATTTATTTTTCCAATCACATTGGAAACTCAAACAAATCTCTCTAATAATGCTTTAGTTAGCTTTAGATCGTAAAAATCAATCACACAAATTAAGGATTTGGGATTCTCTTCCCTCATCTATAAATAAACACTCATCCATCTTTATTTTCCATCTTGGGAAGCTTGAGAATATACGTTGTTATTGTGTCGAATTGTCATTCAATTTTACACGTCGTTACCATGTCCATTTGATCATGAATTTAATAATCAATTCAATCAAGAATCATTTGCATTGCTCGTAGTTGGAATCTACTTCTATTCGAACATTTCTTAGAGTATCCATATCCAATTGATTTAGAGATTCAACAAGGTCGTTGCTTCATTCTAAGCTTCAAACAATCTCATCTGAGGTTGCAAGGAGATACGAAGGAAGAATCAAGTTTGCTTATTGTTTGTTTAATTCCCTTATTTCACATTTTCTTTGTACAATTTTCTAGCATGCCCGATGGGAGTCCCACACATTTATAATATGTTTTTTTATCATTATAACTTTTTTTTCATGTTGTTTGTCTTGTTTGAAGACTGTAAACCAAATTCCAAGGCATTTCATGAGTAGATCGAGGGTAGTTCCAAAAAACCAGTCATTTTGGTGTGATATAACATTTTTGTGCATGTACAAGTGATGACGCTTCCATGACATCATGTGTGCTAGCGTAGCACGTAATTTGTGCTAGGATCACCAAATCTACGTTTTCGTCACACAACATGCAAAACCATGTGTTTTATTGCATCTTCACAATTAAACCTATGTTTTCATCATATTATGTGTGATACTATTTTATACTAACTTGGTTTGTTTTGCGAACCGTGTTTACGTTTCCGATCCTTTTGTATGCATGATTAGGGGTTTGTTTTATCATGTTATATGACTCTTTATTTCTAATATTATTCAAATATGTATGTTAACAGTCCACATCTCCATGAAATAATTTGCACTAGCGTTCTTAATAAATGTGTTTTCATTTTAATACAAGTGTGTTTCCGTATATATTAAATATGTTTCAGCTTATAACTATGTGTGCTACTCGCTCTATGTTAATTTCAAATTTATTTTCAAATTTCTAGAATCTCTAATTTTATTCTCCTATTGTTTTCTATGCAATTCGATATTGTTCTCAATTTAATTCATAAAAAAACAGAGCTAACTTTTATATTTTTGTTTATCTCATATTGTTTCTTTCGTGATTGAAATTCGTATATGCTCTTCTCTTGCACGTTTGAGTGATCTTGATAATCAAAAGAGGATGAGATCCATTTTGTTAATCATTTTATTAATCACTTTCTTCAATCAAAAGCCACGTATGTTCTTCTCTTGCACCTTTGGGTGATCTTGAGAATCGGAAACGACTAAGATCTTTTATTGCAAATTTTTCTCCTAACATTGTGTTTGTAAGAAAATTATTAATCACCTTTGTACATGACCTCTCCACTTGGAACATCTTGCAAACACAAGCAAAAACTTCTAACTCGTTTGCATGCAGGTTTCCTTGGTCAAATAAAACTAAAACTTTTCTAAAAAAGAGTCAAGTATAAAATTTGTTTTTGCTTGTCATTTTCATAATTCTTTTTGTGAAAGTTGGAAAGAAATTACTTGTAACAATTCATACATTATATTTACACGTAGTGACGTAGATTTCATCACCACTTAACTACACCAATCACGTGAATTTCACCACCACGCACCAACTCATATTGCATTGCATTGCACTTGAGACCTAGTCTCAAAAATAGTGTTTAGTGCTTTCCTCACCTCTCGTCCCCGCTTACAAGTAAAGTTGTTGTGATTGGGGTTACTGCGCAAATATATGCTTAAAATAGTTGAATAACAGAGTTTGTGGCACGTCCCTATAAATATTCAAGGAGAAATAAGGACACCATTCACAAATCATTCCTTCATTACCCTTCCACCTAGTCACAAAATCCATCATTATAGTGGTGATTCACTCCTCTAAGAGGAATAGTGATTAGGTGAGTTTCTTTTAGTATTCTAAGAGTTCCTAGTACCAATTCTATCCTCTAAAAGATTTGGTCTATCGGGACTAGGATATATATTGAAAGATGCATCTTTTTGGAGTGATAAAATTCTTGCATTCACCCATTTCATAACATTCTTCTTGTTGCATTTTCATAAAAACTTGCATTTCCCGACGGCATTTTTCCTATCAAGCCAAAACAAAAAAAAGTATTATTTGTTTGTTGTTTTAAACCACTCTTATTATAGATCAAACAAACAAATTTGTGTATTTCAAACCCAATCAAAATCAGAATTTTTGTTCCATAACACAATCTAGTCAAAATTAAAATCAAACCAATCTAATCTTATACCAAAATTCGATCAAATTGACAAATTCAAAAACAAGTCCTACCCTTTGGAGATATGCTCTTTGATCAAAAACCAATCCAATCCGACACAATCTACTCAAGTCAAAATCAAAATTTATTAGAATTTAGATTAGGATCTTATTCATAGGATACAAAAAACCAAATCTAATCAAAATTTGTCCAAATCTAATAAAAATTTATCCAATCAAAATCAACAAATCCAGTCTCAATCAAAGTATTATACTTTGGATACCCCCATCTAAATATAAGAAAATCTAATCCAGATCAAAGTCTTATATTTTGGATACATACATCCAAATCTAAGCAAATCAATCAAGTCAAATCTGAATCCAAATCAAAACAATCCAATCCAATCAAATCAAATTTATCAAAATCACAAACCACCTCTCACTTTAGGTTCATGCCCTTTAAAATACATAATCTAGGAAAAATGCACTAACAAGAAAGTTAAACACTAACAATAATACATCCTTACTCACGATTCCATAAAGAAAACCTTAAAATGGGCGAGGAAACATAGATGAGCTCGATTGTGTGATATGTAGGTATTTTTCTCAAAATGGAGCAAGGCCTTCCTACAACAATATCTACTTACTTTACACCAAATGGAGAAAATGATTATGAATTTGGGGTGTTTCAAGATGAGGTTATTTGGGCATTAGGAAGAGGTGGAGGGATGTTCTTTGCTCAAAGGATGTAAAAACTCGGACATGACATTCAAGTTTATTCTATATGTTTTAGAGGGGGGGTAAGGCTACATTTATAGCCGGAGAAGTGATTAACTTAGAGTAATTTAAGTAATCATGGTTTTAAAATGTGGGCAGGATTAGGTGAGTGGGGACCACGAAGAATGGGTGAGGATTTGACTAGGATTGTTAATTCATAAGTGGAGGATTTAGGTGAGTGGGGACCATGGAGAGTGGGTGAGGATTTGATTTTGAATTTTTAACTCAATCGTAGAAAAATATGGAGAATAATGACATGTGGTAAGAATTAGGTTATTTTTATATTTGAAAGGGATAATTAATCAAATTATATTTGATTAATTCAAGTGTATTTTGTGGGAAATGAGGTAGGGGAATTAATTGATTTAAGACAGATGTGAAATTAGGGTGTCTACATTTGCCCCTCTTTAGAAGGGTACTATGAAAGTAGTGTCCTTTCAAAGAAAGTAGACGAGATGGAGTGAATATGCCCCAGGTGGCAGGATTGAAGATTTTGAAGAGATTATTCTTGAAGAAGGTGTTCCTTCGATAAGAAGTTGTCAGAGGAAGAAAAGAGAAAGCTTTCTCTAAGAAAGAAGTAGAACAAACTTTCGCTTGTGAGAATGGGGGAAGAATTCAATCTACTTTTCCTAAGCAAAAAGTAGAGTGAATGTTTGTTGGAGAGAGTAGAAGGTGGTGGGTGATGGATGTCATGGTATCCTCCAAGAAAAAAATGTCATGAGAAGATGTGATTATGGACAGATGTGATGATGCCCCCTCGAGAGGGCTGACAAGGATGGAATATATGAAAGAGCTCTCGAAAAGAAGAGGAGAGGATGACAAGAATGGGGTGTAAGATAATGGAATGACTGCACGATGCAAATGGAGAAAGGATTCAATCGGCCTTGAATGCTAGGTGTGAGGATGTGTGGAAGGATGCAATGAGAAAGAGAAAATGGAATGGACAGAGTAGTGGTTGATTATGAGAAGAGAAAGAAAATTCAAAGGTGAAGGAGACAAGGGTATGGAGATAGAGGAGGGAAAAAAGAAATAAGAGGTAGAAGAGAATAAGAGAGAGGGATGATAGGGGAAGAAGGGAATGATGAAGGACAAACAAGAAGAAGACAAGAAAATGACATAGCGAGAGGGTGAAATTTTAAAAGGGAGAGAGATAAAATAAATAGAATATAAAAATGAAGAAGAGTAAAGAAAATGAAGGGAGCGAAATGATGGAAAAATGAAATGATAGAAAAAAAATGAAAATAGAAGTAGAAGATGAAGAGGACAAGGGTATGGTGAAGGGGAAAAATATGCATCCTTTGAGCAAAGAACATCCCTACACCGGGCATGCCAGGATGTGAGCTAGGAAAAATACGTTAATAAACAAGAATGTAAACACTAACAATAATACCTCCTCCTTCGTGATTCCATAGCAAACCTCAGAATGGGCAAGGAAACGTGGATGAGCTCTGATTGCGTGATATGTATGTGCTTTTCTCAAAATGGAGCAAGGCCTTCTTGTAACAAGATCTACTTACTTTGCACCAAATGGTAAAAAGGATTATGGATTTGGGGTGCAAAGTAAGATTTTGATCATGTAAGAAGATACTCACATGACGAAAAGCATCTTAATTTTAATATAGCACATAACAAGGTGCATCGTAATATAAAAGATTAGGATGACTAGACTATAATATGCATGATAGGCATAGACGGGGCCATCAAAAAGGTTTGATGCCCCAATAGGATATGCAAGTAGAAGAGAGCATAGACAAAGTCCATCAAGAAAGTATGATGCCCCGATAGCGATATGCAATCAGATAACATAAGTATATTAGAGAGAACACTAGGATACATAAAATCAAGATGCCCCCTGTAATATATCAAGATACAAGAAAGTAATTAATAACTTGTAACTAATAATGCAACACAAGAACCAATAAACATGTCCCTAACATGTTCCATAGTGAGGATTGATCGGATGTGCCCCCAAGCAGGGGTATAAGGACATAAAAAGATTGGGTCATTGTCCTCAAACAAGGAAACAATGAGATCCGGATTTTCCCCAAGTGAGGATTCACACGAGGAGAAGTGGTTTGAATTTGATAGTCATAAGGTGATTGGATCATTCATTGGGGATAATAGTTCAAAGGATGAATTGTGTCGTATTTACGTTTTTGGGGTTTTTGACTGTTTTACAAGTTTTGAGAATTTTGTGATTTTGTGCTTTTGTGTATGTTTTTGGGATTTTGAAGAGTTTTCAAATGTTTTTGTATTTTGGAGATTTTATAATGTTTTTTATTTTCGAGATTTTCTAATGTTTTTGGATTTTGGAGATTTTCTAATGTTTTTTTTTGTTTTTTTGAGATTTTCGGTTTTTGGATTTTGGAATTTTCTAATGGTTTTTTTAGATTTTCTTATGTTTTTGGAGTTTTGATATTTTCTAATGTTTTTTTGGATTTTTGAGATTTTCTTATGTTTTTGGATTTTGGGGATTGTCTAGTTTTTTTGTTTTTTTATATTTTCTCGATGTTTTTGGATTTTGAAGATTTTCTAATTTGTTTTTGAGATCTTGTTTTGAAAATTTATGGACCAAAAAGCAAACTTCTTTTGAGAGGTGATAAACCAGATATTGTTTGAATGTACCATGTTCCTCCCGCTAGCTTATGCTCTGAATAACACAAAAATTATCATTCCATTGGCAAGATATATTGGTGATGATATGATGAAAAGAAGTCCAGCTCCATTCTTGACTCCACGCAACTAGTAAGATGCGAGGGCTCATCACCGAGAATCAAGAAGGATGCAGGATGTAAATAATGAATACAGAGACAAGTGCTAACAACAATCCCTTTGGGAAATTGTGATTCAATTCTTCTTAAGGTTACTGAACCATTTTCAAAATGACTTTCGCTTTATGGGTCACGTGCTAGACTTAGACAATTACGTGGCCTACTGATTGGTAAGATATGAGGTGAAGGGATAGTTCTCTCTTCACTTAGACATCTAAATTACTTCTTTAGGGATTGTATAATTGTAAGCATTTTCAGATTGATAAGATTTTGTATTCTTGAAATGAATCCCTATGCCTTGCCCCATGCTACCAGTAAGAAGCAAGGGCTCATCACCAAAGGCAAAACATAGGCTAGTAAATTCCTTTTTTATTTTTTTGTTTGGAATTTTTTGAACGTTTTTTATTTTATTTTTGTGAATGACCCTCTACGCTTTACCCCATGCCACCAGTATGAGGCAAGGTTTTATCACCGAAGACAATACATAGATGAGTAAGGGCACCTTCCTCAATTCCCAATCTCAAACTACCAATAAGAAGTGTGTGCTCAACACCAAAGACTGTGAAGGACGAAAGGTGTGACAATGAATTATTCATAATTTATTGAATTGATTGAATTTTACAATAGTGTTTTGTATTTGGGAATGAACGTTTACCCCCAATCTCAGCCCCACACGACTAGTAGGATGCGAGGGTTCACACCGAAGACTGAGATGGATGATCAAATGAACTGGGAACAGAAGTTTAGAGCTTTTTTATGAAAGAGAAATTTTCTTTGAAGGGAATATATTACCATCAGTAAACTTCTAGGTATGACCATAGGTGAAAATGACTGAAAATGGGAGATATTATAAAAAGTATGATGCTCACAAACTTAATAGGATCTATATTAGCACTGTCTTGTGATGATGAATATGAAGAAATGATTGTGATAGTGAAAATATCTACCAATAGAATGAATAATGTTAAACTACTTGGAGATAAGTTAGACGAAGGAATAATGCACAAGTCGTTGTCTCCCGGAATAGTGAACGCCTCAAGGATAAAATTTCTTTAGATGTATTGCATTCATTGGTTCATCAAGTTCTTGACCATCTTCAATGGCCAATTTATAGGCTCCAAACCCAAAATTATCTATGATTTTGTTGGGCTCAAATTTTTCTTGTTTGTCTCGTTCTTTGGGTGTGTTCTTTTGATTTTCTTTGAGAATGAGATCATTGACCTTAAATTTTCTAGGTTTGAATTTTTTATGGTAGCTACGCTGTAGCCGATTTTGATAGACTTGAAGATGATCTAGGGCATTAAGTCATTTTTCATCAAGAAGCTTGAGTTCATTAAGGCGTGAGTGTCGATAATAATCTTTATTGATTACGTCTTTGAGGGATATTCTAAGGATGGAAATTCAACCTTGACATGTAAAATAACTTCCCAACCATAAACAAAGGAGAAGGGAGTGGCTCCAGTAGGTGTGTGATAAGATGTGCGGTAAGCCCAAAGAGTGGGATAGATTTGGTTAAGCCAATAGCTTCCATGTGTGTTGACAATATTTTCCATGATGGTTTGTATTATTTGGTTTGTTGCTTCTGTTTGTCCATTAATTAATTGATTTGAGGATAGATTCACAATTAAAGATGGAAAAGGTTGCATAAGGATATTCCTGGGTATACGTACCTCGTAGAATGTATGCACGTAGAATTCTTGACAGGTGGGAATCATTGGTGATGAGATGCCTACAAGATCGATCGTTGAAAGCATAATGGACACGACAGGTTGCATTGTCGCAAGTGTCCAAACTTGATGTGGTTGTGTTTCAACAACAAGGCTAGAGATGTTAGGCATAGGAGCCAATATTGGAATAATAGAATCAAGCTCAATGGTACTTGTTGATGGAACCTCTTCTATAGTGTCTACAGTAATATCAAGGGTTGAAAGGGAGTCTTGAAGCAAGGTCAAGATCTCATTAGAGGTTGGAAGAATGTTGTCGCCCTATTATCAGCTAATTTTGACTTCGCAAAATTAATAAACATGGAAATTTTGAAAATTTTCAAAAGTATTATTTTGTGTGATTTAACGCCCTTGTCACGATCGTCTCATTTTTGTGATCGTTTTAGTCTTTGTTTCGTCCATTTCGGGCGAGAACTCCTCCCGCCAGGTTATAAACTACATTAATAATTTATTTATTTATTTATTATCCTTTATTTGATAAGATTATTTTTAGGTTTTTAATTAAATAAATATTAATTAAAATTCATTTGACAAGATTTATTTTAATTCCCTGGGAAAGTAAGTTTCGCTTCCAATTTATGAGGATGGCTTCTCGTACCTAGATTTCCCCTTTTCCTGACAAATTCATTTTATTTCCCGCTTGTGGGATTTCTTCCACTAATTGTCAATTCAACCGATTGGCAAACGGGCAAAAAAATCTCCCAATTTCCCACATGGGGAAATAAAATGGGGATTGTCAGCCCGCCTTGCCATTTCATTAGCAAATGGTTGTTTATTTCCCACTTTCCCCTGGCAATTAATGCCACTACCTAGGAAAGATGGAATTGGTTATTCCAATGGAAATAAGAAATGGTTACATAATCCTCATAACCATTTCTTCGTCAAACTCGTTGGAAAAATTCATGTGAAGAAGCTTTGAAGCTTTCAATATTTCTAACTTCTTATTATTTCCTATGTGTGGAAACGTTTGCCAAAATATTCATTTTCATCACAATTTTAGGAGAAATAAAGCAAAGAAGATCTCCACACACAGAGGGTAAACAAAGAGAAAATTCATTTCCCACGCCTTGGAAAGAACTAAGAAGAAAATAATTTTCAACACAAAAGACAAGGAAGAAGGCAGGAAAGAAGATCTCCATGCATTGAGGGAAAATAGTCCAAAACCAAGCCAAAAGAATATCCAATTTCAATGCAGCAAGGAGAGGAAGAAACAACAAGTTTCAACGCAAGCCCAAGAAGAGTTTCCACGCAGCCACGGGGGAGAGGGAGATCATCACGCAATCCAAGACAACTAAAAATAGTCCAAAATCAGGTAGGCCACGTGGAAGGAGAGGGAAATCAGCATGTAAAACAACCAAGAAACAACCAGTGTAAGGAGGAGGAAGAAATAACTATTGCCCACGCCCAAGGAAATTAGAGCCAACTGTCAAAAAGAAATAGCAGGAGCAGATTACACACTGGCCAATAGTCCACGCATTCATTAAAAGAAGGTTAATTTCCACACAAAAAAAACAAGGAAAGAACTCTCCAAAAAAATTGTTTTGTTTTGTTGAAATAAGCCACGTGGGAAAGACAAGGAAGGAGTAAACAATAGTCCACACATTGGTAAAGTTTGGGCAGGATAAAAGATTTCAATGCATTGGTAAAAACATCAAAATAAGTCACGTGGGGAAAGCAAGAAAACAATCCACCCACGTGAAGTAAATACCACGCATTTTCAAGAGCAGGAGATCCATCACACTAGGAAGAAGAAAACAATCTCCAGCGCAAAAGCCAGCAGGCCACGTGGGTAGAAGGAAGAACTGGCAGTCTAAAACATTCCTCCACGCATTGCAAAGGCCACGCATTTGTCTTAGAAGAGCAGGTTCACGCATTGGTAAAGCAAATCTCCACGCATCCATTAAAATTAGGAAATTTCCATGCAAAAGAGAAGTCATTGTTCTACGCATGCAAAGAGAAGTCACGATTCACGCAAAGGAAAACTTCACACACTACCGATAGCAAAAGATTATAATTCACGCATTTATTAAAATCAGGCATCTCAAATCAGGAAACACAGAGAAGCAGTGAATTAAAAAAATTAAAATTGAACATGCGCGAAGTCATTAAAAATTGGGAGAATTTAAAATATATATATAAATCATTTTCATCACACATTGGTGAGAAGTATTCAGAAAAAAATATCACGCATTCAAACACATTACCGATGTATATCGGCACAAAAAAAAATGAATTTAATAAAGAAAACGATAGATGCGGAAAGAACGTGCTGCGGGTTGTATTTGTTGAAGTAATCAACTTTGGAGCTCGATATCTCAAAGTCGGATGATCATCGGGAAGAAAGGTTTGGTTTGTTGAATTCTCCCCAACTTCATGTACTCCTTTTCCAAATTTCAAATGTGCAGCACCTCATTTGATATTTTTCACGAACCCAAGAAAAACTCAGTTTGCTCGATTTTGTCACGCGCACAATTTCAGCTTGGCGGAAGGCCTACTTTGAGAATCCGTATCTCGAGCCCAGATGATTTTTAAGAGAAACGGTTTGGTTCATTGAATTCTTCTCAAGTTCATGAATGCATTTTCCAAATTTCAAATACACAACACCTCGTTTGATATTTTTTACAGAGCTAAATAAAATGCAATTTGTTTGATTTTTCCACGCATGCAGTTTTCATCCTGTCAAGGTGACTCACTTTGAGAGTTAATATTTTTATCTCAAATGATCTTCAAGAGAAAATTATTATTATTTTTAATTATCTCCACATTCTTATGTTCCTTTTCCAAGTTGTAGATACCTGTGGTAACGTTTGGTATTTTTCCGAGCTAAAATCAAACCGAATTTTTCGTAGTTTTGCACTTGCATTTTTCTAGCGATTTCAAAAGATTCAACATTGACTTTTAATAATTGACTAAATAATTTGATTGGGAAAAAACCCTTTGACATGCAAACTTTTGGTACCTTAATAAACTCCCTCATCGAGTAAGAACTTCTCGAACAAGATTTACTATTTTTCCCAAGGCAGTTTCACAGGCGATTTGTGCAATTTTGTAAGAAGGAAGTAATAGCCTGAAATCATGCTTCTGTCAAAATCATATCATCTTCAAACAAAACGATGTTGCGGTTCCAAGGAATTCTACTCACCTCGACACTCCATTTAGAGTATAAGAACATCACCGATACCAACTTGGGACATATCAACGTAAATCGGTTCTGCAATCGCATATCAACCGAAGGTGAGTCACAATTTTTCTTACGCTTGTTCTGAATTGGTCATCACTTGCATAGATGCACCACGACACCTGCACAGTGTGGTGATTCAAATCCAATGGCTTCGAAGTGAAAGAAACCTCTGACTTCCTCATTATGCGGTATAGGTCACAACTATTGGCAGAAGTCTCTTCAGAGTCAAAAGTCATTGTTATCGGCAGAGATCGATAATGGGAGAAATTTGTCTACATCAATTGTCTTCACTTAATCATTTTAAGGATCTATTCATCGAAAAACCAAAACCAATGACAAGTGCAGTTATGCGGATCATCAAGCAAGGCCACATCATTCAAGTGTGTCCCTGTCAGCTCTCAGTTAGTAGCGAGGCGCAATACTTCATCGGTTAGTCTTAAAGTTGGAGCGTTCTCGAATTGGACGATCGTGAGTGGATCAGAATGGAAACACTTCAAGATGGTGACAAAGACAAAAGACATAACTCCAAGAAGTGAATTGTAATTTTGGCTCTTGAAAGATCTTCTCAATGGCAAAAGATCAAGAGTTGGATTCTGACAAGCCAAGGTAGCGTAACGAGTATAGTCTCGCGACAAATGAATAATTCACCATGGAAGGCTATTTGGAGCATGTGGATAATTGTGTGGAATTGTGAATGCGAATATGAATGAAGACAAAATTGCTCACACCAGGATGTTGCTCAAATGGAGGGGTGGATGAATTGCTCAAGTTTCAAGCTCGGCTCTCTTGTCATCTAGAGGATTGCGGAGCATGGTCAATGAGTTCATTCCCATACGACCGGGATAGGCGGAATCTTGGCCCAATGGATAAGGAATTGATCCTAGGTGTCTTGATCTAGGTGGCACATTGTTGACTATGATGTCTATGTGTGTGTCCAAGTCATTTAAGTGGGGTCCACATGTACCCATTGCTTTTTGTTATAAAGTGGTGTTATTATTAAACTCACTTTTGGAAAACTTTGGATAACTTAAGTGGTTTCTATTTTTAGTCTCTTTTTAATAAAGTTGGTTGAGAAAGTCAAAGTCACTTAAGTGTCCTATTTAATGTGCATGTAACCTTAACTACTTTGTAACCAACTTTTGGGTTATAAAAGGAAGTTGGAGGCTCATTTGTAAGGGTGGCTTTGAGATAGGAGAAGAAAATACTTTTTATGCAAGCTTTACTTCAAACAAAGAAAATTTGTGTTATTTTGAGAAGACATTTTGGAGTTAATGAAATATGAACTTTGTGTCCCATTCATTGTGTTCTTTTGAGAAGGCATTTTATGTTCTCATGTTCATTAGATGTTAGTGTTTGAATCTTGCTGCAAATATTGTCAGGATCTTATTTTCAACGCTACTAATATGTTGTTCTACTTCACAGTGATAAAGCTATGATTATCTACTTGCTCATGTGTGTTTCCTTTTACTCATTCTCATTTAGCTTATGCAAACTTTGTTTTATTTGTGTTAGTTATTTATTGTTCTTCTCCATGCAATATTAGGCTTTTTTTACCTAACTCTTGCATGTTCCTTCCATTCATTCCGTTCCTTCATTCCATTTCATCTCCTTCATTCACTTTTCTTTCCATTGATGCTCCAAAACACCCCCACATATAATTTTGAATGTACAGATGTAAATACAGTTTTGGTTTTCAATAAAGGCATCCTCACCTTCATTAAGGAGGGACTTTGTTCCCACACTGTTGCATGTCATTTGCATGTGTGTAAATCTATATGCTAACAGTTTTTGGCGACTCTACTAGGTATTCATGAATTGTTAACCAATGTTTGGTTAAATATTTATGACTATCCCCTCTACACAAGCTCCAGCTTATTCAACCAAACCTTATGCCCAATGAATATTTTCAAGGAGAGATTGTAGCCAAACTTCGAACATTAGCTTAGGAAAACCGGAAAGCTTGCAGCAATTTGTGGTTGTTGATAGAGTCATTGACAGAGAAATCTACATTGAAGATCTTAGAAGAAGAGTATCCACACTTGTGTCCAGAAGACCTCCTGGACATGTGTTGATTGTTTTTCACCGACGTAGCTCTCTTCCACCGAGGAAATAATTTGTATGACTATTATAGATAGCCCACCTATCTTGCAACCAAATCTTTTTTTGCAAATACTCAAGAAGACATATCATCATATTTGAGGCAAGTGATTTGGGAAAAGCGCATGAGAAACTATCATTTTCATCTCGCCGCATCAATACTAGATAACAAAGAAGATCAAGATGCAAGAGTTTCCAGAATCATTAAGGCGCAAAGAGATCAAGAGAGAGAGTGAAGAGAAAAGGAAAGAGCTGATCAAAACATGTCAGTGATCCTTTCACAGTAAATATTTCAAACTGGCAGGAAAGAGGTTTACTAAGGAGAAAAAGCTAAAGGTCAATCAGATCCTGTTTTTGACTTTCAAGGAAATTTTGGTTTCAAGTTATCTCCTCTAAGGAGGAAAAATCCTCATAGATATGTAAGCCTTGCATCAAGTCCTGAAAGAGCAAGCAAGGAAGGAATCACTACAAGTCAAGCACTTGTTCTTGCTCACATTGTTTTGCCTTTGCATACCACCTTTCCCAAGATGGCAGTTAACGTACCATGGGGAAATGCCATAGGCCCATTGGCCTTACCAGCTCGACATGACCTCCCACGAGGATCGAGGAAGATTCTTCCCAAGTTTGATGGAGATGGGAAGACATTACCAGATGACCACATTTCTGCTTTCTTTGCTGCATGTGTAGTTTTGTCAATGGAATATGAGGATGTTTTTATTCACCTCTTTGTTGAAACATTGCATGATGTTTTCGTAGATTGGTTTCATCACCTTCCAAATGGATGCATTACAAACTGGAATGATATGAAAACTAAGTTTAAATATCAAATCAAGACGACAGAAGATGAACATGCTCTTCTTTCCCAACTATCTCAAGAGAAGAAAGAGCCAACATAACCCATGAGGAATTTTGTGGCTAAGTTCAACAAAATGGTGAACAAAGGTCCTATTAGCATTCACTCGAACCCTGACGGAAAAAAATATTTCTTTATTAACGCACAATAACCAAAAGTGTGCTATCAGCTAAGAAGAGCTAAAGTGGTTACTTTGGAACTTGCCCAATCCTTGGCAATAGAAATTGAGGATGACTTAATCATGGCGGGAAAAATTAAGAAACCCCCAATGCTTCAGAGGTTATACTCACTAAGTTGGCTAATGATGTACTAGCTTTGAAAAAACAAGTTGCTCAAAGTAGTAAACTTGCTCCTTACAAAGACATCCAAAGAAAAGGCTATGTTCCCAACAAAGCCAAAATTGTAGGCACTCCAACGAGGCTTGCTATTGAAGCAGCTCCCACAACTAACTCAAAGTGTGATGTCATTGAAGAAAGTGATGATGAAGTTGAGATTGTTGAGGTTGACGAAGAAGAGGTAGACTCTGGAACATCTGAACTTGAAGTTGAAGAGCCTAATGGAGAAAGTAATAATCATTTCTTCAAGTACCATTTAGAAGAAGAAGACGAATACAAAGAAATTATAGAAGATATGAATAGTCAATCTTTCGTTGTATTCACATTCTCTCAAGAGTAGAGTACCGCTAAGGTGGAAGATAAAAAGAGCTCCAAAGAGGTTCCTAAAGAAGTTTCTAAAGAATCCAAGAAAAATGAGACTCCTAAAGAGTCCAAGGTGACTAAGGTTTCCAAGGTCAAAACTATCTTAAAGAAAGGAGGGCCTTTGTCAAGTCAATTAGTTGATAAATCAGCTACGAAGAAAGTTTCTTCTTCCACATCGTGCTCAACCAAGCCCAAGCAAAATTCAAAAGTGTGCCATCATCAAATTTGAAAGAAATAATATCCGAGACATCAAGTACAGTCATTTTTCCCAAATTTGATATTATTGATCATATCAATAAAACAAAAATTTCCATATCACAAGTGGAGTACTTAAAGTCCAATACGGACCAACTTGAGAAATTGGTCCAATTTATCAAAGGTGACTCTATTGTTCATTCCTCTAAAATAATTCTAAAAACTCCTAAAGATGGGAAGACTCAAAATATTGTGCCGGCCACTACACCTTCAAATGAAAAGATCGAACCTTTCTTTGTGTTGATCAATGGATGCAAATTAAGTAATTACATTATAGATTCTAGAGCCTCGGATAATGTGATGCCTGCAAAAGTAGCACATGCTCTTGGGTTGACTTGTACGTGAACATTTGGATCTTGTTACTCCATAGAGACAAGACAAGTTCCTCTGATTGGGAAGATTAAAGACGCTCAAATGGTTTTAGCCCAATTTCCTCAAAAGTGAGTTAAGGTAACTATTCTAGTTGTTGATATTCCCACTTCATATGGTATGTTGTTGAGCAGGAAATTTTGTAGAGATCTAAGTGGTAAGATTCAAATGGACTGGTCTCATGCTATGATCCCTATCAGTGGAGAAATGAAGAAGCTAATGCCAGAAACTTAGGAAAAATTCACGGTGAAAAAAACCGATGATCCCTGTGCACAGGTCCTGTTTCAAAACTCAAGTATGGGTAATTATATGATGACTGCAGAAGTTCATGCACCCGAGGTCACTTGCCAAGACCCTAATGAAGTATGGACTCTTGAGTTTGATGGAATTTGGTACTCAACAAGTTTCAGCGTAGGAGTGGTGCTTATATCTCTAAATGGTAAAATATTTCCTTTTTCTTACAAACTCCAATTTTCAAATACTAACAACACTATAGAATATGAGGCATTAATCCTTGGCCTCTAAGTTATAGAAGAGAAAGGGATCAAAAATTTGAAAGTCTTTGGAGATGTAGAATTGATCGTGAAATAAGTAAAAAATCAATTTCAAGTAAAGAATGATCGTTCGAAACATTACAAAAATAAAGTGTGGGACGCCATAGAAGTCTTCGATGCTTTTTCCATAGAAATTTTCCCTCGTGAAAATAATGACAAAGATGATTCTTTAGCGGTATCAACTTCATTAATGATTCCTCATTCAGATTTTGATCAAGACAAATACACCATTAAAATGGTTTCTAGGCCAAGTGTTCCTGACAATGCAGAAAATTGGCAAGTATTCAACGATGATCAACAAATTATTACCTTCTTGGAAAAGAGAGATAATTTGAACACTTGTACTTTGAAGGAAGTGATTCTGCATTTCGCGAATCGATGACCTCACCCATTCAAGAAGGAGTTGAGAGCGAAGATCCTGCTGGTGACATCATTCAACTCAAAGGAAATAAAATTCCAAAAGGATTGGTTTCTCTTGAAGAAATTTTTGATAAACATGACAGTTTATCAAAGAGAAAGAGCAGGCATGACTTGTGAATTCTACTTTTGACTATGAGTAAGTTAACATTGGTACCAAGGACAAACCTCACCTGGTCAACATTGGTAAGTGTTTCTCACCTGAGGAGCACAAGAAATTCATAATCCTCCTTACCAAATATTCTGACGTCTTGGCTTACTCATATGAAGACTTGAAGTCTTTCCAACCTAGGGAAATGGAGCATGCCATACCTTTGAAACCTGGTGCAACTCCATTTAGGAAGAAGCAAAGACAATATAATCCTAAGATAACAGGGATAATATTCCATGAGGTTCAAAAGATGTTAGACGCACGAATAGTTTTTCCTATTTGACATTCAACTTGGATAGCTAATATTGTACCGGTTCACAAGAAAAATGGAGAAATTAGGATTTGCATGGATTTCCACAATCTTAATCAATCTTCCTTGAAGGATAACTATCCACTACCGGTCATGGACCATATTCTGCAAGACATAAATGGATCGGAAATGTTATCCATGTTAAACGGTTTCTTTGGTTATAATCAGATCGAAGTGGCTAGAGAAGATCAATATAAAACCGCATTCACCACCCCCTAGAATGCGTTCGCGTATAGAAGAATGCCTTTTGGTTTAATCAATTTTGGTGTAACCTTTCAAAGAGATATGGACATAACATTCGCAGATTATAAAGACAAGATCATCGTGATATATCTAGATGACTTGACGGTGTTCTCAAAGAAGCGAAAAGATCACCTAAGAGCTTTGGAGAAAATATTGCAGAGGTGCAAGACTTCATAAGATCTCTCTGAATCCAAAAAGTTTGTTTTTGGAGTTACAGAAGGGAAACTCCTAGGTCATATTGTCTCTAAATAAGGAACTAAGATCGATCCTGAGTGCATTCAAGTTATCAAGAATCTTTCCTTACCTACAAGTAACCTTGGAGTTCACTCATTCTTTGGGAAGGTGAACTTTTTGAGAAGGTTTGTGCTAGATTTCCCAAGCTAACCAAAGAAATCATTGATATTGTGAAAGGCAAAGAATCCTTCAAATGGTCGAAAGAAGGTAGAGAAGCATTTGAACAAATCAAGGGTGCTATTGCAAAAGCTCTTAAAGTTGTGTGTCTCGGTTTTAAAAGGATTTCATAATCTATTGCTATGCTTCACCGCACATGATCTCTGTCATCCTAACTCAACACAATCAAGAGGGAATCAAATCTCCTATTACATTTATAAGTTTTGGATTCAAGAAACATGAACTAAATTACACTCCCCTTGAAAGATATGCGTACACGGTGGTGAAAGCCTTGAAAAATGTCAAGTACTATGTGTTGAATTCACACACCAAAGTATTAGTTTCGGGCACCGCAGATTAAATCAATGCTTGACACAACACAAAAACCAGGATCTAAAAGAGGTAACTGGGTCTCCAACATCCAAGAGTATGATTTGGATATCAAACCTACCAAGTTAGTTCGAGGAAGAGGAATATGCCAACTCATCACAGAGAATGAGCCACGAGATGACTCTGAACAAGAACCAATTGAGGAAGATTTACCACTGGTAGTTTTTGTTAGTACCACAAATGAATGGTATTCTGATATAGCTTACTTTCCCACATATGGTGAATGTCCTAAGAATCTGACAGCTAAGGAAAAGAGAGCTATAAAATTGAGAGATGTCAGGTACGTTATTTGGGACAACACATTGTTTAAGAAAGGAATTGATGGCATGTTCCTCAAATGTGTCGATAAAGAACAACAACCCAAGTTGCTTAAAGCCTTTCATAATCATGCTTGCGGTGGTCATTTCTTTGGCCCAGTGATAGCTCATAAAATTTTACGAGCACATTATTATTGGCCCACTATGTTTTCTGATGCTCAAAAATGGGTAGTAAAATGCGAAGCTTGTCAATAATTTGTTGGAAGACCTAAATTGGCAGCTTTTCCTTTGAAGCCAATTGTCATTGAAGAACCCTTTCAACAATGGGGTTAGATTTCATCGGGGTCTTGAACCCAAATTCCAATGTTGGTCATACTCACGTACTCACTGCAACTGACTACTTTACAAAGTGGGTAGAAGCTATACCAGTGAAACAAACATCTACTGCGGTAATCTGTGACTTCATCAAAGAGAATATATTGATTTGTTATGGAATTCCACAAAAGATCATGACAGACAATGCCACCAATTTCTCTTCTGCAGAGATGGTAGGTTTTTGTTATGGGTATGGGATATATTTGTCTCATTCGTTAGATTACTATGCACAAGGAAATGGTCAACTAGAATCTAGTAACAAAAACATCATTACTATTGTGCACAAGTTAGTTGAAGAAAATCAAAGAACTTGGCACAAAACTTTATATGATGCATTGTGGGTTGACCGCATAACTCCCAAAAGAGAAATCGAGATGTCTCCATTCCAACTCTTTTATGGAACCGATGCTCAAATTCCCATCACATTGGAGTTACCAACATTACGATTGGCTCAAGAAGTTGACGATGAATGCTTTGCCAATGCATTGGATAAAAGGATCATGTTCCTAAGAAAACTTGAAGAACAAAGAATTCAAGTGGAAAACAGGATCGAGGAACATCAGTCCAAAGTGAAGAGGTTATTTGACAGGAAAACTAAAGAGAGGCAATTCCAAATCAACGACTTAGTTTTTCTCTAGGACAAAAGACGTGAACCAAAAGGAAAGCATGGGAATTTTGGTTCGCTATGGCTGGCCCTTTCAAGATCAAACATTTCTATGGAGATAGTACCTATTACTTGGCATATCCTGATGGAACTCATTTTTCTTTTCCTTACAAAAGCAATATCTCAAGCACTATCAAATTTGAAAACAGTTATCCCAGTATGTACATAGGTAATTAGGATTTTAATTTGTTTATTTTCCCGGATATTCAGTTTCCTCTCTTTTTCATCCCGTTTTTGTGCGGCATCGTTTCTAAGATCATGTTCATTAATATTTGGGTATGGGTCCGTTGTTGCATCTATAAAGTCCTTGTCCCCAATTAGAGCCAAATTGTTATCACTAATTTTGACTATGAAAAATTAATAAACATGAGAATTTTGAAAAAATTCAAAAGTGTTATTTTGTGTGATTTAATGCCCTCATCGCGATTGTCTCATTTTTTGATCGTTCCAGGTCTTTGTTTCGTCCATTTCGGGCGAGAACTACTCCCACTAGGTTATAAACGCATTAATAATTAATTAATTAATTTATTATCTTTTATTTGATAAAATCATTTTTATTAATATTAAATTAAAATTCATTCAACAAGATTTATTTTAATTGTCGGGAAAGTAAGCTTTCACTTCCAATTTCGAGGATGCTTCCCATACCCGATTTCCCCCTTTCTGGCAAATTCATTTTATTTCCCCGCTTGGGATTTCTTCCACTAATTGCCAATTCAACCGATTGGCAAACAGAAAAAAATCTCCCGATTTCCCACATGGGGAAATAAAATGGGGATTGTCAGTCTACCATGACATTTCCACTAGCAAATGGTTGTTTATTTCTCACTTCCCCCTTGCAATTAATGCCACTACCCATGAAAGATGAAATTAGTTATTCCAACGGAAATAATAAACGCGTTTCAAGATAATCCTCATAACCATTTCTCCGTCAAACTCATTGGAAAAATTCATGCGAAGAAGCTTTGAAGCTTTCAATATTTCTAACTTCTTATTATTTCCTTTGTGTGTAAACGTTTTCCGAAATACTCATTTTCATCACAGGTTTTAGAAGAAATAAAGAAAAGAAGATCTCCACGCAGAGGGTAAGCAAAGAGAAAAGCCATTTCCCACGCCTTGGAAAGAAATAAGAAGAAAACAATTTTCAACACAAAAGACAAGGAAGAAGGCGAGAAAAGAAGATCTCCATGCATTGAGGGAAAATAGTCCAAAACCAAGCCAAAAGAATATCCAGTTTCAATGCAGCAAGGAGAGGAAGAAACAACAAGTTTCAACGCAAGCCCAAGAACAGTTTCCACGCAGCCACAGGGGGAGAGGGAGATCATCAAGTAGTCCAAGACAACTAAAAATACTCCAAAATCATGTAGGCCATGTGGAAGGAGAGGGAAATTAGCATGTAAAACAACCAAGAAACAACCAAGGTAATGTAAGGAGGAGGAAGAAATAACTATTGCCCACGCCCAAGGAAATTAGAGCCAACTATCAAAAAGAAATATCAGGAGAAGATTACATGCTCGCCAACAGTCCATGCACTCATTAAAAGAAGGTTAATTTCCACAAAAAAAAAGGAAAGAACTCTCCAAAAAAATTGTTTTGTTTTGTTGAAATAAGCCACGTGGGAAAGGCGAGGAAGGAGTAAACAACAATCCACACATTGGTAAAGTTTGGGCAGATAAAATATTTCAATGCATTGGTAAAAACATAAAAATAAGTCATGTGGGAAAGCAAGAAAATAGTCCACCCACCTGAAGTAAATACCACACATTTTCAAGAACAGGGAGATCCATCACGCTAGAAAGAAGAAAACAATCTCCAAAGCCTGGCAAAGATGCCACGCGTAGGGAAGAAGCTGGCGGCTAAAAGCAGTCCTCAACGCATTGCAAAGGCCATGCATTTTTCTTAGAAGAGTAGGTTCACGCATCGGTAAATAAAATTTCCATGCATCCATTAAAATCGAAGAAATTTCCACGCAAAAGAGAAGTCGGGATTCACGCAAGGAAAACTTCACACACTTTGCCGATAGAAAATATTATAATTCACACATTTATTAAAATTAGACATCTCAAATCAAGCAACACAGAGAAGCGGTGAATTAAAAAGATTAAAATTGAACATGCACGAAGTCATTAAAAATCGGGAGAATTATATATATAATTTTTATCACGCATTGGTGAGAACTATTTGGAAAAAATTATCACGCATTCAAACACATTATTGATGTATATCGGCACAAAGAAAAATGAATTTAAAAAGAAAACAATAGATGCGAAAGAACGTGCCACGGGTTGTATCTGATTGAAGTAATCAACTTTGGAGCTCGATATCTCAAAGTCCGATGATTTTCGGGAAGAAATTTTGGTTTGTTAAATTCTACCCAACTTCATGTACTTCTATGAAAAATTTCAAATGTGCAGCACCTCATTTGATATTTTTCACGAACCCAAGAAAAACTCATTTTGCTTGATTTTTTCACGTGCACAATTTCAGCTTGGCGAAAAGGCCTAGTTTGAGAATCCGTATCTCGAGCCCCGATGACTTTCAAGAGAAACGGTTTAGTTCGTTGAATTCTTCTCAAATTAATGTACTTATTTCCAAATTTCAAATGCATAACACCTCCTTTGATATATTTTACGGAGCCAAATAAAATGCAATTTGTTTGATTTTGCCACGCATGTAATTTTTCAAACATTTCAAGGTGACTCACTTTGAGAGTTAATATTTTGAACTCAGATGATCGTCAGGAGAAAATAATTATTTCTTTCAATTATTCCCACATTCATATGTTCCCTTGCCAAGTTGTAGATACCCAAGGTGACATTTGGTATTTTTCCCAGGCTAAAACCAAACAGATTTTCACAGTTTTACACTTGCATTTTCCTAGCAATTTCAGAAGAGTCAACTTTGACCTTTAATATTTGATTGGGAAAAAAATCTTTGACACGCAAAATTTTGGTACCTTAATAAACTCCCTCATCCAGTGAGAACTTCTCGAACAACAAGATTTGTTATTTTTCCCAAGGCGCTTTCATAGGCGATTTGTAAGAAGGAAGTAATAGCTTGAAATCAAGCTTCTGTCACAATCATGTCATCTTCAAAAAAAATGATGTTGCGGTTCTAGGAACTTATACTCACCTCGATGCTCCATTCAGAGTATGAGAACATCACCAATACTAACTTGGGACACGTCGACATAAGTCGGTTTTGCGATCGCATATCAACCAAAGGTGAATCACAATTTTCCTGATGCTTGTTCCGAATTGGTCATCACTTGCATAGATGCACCACGACACCTTGCAGTGTGGAGATTCAAATCTAATGGCTTCAAGTGGAAGAAACCTCTTACTTTATCATTATGTCATATAAGTCACAACTATTGGTAGAAGTCTCTTCGAGTCAAAAGGCATTGTTATCGGCAGAGATCGATAATGGGAGAAATTTGTCTACATCAATCGTCTTCACTTAATCATTTTAAGGACCTATTCATCGACAAACCAAAACCAATGACAACTGTTGTTGTGCGGATCATCAAGCAAGGCCACATTAATCAAGTGTGTCCATGTCGGCTCTCGGTGAACAGTGGCGTAATACTTCATCGGTCAATCTTAAAGTTAGAGCGTTCTCGGGTGGATGACCGTGAGCGGATCGAGAATGGCAACACTTCAGAATGTGATAAAGACAAAAGACATAACTCCAGAAGTGAATTGTAATTTTGGCTCTTGGAAGATCTTCTCAATAACGAAAGATCAAGAGTTAGATTCTCAAGCCAATGTGGCTTAACGAATACTTGTCTCGCGACAAATGAATAATTCACCTTGGAATGTTATTCGAACCATGTGGATAATTGTGTGGAGTTTTGAATGTGAATACGAATGAAGACAAACTTTCTCACACCAGATGTTTCTCAAACATAGGGGTGGATGAGTTGCTCAAGTTTCAGTCGGCTCTCTTGTCATCTGGAGGATTATAGAGCACGGTCAATGAGTTCATTCCCATACGACCGGGATAGGTGGAATCTTGGCCTAATGGATAAAGAACTGATCCTAGGTGTCTTGATCTAGGTGGCGCATTGTTGACTAGGATGTTTATGTGTGTGTCCAAGTCATTTAAGTGGGGTCCACATGTACCCATTATTTTTGTTATAAAGTGGTGTTATTATTGAACTCACTTTGGAAAACTTTGGATAACTTAAGTGGTTTCTATTTTTAGTCATTTTTAATAAAGTTGGTTGAGAAATTCAAACTCACTTAAGTGCCCTATTTAATGTGCATGCAAACCCTAACTACTTTGTAACCAATGTTTGGGTTATAAAAGGAAGTTGGAGGATCATTTGTAAGGGTGGCTTTGAGAGAGGAGAAGAAAATAATTTTGTATACAAGCTTTAATTCAAAGAAATAAACTTTTTTCTTATGAGAAGACAATTGGAGTTAATGAAATATGAACTTTGTGTCCCATTTCTTGTCTCTTATAGCATTTGATGTTAGTATTTGAATCTTGAATGCAAATATTGTCTTGGATCTTATTGTCAAAAGCTACTAATATATTGTTCTAATTCACAGTGATCAAGCTATGATTATCTACTTGCTCACGTATGTTCCCTTTTACTCATTCTCGTTTAGCTAATACAAACTTTGTTTTATTTATGTTAGTTATTTATTATTCTTCTCCATGCAATATTAGGCTCTGATTTTACCTAACTCTTACATGTTCATTCCATTCATTTCTTTCCTTCATTCCATTTCATCTCCCTCATTCACTTTTCTTTCCATTCATGCTCCAAAACACCCTCCACATGCAATTTTGAATGTACAGATGTAAATACAGCTTGGTTTTCAATGAAGGCATCCTCACCTTCATTGAGGAGGGACTTCTGTTCCCACACTGCTTGTTGCATTTCATTTGTATGCATGCAAATCCATATGTTAACATGCCCAAAACAGTTTCAATGTATGTTTGGGTTAAAAGAGTCTTGAAATAAGTTCAAGAGCTCAGTAGATGTTGGAAGAATGTTTTTGTCCAAAACAGTTCAATGTATGTTTGAACTAATGGAAAAAAATTTAAAGAAGATATGGATTGGCTTAGAATTAGAGAGTCTTGACTTTTGTGGTCATGATCGAATGAAATTTCAATATGTATTGGAGTTTCGTCAGTAGTCTTCTCTTCATTGAAAGTTATGGTATTGGATGTTTTGTTAGTTGCAAAAGTGTTGCCATCAAGTTCTAAAGAGATGACGTCGTTTTAAATTAAGTCTCGGACGTAATTCTTAAATCACACACATTTATCTATGTGATGACCATCAATGCAATGAAAGTCACAATATGTGTTAGGTTTGTACCAACATGGCTTCGATTCCCCTTTGACAAAGGGTTTTGTAATTGGATATCTTATCAGTTTATCCTCTTTTAGTTGATGAAAAACACTAGAGAGACTTTCGCTAAGGGGGGTAAACTAACATTGGACTTTACGTGAAGTGATGTATTTTTTAGGTTGAATGATTGGCTTTTGGGTGATCGCTCACTAAATTTTGGTAGCCATATGAGATATTTGTGTTGGCATATTATTAATTTGTTCTAATAGTTCATTGCGTGATGTTTTTCATGAATTCATCGTGTTTGAAAAAGAGGGAGAACGAAGAAAGGTGTAATGAAGAACTCAACCTATTTATTGTGATCTTTGTTTTGGCTCAATCGATTTTTAATAAGGCTATCAGGAGTAAGCTCAAACAAGCTACTTGGGATAAATATGCGATAGCTCAAACAAGCTATAAGTAAAATGGTTTAGATTTGGCTTAAACAAGCTTAACAAACGACAATATAAGGAATACACTCAAACAAGGTACTCAATACAAGTGGGATATAGCTCAAAAAAGTTATGATGAATATGTTGATTAGTTTGTCTTAAACAAGCTTGGCAGACAAAATGTAAGGAGTATACTCAAATAAGGTACTAGATACAAGTGGTATATATCTCAAACAAGCTATGATGAATATGTTTATTGGTTTGGCTTAAGCAAGCTCTGGATTGTTGATAGGAAGAGTAACTCAAAAAAGTGACTCAACACAATTGTGAACTCAAAACGAGCTCTGAAGGGATTTGTGTCATATGTAATTTTTATAAACTCGATAAGATTGTGAAATAATGAGTGAACTCAAACAAGTCACCCAATGTCAATTTGATATAGCTTGAAATGAGCTATGAGGATGTTTTGACAATTGATGAGATAAGGAGTGAATGTAAGTCACTCAATATCTATTTGATATAGCTTGAAAAAAGCTATGAAGGATGTTCTGACAATTGATGAGATGGGGAGTGAATGCAAGTCACTCAATATTAATTTGATATAGCTGAAAACAAGTTATGGAGGATTTGTTGTTGGTTGAAGTAATGAAATTAGTGTGGCATTTTGATCTTTATTGTAGGATTATTTCAGAGTTTTGTTTGGTATTAAATTTTTTGAGAAATGATTTTGTGGAACACAACTAGGATTTTGAAATTTACAATGAACACATTGATATCAACCAAGTTTTATGATAAGAATAGTGCTAAAGTATTTTGTTTACAAATGCAATGCAATCATGTGTATCAAATTGTTTTGGCTCAAGAGGTAGATTCTTTGGGAATGATCATTGTTTCATGCAATCATACAATTATGATATAGAATGATAGATGGATGACTCTTATCACTCCAAAAATATGCATCATCCGATAAACCATAGTCCTGATATACCTTATTCTATATGGGGACAAAATTTATACAGGGGAACCCTTAGAGCAACCTTTGGAGGAGACTTGCCAATTATTACTTACTTGCTTAGCAGGTGAATCACCACATCCAAGGTAGGTTTTGTGAAAAGTTAGAAGGTGGTGGGGGATGAATGTGTATGGTTTCCTTATAAATCCCCAAATATTTATAGGGATGATGCCCAAGCTTCGTTGTTACAACTATTTAGGCATGACTCATGCTCCACACGATAAGCATCACCCGTAAGTGGAGAGAGCGAGGCGAGGTAAATCGAACATTGTGTTGAGACTATGTCTCAAAGTGCAATGTAGATGAAAATGTTATTGTTACGTGGTAGTCAAGTCCACATCATCGGTGTAGTGTCGGTGGTGATGAAATCCACCTTAACTACATGCAAAAACAAAATGATGAAGTGATTAAATGCGGGGTTCTCTCTAACTTGAAATAAATCACTAGCGGAAAATGGCGGTGTACTTGAGCGTGCTAATTCATTTATTTATTTTGGTTTCAGAATTTTCTTTGAATGGTGGTACTTTTGCGGTTATTTTTGTTGTTTTTTTATAATATTCTAGCGATGCGGTCCTGAAAAGAATAGATTAGTAGTTATCCTGCAGACGATGTGTTAGAAAATTAATTTTGGTTGTTTTTATTTTCCAGATCGCTCAAGTCTCGGAAAAGAGAATACACAACCAACAATCAAAACAAATATTAATAATATGATGAAGTAAAATAATGATTGAAATGACAGTTAGAAAACAAAGCTAGAGGATCCTGTAATGTTAGAACAAGAAACTAAACAATCACGAATGTTTTTATTTTCCAGATCACTCGAAGGTGCAGGAAAAGAGCATATGCGGATACAATTAGAACAGATTTTGTTAAAAATGTTAATAATTATTGCACTTAATTGTGATTGTGAAATAATGATAATGATTATCTTCACAAAAAAGAAAAACGACAAAAGAAGAGTTTTAAAACGTTACCAAAAGTGTTGTCGTGGAAAGTTGGAATGTAAGGCAATTTTTTTGTTTGTCGATTTTGGGTGGGGCCTCCAGTGTGAAAAATATGACTGGGAATGTGAACCCGATAATTTTAGTGTGACAAAATGTGCGAAAAGGTCCTGCATTGTTAGAAAATGTAGTAGTTTGTACTTGCAAACAATGTTAGTAGAATAATCACTAAAAATAAGTAATGAAAAGTGTGAAGTTGTAAAAAAACACAAAATCAAGTTGATAAAATAAAATGTGGAGATTGTGAATGAGGACACAAAAGTTACAAAACACGATTAAGAAAGATCTTGAAAAATAATATTGAAAAGTGATAAATATTGCATGGGTGGTCGAAAAGGAATTAACGTTAGTTATTTACAATTGGGAAAAATCGCCCAAGAAGGTACAAATTTGAAAAATCAAATCGTGAAAAATTGTTAATGATTTGGTACAAAGTGATCAAAAGCAACTAAAAATGAGTAATGATAAAAGACTTAATTAAATAAGAGTGTTATTAAAATCGTGATAAAGAGAAAATAATCAATAAAAATAACTCGAATCTGCAACTTAATGGGAGTGTGAACGTGGTGGGTTTGAATAAGCTCGTATATATGACTGAAGATGAAAATATGGACTTATATGGCAAGAATGTGGATTGATATGATGAAAAGGTGGACTTAGAGGAAAACAAATGCGTTTTGAATTAAAATTAGAAATGGGAAAGGGACGTAATGGAAAATGTTAAGAGAATATGGTAGGTGAACATTGTAATGGAATAGGGGACATGATAGGTAGAAATTGAATGGAAATATGTCTATTAATGATTATTCTGAGGCGAGTGTGTTTCTCAAGATGGATATCTCTTCTAAATTCCATTACAACATTGGTACTAAGATTGTGGGAGCTCGAGGAGACGGGGAGGAAGAATGGAGCTCAGGAGATGAGAAGCAAGATGGGAGAAGAGTGCATAATGCATAGAAACCTCGTGAATGTTATAACCGTATGTATACAAAACGTAAGATGAAAAATATGTTATCTCGTTTTCTGAACGAAGGAGACATTACATCATAACGTAGAAAATTATTCACAATAACACGTATAGAACACACATATTTGGAAATACATTAGAGCATAAAACATGAGAATTTATGTGGTTTTCCCAATTTTCTACTTGCAAAGTTGAGTAGAGTGGGGGTGGAAACGAGTTGAGGGAGAGAGCTTGTAATGGGAGATTGGGTAGAGAGAGGGATGTCACTGCAAGGAAGGAGTGGGTAGGGAGAGGTCGACATGGAAGGGAGGAGACGAGATGGGTGGACAAGGAGCCGGGAGATGAGTTGGCGTGGAGGTATGGGAGTTGGGATGGTTGGACAAGGAGCTGGGAGGTGTCGAGAAGATGGGAGAGGATTCAAGGGATAGAGGGATGAAGCTCAATGAGGGAGAAGGGATTCGTGGCGAGAGAGGAGATGAGATGAAGAAATGGGTAGACGGGGGCCATGGGAGATGAGTTGGCATGGAAGAGAGATGTTGGGATCGGGAAGTTGGTATGTGAAGCGAGGTTTGGGGATGGGAGATGCGTCAAAAGAGTGGGGAATAAAGCTTTGGATTCGAGGACGAACAGGGGGATAGCGAGATTTAAGGGAAGTTAGGTGATAGGTTGGGGAGGTGGTGGGTATAACTTCTGGAGGAGTTAGGAAGGGAATATTGGAGAAGAGGGAGAGGTCTCTATTAGGATGATGTTGTGTAGGGGATGCAACATGGCTCGATGAAGGAGAGACAAATGGAGTGAGTGACATGTGGAAGCGGATGGGATTGCTAAGGGATCTCGTGGTTGGAGTGGGTGAGCCGGGGCTTGGGGTTGGGAGGATTCGGAACAGCGGGGGATGGCTGAGTTGGTTGGGGTCGAGGCGATCGGGGGCTCGTGTGGGATTGACGTGTTAGCCCAAGATCAAGGGAGTCGGTGAGATGTCAAAGGTAGGTCTAATGTGGCTTAAAGAAAATACGGTTATACAAAACAGGTGGGTAGTTTAGTATCTCGGTTTTGATATATTTTATTTTAGTGTTTATTTATCTAAATGAATATACCTATGTAAACTAAGATCGATATATGCAAAAGTTAAATTTTAAAGAAAACATTAATAAAATGTTAAATAAACTAAGATCTATATATATTTTTATTATTTTTTTGAAAACATGATTTAGATTTACATTAAAAATGAGATTAAAAGAAATAATTATAAACTATTAGAGTTTTAAAATTAAGATCTATATAGAGTTGGAAACGAAGCTCGGAAAAAGAAATAAATATATTTTTTTGGTTTTGGGTTTTTAAACAAAGATCAAAAAGTATGATTTTTAGGAAATCAAGATATATAGTGATTTAAAACTAAGATTTAAAAATTGATTAGTAAATAAGATCGATTTCCTACAAAAATGATTATTGAGGAAAAGAAATAAATAAATAAATTAATTAATTTTCCTAATTGGTTTCCCATGCCAAAAATTTATTCCACTACGACCATAAGTATCTGGATCAGGTGATGGGTTTTGGAAAAATACCAAGTGCATCGGGAGATCAAAGATGTGACGAGTATTGTAGATTTGGTGTAACTATAACTTGTATATGCACCACAAGACACTGCACAACAAAAACACTTCCCATAGCGTGAAGGTTAACCAATGAAGGCCATAAGGGATAGAAAAGGAAATAATAACGAACAATGATAAACAAAGAATAGATAAAACCACTAATTGAGAAATCAATGGTAACAATCAAAAGGTAACCAAGCATTCGAGAATGTAAGCTAGGAAAAAATGCACTCGCTAACAAGAAAGTAAAACACTAATAATACCTCCTCCTTCGTGATTCCATAACAAACCTCAGAATGGGAAATGAAACATGGATGAGCCCTGATTGCGTGATATGTAGGTGCTTTTCTCAAAACGGAGCAAGGCCTTCCTGTAACAAGATCTACTTACTTTGCACCAAATGGAGAAAAAGTATTATGGATTTGGGTGCTTGAAGATGAGGCTAGTTGGCATTAGGATGAGGTAGAGGATGTTCTTTTGCTCAAAAGATGCAAGAACTTATACACATGGCATTCAAGCTTATTCTCCATGTCTTAGAGGGGAGGGGTAAGGTTGTATTTATAGCCTAGGGAAGTGATTAACTTAGAGTAATTTAAGTAATCATGGTTTGAAAATGTGGGCAAGATTAGGTGAGTGGGGACCATGAAGAATGGGTGAGGATTTGAATTGGATTTTTAATTCATAAGTGGAGGATTTAGGTGAGTGGGGACCACAAAGAGTGGGTGAGGATTTGATTTTGAATTTTTAATTCAATAGTAGAAAAACATGGAGAATAATGACATGTGGTAAGGATTAGGTTATTTTTAGATTTAAAAGGGATAATTAATCAAATTATATTTGATTAATTTGAAGTGTATTTTTGTGGGAAATGAGGTAGGGAATTAATTAATTTAAGACAGATGTGAAATTAGGGTGTCTACATTTTCCCCTCTTTGGAAGGGTACTATGAAAGTAGTGTCCTTTCAAAGAAAGTAGACGAGATGGAGTGAATATGCCCTGTGGCGTGGATTGAATATTTTGAAGAGATTATTATTGAAGAAGGTGTTACTTTGATAAGAAGTTGTCAGAGGAAGAAAAGAGAAAGCTTTCTCTAAGTAAGAAGTAGAACAAACTTCCGCTTGTGAGAATGGGGAAGAATTCAATCTACTTTTCCTAAGAAAAAAGTAGAGAGAATTTTTTTGGGGAGAGTAGAAGGTGGTGGGTGATGGATTTCATGGTATCCTCCAAGACAAAAATTTCATGAGAATATGTGATTATGGACAGATGTGATGATGCCCCCTTGAGAGGGCTGACGAGGATGGAATATACGAAAGAGCTCTCAAAAAGAGGAGAGATTAATTATGTGGAGAGGATGAGAAGAATGTGGTGTAAGATGATGGAATGACCACACGATGCAAATGGAGAAAGGAATCAATCGGCCTTTAATACTAGGTGTGAGAATGTGTGGAAGGATGTAATGAGAAAGAGAAAAGGGAATGGACATGAGTAGTGGTTGATTATGAGAAGAGCAAGAAAATTCAAAGGTGAAGGAGACAAGGGTATGGAGACAGAGGAGGGAAAAAGAAATGAAAGAGGTAGAAGAGAATAAGAGAGAGGGATGATAGGGGAAGAAGGGAATGATGAAGGACAAAAAAAAGAAGAAGACAAGAAAATGACATAGCAGAGGGTGAAATTATAAAAGGGAGAGAGAGACAAAATAAAGAGAATATAAAAATGAAGAAGAGTAAAGGAAATGAAGGGAGAGAAATGATGGAAACATGAAAGAGATGATAGAGCTAAGAAAATCAAGAAACTCTAGAAGTTCAAAGATGAAGAGGACAAGGGTATGGTGAATGGGGAAAATATGCATCCTTTGAGCAAAGAACATCCCTACACTAGGCGTGCAAGAATGTAAACTAGGAAAATATGATAATAAATAAGAAGGTAAATCACTAACAATAATACCTTCTCCTTTGTGATTCTGTAATAAACCTCGAATGGGCAAGGGAACATGGATGCACCTTGATAGCATGATATGTAGGTCCTTTTCTCACAACAGGTCAAGGCCTTCCTACAACAAGATCTACTTACTTTGCATCAAATGGAGAAAAGGATTTTTATTTGGGGTGCAAAGTAAGATTTTGATCATGCGGAAAATACTAACGTGATGAAAAACATCTTAATTTTAATATAGCACATAACAAAAGATGAATCGCAATATAAAAGATCAAGATGACTAGACTATAATATGCATAATAAGATAGACGGGGCCATCAAAAAGGTATGATGCCCCAATATGATATGCAAATGGAAGATAGCATAGAAAGAGGCCATCAAGAAAGTATGATGCCCAAGTATGATATGCAATAAGATAACATAAGTATATTAGAGAGAACACAAATATACATAAAATTAAGATGCCCCCATAATATATCAAGATAGAATAAAGCAATTAATAACTTGTAACTAATAATGCAACACAATAACCAATAAACATGTCCCTAATTTTTTCCACAAAGTGAGGATTGATTGGATGTGCCCCCAAGTAGGGGTACAAGGATATAAAAAAGGATTGGGTCATTGTCCTCAAACAAGGAAACAATGAGAGCGTATTTTCCCAAGCAAGGATTCATGCGAGGAGAAGTGGTTTGAATTTGATAGTCATAAGGTGATTGGATCATTTGTTGGGATAATAATTTAAAGGATGAATTGTGTTGATTATTACATTTTTAGGGTTTTTGACAATTTTACAAGTTTTTAGAATTTTGTGTATATTTTTGGGATTTTGAAGAGTTTTCAAATGTTTTTGTATTTTAGAGATTTTACAATGTTTATTTTATTTTTGAGATTTTCTGATGTTTTTGGATTTTGGAGATTTTCTCATGTTTTTTTGTTTTTTTGAGATTTCTGATGTTTTTGGATTTTGGAGATTTTGTAATGTTTTTTTAGATTTTCTTGTGTTTTTGGAGTTTTGTGATTTTCTAATGTTTTTTCGATTTTCTTATGTTTTTGGATTTTGGGGATTATCTAGCTTTTTGTTTTTTTGTTTTTTCATATTTTCGATGTTTTTGGATTTTGGAGATTTTATAATGTTTTGGAGATTTTGTTTTGAAAATTTATGGACCAAAATGCAAACTTCTTTTGAGAGGTGATAAACTAGGATATTGTCCATATGTACAGTGTTCCTCCCGTAGCTTATGCTCGAATAACACAAAAATTCTCATTCCATTGGCAGGATATGTTGGTGATGATATGATGAAAAGAAGTCCAGCTCCATTCTTAACTCCACGCAACTAGTAAAATGTGAGGGTTCATCACCAAGAATCAAGAAGGACGCATGATGTAGATAATGAATACAGAGATAAGTGCTAACAACAATCCCTTTGGGAAATTGTGATTCAGTTCTTCTTAAGGTTACTGAACCATTTTCAAAATGACTTTCGCTTTATGGGTCACGTCTTTAGACTTAGACAATTACGTGGCTTCGCTGATTGGTAAGATATGAAGTGAAATGATAGTTCTCTCTTCACTTAGACATCTAAATTACTTCTTTAGGGATTGTATAATTGTAAGCATTTTCAAATTTATAAGATTTTGTATTCTTGAAATGACTCCCTATGCCTTGCCCTATGCTTTACCAATAAGAAGCAAGGGCTCATCACAAGGCAAAACTAGGTTAGTAAATTCCTTTTTTATTTTTTTGTTTGGAATTTTTTGAACGTTTTTTATTTTATTATTGTGAATGACCCTCTACGCTTTGCCCCATGCCACCAAAAGAAGAGGTGAGGGTTTATCACCAAGACAAGACATAGATGAGACAAGACATAGACAAAGAATGGGTGAGGATTTGAATTGGATTTTTAATTCATAAGTGAATGATTTAGGTGAGTGTGGACCATGAAAAGCGGGTGAGGATTTGATTTTTAATTTTTAATTCAATAGTAGAAAAACATGGAGAATAATGACATGTGGTAATGATTAGGTTATTTTTAGATTTGAAAGGGATAATTAATCAAATTATATTTGATTAATTCAAAGTGTATTTTTGTGGGAAATGAGGTAGGGGAATTAATTGATTTAAGACAGATGTGAAATTAGGGTGTCTACAAGTACAAAATGGTGGAAACTCATGAACAAAATTTATAATTGGTAGTGTAGGATATTTTTTTACTTGTATTTTTATTTACTTAGATCTTTCCTACACTCGTGGATATGCTTGCTTAGTTGTTGTAGTTGGATTATCCTAGACTACTTCACTCCACTCCACTTCTAGAAACCTACAAAGGTAAGGGCAATAAGATTACACGTATAACCACTTTCTCGTATGAAATCTCACTACTAACCAAATAACCATCGCCCCTTCAAAGTTACAACCGCACAAACCAAATCCACTTTCTATTTCAGAAATGCATTTATGGTCCCGGAACTTATTCAAACTCGATCCACTTTTCATGGCCTCTCCCTTAGCTATAAAATCAAGCCTTATCCTTTGGAAAAACTATTAGATTGTTTTCTCTCTTGCTAACTTTTAGCTATTTTTCCTCCAAATATTTACATATTGGAAGTTTTCCCGATTGTCTAAAATAAGCTCATAGCATATTTCATTTCTTCACTTACAGTCAACTCAAGATCACCCACAATCCAAAATTTCAAAAGGTTTTATATGTTCACATAATTCCACAACCGTATCTCGAGGTTTTCATGAAAAACGTGGAGGAAAGGTTTGCTTAATCATTTGTTTGTCTTTCCACTTCCACCGAGTTTTTAATTGTTCACATTCTCGCACACCTATGGAACTACCTACATTGAATTAATTTTTATTTCTTAGTGTTTGTATTATTTCTTGGTGTTTTTTTTTTGTTTGGCTTACATTTGTGTTTACAATATTTTAATATTGTTGGTTTGTGATATTTATGTTTTCCCCGTTGAGAGATAATAACTTTCTTTTATTTGCAGGATTTTATCTAATTCACATATGTGTTTGTAGGTGTATTCTGCATTTTAAAATAATTAGAAAGATTAATCAAATTTTCAAAAGATCAAAAGAAATACAATTGGAATAATTAGGGGTTTTCCTATACATGTAGTAGACTACTTAACATTTTTGTTAAGTTAGTTATCTCACCAACTTTGGAGGAATATCTCTACTTTTAAACCATTTTCATTACACTAAGTTACTTCCTAGTTGAGTTCCCCTCCAAGTTTCTTTCACCCTCCTCCAACTCGCTATACCCCTAAGTTATCCTCCCACTGGCACACCGAGATCTCTCCAAAAAATTATTGAGTTCACCAAGTTATGTTATAGCCTCCCCTTCCTGTCATCGATATGGTTCCTCCGATCTCCCGAGATAACCCACCACACGCTCATATTTACCTCGATCACCACTCCTCATTCGAACTCATCGAGCTCCTAGGTGATTTGTTCACTTCCCGATCTCTCCTCTCCACCCTATTTTTCGAGCTCCTACCCACTCCCTACACTCTCGCGCTCTCCTCTGAAGTTGAGCCCATATTCTCTCCTCCTCGAGCTCACCGAGTTCAACCTTGTCGCATCCCCGATCCTACTCCACATCCCCCTTCTACTCCTCCCACACCTAATCTAGTTTTCCCGACCGATTCAGCATCCCCTCGTTGTCAAGTCACACCCTTCATCGAGCTTTGAGCTTTCTCCATCACCACCCTTCATCGCCAAACCACCGCGCTAATAATTTCCCACTTGAGCCGCTCAAACCCTACACACTCAGCTCAATCCAACAACCCTACATCCCCTCGCCCAAGCCCTTTGCAACTCAACTCACGAGTTGAGCTCGAGCTTGTTCCTCCTATGCACAAAAACTTAAATTTTAGGGATTTTCCCCCTTTTAAATTTTAAATCAGTCAAAAAAATTTCTATCTTAGGTTAAATTTAATATATTTATTTTATTCTAACATTTTTCATTTTCTTTTCTTTTTTATTAATATTAATTAGATTTTTAATTATTAAAGGTCTAGTTAACCTCTTTTAAAAAATAATTAATTAGTTTATTTTAATTAATTAAGGATTAGTCACAAATTTTATGTCCTCACTAACTAAGGGAGTTCTTTCATTAAATTTTTTATCAATTAGATTAAATAGGCTAGTTATGAAACATTTAATTAGGATTTATTTAACGTTATTTTTCATTAAATCATCTGAAGGATTTTGAAATAATTTTACGCTTTTGGGGGTTAATTTTTATTGTGTTTCAAGAAATCATTTTTGTGAAACTAATTTCATAACTTCCATGCGTATGTTATTTTCTCACACTTTTCTAAGTGATCTTGAAAATCATAAACGTGGGTTTATCTTTTGTGTTTTCTCTTGTCTTTTCACCACAAGAAAACTTCTAACAATTGTTTGCAATATCGTCTTTACGATGATTGTTCTTAAAACTACTAACTACATGTTACCTTATTCATGTGATTCAACCAAACCTTATCACATTTTATTAAATGTTATTAAAACTCACTTTAATTAAATTTTTCAAAAGATTTATTCCTCGATCATTGTGAGGAGTACATGGCCACCCCAAACTCATTGTTATACCACAGAACCCCACCTTGAGTGAATTGGCCAACTAAAGGGGAACCCCATCCACTTGACTAGTATGCCTTTTTGAGATATTAAAGAAAACTTTATCCATAGTGGTGGCCCCGGTTTGATCCTTTGAGCGAAGTAAAATCCGGCTTATCATATTAAGAGGGGTAAAGTAAAGATGGAAACTAGCAATAGTATCACGCTTCGCTCGGGATAATATTTTGGCATTTAGGGAGAGAAATTTTTTCTAGGAAGCCACTCCTTGACCAAACCAATTTAAGTTTAGAGGCCCTCCTTCCATAAACATCATTTTCATCTATTTTTTTACGTGTTAGTGAGTTTGTGTTCCATACTCATATCATACACTCTCCATCATCATCTTTTTTGAATCTTCCAAATATCCTTCATTTGGATTTTTCATCTTTTCTAATCTTCCAAATATCCTCATTTATACCTTTTCACCCTTAAATCCTTTTTGATTTTCTCCAAAGTGTCTTAAGTCTTAAACTTCTTTCCCATCAAAGTTAAGCTTCTTTCCATTGATTGATACCCACATCCTCACTTGAGCACCTTCATTCACAATCTAAGTCTTTTGACATATCGATATTCACTTTATCATAATCAACCACATCACAATCTTATTATTTTATCATTTTATCCATCATGTCTTTTTTAGTTTGACATAGAATTTGTTAAACTCTAAGCACTCGCCCATCCTATGTCTACAATTTAACATTCACTTTGTTAAATTTTAGGCATCATCATTTCTACACCTCTTATTTCAACATTCACATTGTTGATATTTGAGTACTCCCCTTTCATCGCTAAGCCTCTTCTATCTTAACATTCACTTTGTTAAGAGTCAAGCACATCAATCATGTTTCCCATTCTCTTCCATCTTAGCATTCACATTTTTAAGGGTTAAGAAATCAACTTTCACTTTCAACCTCTTCCATTCTAGCATTCACTTTGCTAGAGGTCGAGTAAGAGGTGTATTTTGGCATTCACTTTGCCAAAATATAAGCACATCAACCAAGCTTCCACGTTACCCCATTTTTCATTACAATGGTGGATTCACGTAATACATCAAATGATGAGTTACTCAAAAACTTCATGTGAGATGTCAAAGAAACTCACTCACATAGCTTCTCAACTTAGTGAGAAATCACCCAAAATGCCAATCATATACAACCTAGAAAGACACTACTCTCACAAATTCAAACATGTTTTTTACACCCCTCGGAGAAAGTATCTCTAGTGTCTTTCATCAATTAGCAAAGGCTAAATGATAAAATATCCAATTACAAAACCCTTTGTCAAAGGGGAACCTAAGCCATCTTGGTACAAACCCAATACATATTGTGACTTTCATCGCATTGATGGTCATCAAATAGATAGATGCATGTGACTTCATCCATTACATCCAAGACTTAATTGATTTGATGGTTATTTAAATAGAAATTGATGAACAAAGCTCTCAAAATCGAAAACATGTCAACTACCACAACTTCTAATGAAGAGTTGAACGTTTTCCAATATTCTTTACATGATAAAACTCAATGAGATCAAGATGATAAGGGTCAAGGATCTATAAACCAAAACCAATCAATCTCTCCTCGAATGTTCTTCCATTAGTTCAATCAGAAATTGAAACATGTTTTGAACAACTATCTTCAAATTTCAATGAGAACTTGAACTTTATTTCAAGACTCCTTTCCAACCCATGATATAAATGAAGACTCTAAAGAAGAGGGTCAATCATCAAGCACCGTTGAGCTTGATTCTATCCTTTCAATGCTAGATCCTATGCCCACATCCCTAGTCTTGTTGTAGAGACACAACAACAAACAAGTTTGACACTTGCAAAACAATACAACCTTCCATGTCCATAATACCTCAAACTGATCAATCTTGAATTTAATAATGTTTCACAACAATTATCCATGATGTAGAGTCTTCTTGTGTTTTACATAACATTATTAAACAATCAACGATGATTCCTACATGTCAAGACATCCACATGCATGTGCACTCCATGAGGTGTATATACCTAGGAATATCCTCACACAACCATTTCAAGCTTTAATTACAAATCTATCATCAAACAAATTAATCCAATGCCTAAAAGGAGAAACATTGAATATTTTATCTCTATAGGCCTATAAGATGCCTCTATTCCCATCTATGGATCAATCCTTTTTCCTCACATCATTTCCATTCACGGATGAAGGCCATATTGATGTAAATAATATTTTAAAGCACCAATCATCTAAATTTTCTATTCCACCTACATTGGAAATCATTTTTGATCTCATTGGGGAATATGAATTCCATATTCTTTCACATTCTCCATCACATGAGTTTTTCGATATCATCAAAAAATTATCCAATCTTTTGACTTCACCTCATCTTCCCAAGTCTCAAATACATTTCCTCAAATCTTTTGATTCACTCCATTGACTTGGATCTCATCTTCCAAGTCTCATAAATCAGGACTCATCGAATCTTTTGATTCTCTCCATTGACTTGACATCACCCCAAGTCTCATAAATGTCCCATCAAATCTTAGATCACAAATATTTCGATTCACTCTATTGACTTGGACCTCATCCAAGTCTCCAAGTCTCATAAATTAGGACTCATCAAATCATGGATTCATTGAAAATCCTTTTATGTCTCGTACTCTCATTGACTCACTCCATTTCGACTTGGACCTCATCCACCCAAGTCTCATAAATCAGACCATTCAAATTTCCTAAACATGGACTTCTTCCATGATGATAAGTCCATTGCAAACCCTCATCCACAAAAAACTTAGAAAAATAAAAAAGTGTAAAAAGAGAATAAAAATCCATATCAAACCCCTCCTTAAAGCACTATTTGAAAATCAAAAATGTAGAAGAAAAAAACATCTTCTTCCACATGTACTCTCCACACTAGGGGAGGTCGCTTGCATGGTTAACTCATTTAACAAACAATTTTAATTATTTCATCCATTGGCAAATATATCTCTTAATCATAACATCATATCATCTCTTCACATTCTTCTTCACCTATACACATGTTAATCTTGTTCATCTTAGGCATTGTGTGTCTCATCCTTGTTATGGTTTCTACCATTCCATATTTTTACCTATGGTTTTGTCTAGAAGCTTACTGATGGAAAATCCTCCTTTCAAACAAGTTCTCTCTTTAACAAAAAGCACTAAACTTATTTACCCAGATCTTTTGACCATCCATCTTAGTCTAAGGTGTTGAACCCTTATGCATCCTACTAGTCGCATGAGGTTGAGATTTGGGGGAAAAATGTTCCTTCCCAACAAGCACAATATCAACATACAAGGAAAAATCAATCTAAAATACAAAAAAATATCAATCATTACACCTTTCATCCTTCACAGTCTTCTGGTGATGAGCCCATACTTCTTACTAGTAGTATGAGACTAGGAAAGGAGGTAGGTATCCTTACTCACCTACATTTTTTCTTCGGTGTTGAGCCCTTTCCTCTTACTGGTGGCATGGGGCAAGATGTAGGGGTCATTTCAAAAAATCAAACAAAATAAAGCCTTCAAAAAATATGAATCAAAAGTGCTTAATCATACACATCCCAAGAAGTTAGCTCATGTTAAGAGAGACAAAATTCCTTCAACCAGATCTTGTCAATCAATAGGCCATCAATGGATCTAAGTCTAGTCAAAACCTATAAAGTGAAATCATCTTGGAATCGGTCAGGTAATCTTGACTAGAGATGAGTCACATTTTCCCGAATGGATCATTGTTACACCTTGTGTCTTGGCATCCATCATCTTCATTTTCATATCACTATTCTCCTAGTTCTCACATCCTTTCTTGGCTCTCGGTGATGAGCCCTCACATCTTCCTAGTTGTGTGGAGTCACGAGTGGAGTGAGACATCCTATCACTATATCATCTACATTCTGCCAATGGAATGAAATGCTTACAATTGTTTGAACATGAGTTCGAAGATGCACCCTTTACCGAGTCAAAAATATAAAAACATTCAAATATGTTCAAAAATCAAAAACATTCAAATATGTTTAAAAAAAACAAAAACATTCAAATATGTTTAAAAAATCCAAAAACATTCAAATATGTTTAAAAATCTAAAAACATTCAAATATGTTTAAAAATCTAAAAACATTCAAATATGTTTAAAAAAACATCTAAAAACATTCAAATATGTTTAAAAAAAAACATTTAAATATGTTTAAAAACATTCAAATATGTTTAAAAAAAACATTCAAATATGTTCAAAAACTCAAAAATAAATATGTTCAAAATCAAAAACATAGTAAAAATCAAAAACAAAAAAACAATATAAAATCGAAAAAACAAAAACATTCAAAAATGTTTGACAAAATCTCAACAACTTGAATAACACAGTTCAACAATATCGCATTTGATGGCAATCCTACTGATCATTCCATATCATCTTCCGATAATCACTTTTCTTTCCTGTGGTGTATATCTATGCTCGAGGAAAAAAATCAATTACCCTTTTCACAATATAACTTTTCTTGGGGCACACTTGGATTAAATTTAATCCAATACAAATCAAACTTCAATGGGATCCGAAAAAGAGTGTTTTTGGAGTATCTAAGATCACTCCACTCTTTGGCCCATCCAATCCTCTTGCATTTCTAAGCTATCACTTGGGGGCATTCATATTTGTCTAATTCTTTAATGTGGAACACATTAGGGTGTCATTAGACATCATTATTACAAATTGTGTTGTATTTTTTTTGTTTGTCAACATTGTGATGATGCTTTTTTTTAGCATGTTAGTTTGTTATTTTGTTGTACTTTTTTATTGTAGACCAATTATAGATGAATTTTAGCATCTTAGTTCACATATAAATTTGGTGTAGTTAATTCTGTTCATATTGGGTTTGTTTGACATGTTTGTTTTGTGTTTTTGAATCACTTGTACATATTGTGTTATCATCATATTTTATTAAATAAGCCATGGTGTGTTTTTCTTTTGTTATGTAGTTTGGTTTGTTTACATTTCTTTGTATTTGTGCTAATTGTAAGTACTTTGTGGACATCATTTCACATACAACATCATCATTTATCCATAATCATCATACATCATGAATAAAAATAAGCTATGAACATGGAAGCTAAGCTCCATCTCACATCATCATATCTCCATAATAAATCAAGTGTAAATAACTACGCCACTTTACATCACATTTTTAAATCAAAAAAAATTTTCAAAATCTTCATAAAATTTCAAAAAATTCAAAAAAATATAAATTCAAAAATTATAAAAATCCAAAAAATAAATATTCACAAAATCATAAAATTTACAAACATGAAAATATTTCAACAACTCAACACAATCTTGATAAAATCAAACTTTTAACTACTACCTAGTGATCATTCCAATCTTACAACTATCATGACAATACATCATCTTCCCTTTGCATGTTAATATCTCTACTTGGGGCAAGTCAAATCAATTGTTTTTTTTCACGATATAACTTTTCTTGGGGAAATTTGGCTCTCATTCCCTCCCCTGTATTTCATAAGTTTAATGCTTGGGGAAATGATCCTTTTTAACTTCTCAATCAATTTTCAATGTGGATCCAACAAGAGTTTCATTAGGAGTATCTAAGATCACTTCACTCTTCATTTGATCATCCTATCCTCATGCATTTCATAAGTTTAGTGCTTGGGGGCATTCACATCTGCTTAATCATCATTGTGGCACATATTAGGGGCATAAGTTAATTGTCTTCTTTTCAAAGTTGTGTTGCATTATTGATATTTACTTTTTGACCAATTACACATATTTTTTTATCATCTTGGCTTCTTATAGCCATGGTGCATACTTTTACGATGTGTATTGGGTTTGTTTTCATTTTTATCTTTTCTTTGTTGTGTTTGTGTGTTTTTTTACGCACATAATGGGTTAAACATCTTGATTATTTCATAATCATGGTGATAAATCTATTGTGCAACAACAAAATAAGGTTTCTCTAAATTTCACTCTCTAAATGATGCTCATGCTACTGAAGCATAATCCTTCCCATCCTCCTTCAAATTCCTTGTCTTCTTCCTATCAAGTGGTTTTCCACCACTTTATTGTGTCACCCACCTACTTGAGGGGGCATTCCCTTACCATCCTACTCATTAGGGCATCTAAATGCTTCACCAGGAAAATCTAAACATCTACCATTTTTCCTATCATCCGCTCACCGATTTGCATATATATACTATCTTTAAAATTTTATTACTTCATAATAACACTTTAAAGAGGGGCAAATGTAGACACCCCAAAACTACATTTTCCATCTTATCCTCACTTATGTTTCATATCCTTTCGAATTGATTAATTTAATTAATTAATTCATGTTTCAATTCTATCACCTTTAGAATTAATTAAATTAATTCTATTACCCTTTGACATTGATTAAATTAATTCATAAAACATTTAGCTAGTTTAATCAACATTTATTAAATAATTAATTAATTATCACAACAATAATATGTGGGTAGTAATATTTGGTTAATAGTTTGAGAGATTATAGCATCGAGCATCCCTAATAATAAGATATATGTCTCCTATATATTTGTATAATGGTTGCAACATAGTAATAATATACAAAAGAAAAACATAGCTGAAGATTTGTGTTATTTTGCATGAATGTTTGAATTGATCTCTAGATTTGGTATCGAGAAGGGTATTAGTTTGAGATGGAAAATGTGAGATTTTGATGGATGATCATGGGCAGTTCCACCATTGTTGATTGCCCGATCCATGATTAAATTGTTCATTTGGTTGTAGTTGCTATTGTTATATAATATTCAGATATTAATGTTCAACCATTTCCAGATCTGTTAGGGACTGCTATATACCCGAATGTGTGTTGTATTTCTGTGCAAGGTTGCATCCATTCTACCACACTTTGCATTAGTTTCCCTTCACATCTAGATCACCTTGGCAATTTCATTATATGTGAATTGATATACTGTACGAATTATATGTGATACTGAAGAAAGGAGACGTCTCCTACGTATTGTTCTTGTCTATTTTGTTTGAGCATTGGATCTAGGAGCCTTTGTTGACAGTTAGATCCAACGCCTGGGCATTGATACGTGGCAGTTGATGTAGAGTTTCTGAGCCTTGCAGACACATTGGGATATTATAATTCCTCCAAAGATTTGTAATTCAGACTTGAAATTCATTCCTTGATGCATGTCTTGTGAAGTCAAGCTTGGGATCTCCACCTCTCACCTCATTGACTCTACAATCGGGTAGGAGATTCACATGCTCTTATGCCACGTATCAGGTCTAAAATCCTCGTGTCACTCAGTGGTAGATGTTAGATAGTCGATGGTTTTTCATAATAGTCTTATTTGTTGGTTTTCTTAAAATTAAAAGTATCTCATTAATTTGTGTAGTATATGTCACTTTAATGTTATAACAAGATTTGAGTGTAAATCTAATTTTTAATTGGAAATTGTATTAGTCTAAAAAATTAAAATTTAATAGGAATGATTTTTGTGTCATTAAACCCTTTTAGTAACTCTTTGTCAAGTGTTGTCATTGTAAAATTTTATCATCAAAATTTTCAAGAGTCATTATATAGTCGTTATCATTTTGTCAAAAAAAAATTCATTATAAAAGTTTAAAAAAAGAATTTTCCTTATTAGATACATTTTTGATGTTACTTGATGTCCTGAGAATAAATGATTTCACATTGTGGGGGAGAATAATCACAATGTGGAAACAAAATTCATATCCAAATCGCTAAGTTAAGAACACATGCACCGGAGGATGTAAGTCAATCAACGACCTCTCGTCGCCAAGCTTGCACTATTTGAGGCCACACTTCTAATATGGTGACTTGTTTTTTCAGTTGTGTGGTGTGGATTTTTTTCATCTTGTTAGTGTGGTGTGATAAATAATAACAGTAGGTTCATTCTTATTCATTGGTATATGTGGTTATTCCTACATAGTTCCCTGATGTAATAATATAGTGAAGAATGTATAAAATTAGTGAAATGCAACATCATGATTCTCAAGAGGTTGAATAAGTGATGTATTCCTTTTCATATATATATATTTTTAGTAAACCTTTGTAAAACATTTGAAGGTCAGACAGATGGTTCCTTCTCAAGTTCCCGCACTAGCTAGGTCAGATGTGTTCCTTACATTGTTTGATTGATAAGAAGATGGTTCATGTATGAAGTTTCCACATTGATTCGATCGATAAGTTCCCAACAAAGGCTTTGTTGATAAGAAGTTAATGTTTTCCTTCATTTCAAGATGTGCGCCAAGATAGTGAGCAAGCAAAGGAGATAAAGTCAGTAGAAATAAGTGTGAATGTTTTTCTACCATGTAAACACTAAGGGGGGATGTTAGGAATTAGTATTTACATTGGTAATTAATATCTTGTTAGTACGGTTACAATTTATTTGTAACATAATGTATTGATTATTAAAATAATGTGGGTAGTATTATTTGGTTAATAGGTTGAGAGATTATAGGATCGGAGCATCCCCAATAATAGGATATATGTGTCCTATATATTTGTATAATGGTTGTAGAGAGTAATAATATACGTAAGAAAAATACACCAAATATTTGAATTATTTTACATGAATGGATGAACTGAGCTCTAGAACTACTTCATTCCACTCCACTTCTAGAAACATATAAAGGTGGGGGAAATAAGATTTCACATACAACCAATTTCTCGTGATGAAGTTTCACTACCAACCAAATAATAATTGCCTTCAAAGTTGTAATCGCACGCACTAAATCCACTTGCTATTTTAGGAAATGTATTCATGGTCCTGGAACTTATTCAAACTCGTATCTAATTTTCATGGCCTCTCCCTCGGCTATAAAAGCTGTGTCGTATCATTTACAAATCCTCTTGGATTGCTTTCTCTCTCTTGAGCTAACTTCGATATTTTTCCCTCCAAATATCTGCGTATATTATAAGCTTCTCTTGTGTCTAAAATCTTCTCATAAATCATTAAATATATGCAACTAGAGGAAGAGGACAAGTTTAGATTAAATCAAATCATGCATTTGAGTTAACTAAACATATCCCATAAAGCATGGCATTCCAAAATTAAAGAAAATCTCCCCAAAGCTAAAACTCACGTCACTTTTTGGGTGAATAAAACAAAAGACATGAATTTAATATTTCAATGCAAAAGCTAAAAATATTCAAAATACATGCCACCTTTTCCAACTCAATGATAACTCACTCAATCAAGCTCAAAACAATAATTTATCTTGTCAATCAAATTGGAAACTCAAACAAATCTCTCCAATCATGCTTTAGTTAGCTTCGATCAGACAAATCAATCACACAAATCAAGGATTTGGGATTCTCTTCCCTCATCTATAAATAAACACTCATTCCTCTCCATTTTTCATCTTTGAAACTTGATAATTTATGTTGTTATTGTGTCAAATTTCCATTCAATTTTACATGTCATTACACTTGTCCAATTGATCACGAATCTATCAATCAATTCAATCATTCAATCATTTTTTACTCATAGCTGAAATCTACTTCCATTCGAACATTTCTTGGAGCATCCACATCCAATTGATCATAGAGATTCAACAAGCTCAGTGCTTCATTCCAAGCTTTAACAATCTCATCCGAGGTTGTAAGGAGATACAAAGGAAGGATTAAATTTGCACTTTTGTTTGTTTCTTTTCCTTTATTTCACATTTTATTTTATATACATTTCTGGCATCCTCGTGGGGACCCCACATTTCTTATAATTTTTTTAATCATTCTAAATTTCATTTTTGTTATTTTTATTGTTTTTAAAGTCACCAATTTTTGTAGGTTTTCATGGAGTAGATTTGTGAGAAATTCAAAAAAATAGTCATTTTGGTCATGATCTAACATTTTTGGTGTAGGCATATACAAGTGATATGTGCTTCCATGACATCATGTGTACTAGTGTAGCACGTAATTTATGCTAGCATCACCAGATATTTATGTTTCATCACATAGATGTGCAACGTATCTATAAGTGTGTGTTTGTGTTTTTGTAATTAAACCTTTTTTCATCATTTTTGTATATTATACATTTTGTGTTTACTTATGCGTATTTGCATTTACATTTCATCCTTATCTAATATGGTTATTTAGTGTGTTTTTGTTGATATACATCTTTATATCTATTTTATTTAAAATTGTGTTTTGTGTTAATGAATGTGTCTACCATTTATTGGGTAACTATTGTGTTACATCGTACATTTGTGTGTATTTAAATGCATTAACATTAATTTTATCTTCTTCTTATGCTTAATTTTATACATTAATGTGTATTTGTGCAATTTAATTCGTGTATATTCGTTATATATGTGCAAATCTAGTTAATTTCAAATTTACTTTTTAAATTTTCCATCATTTCTATCTTTTTTTTGTACTATTTTTGTGTAATTATAACATTGTTTTTTTAATTTAATTTATAAAAATTAAAGCTAACTTTTAATTTTATGTTTATTTCTTATCATTTCTTTTTTGATTAAAATCATTCATGTATGCTCTTCTCTTGCACCTTTGGGTTATCTTGAGAATCAAAAGCGGTTGAGATCCTTTTTTTCATTATTTTATTAATCACTTTTCACTTTTCAATCAAAATCCATGTATGCTCTTCTCTTGCACATTTGGGTGAATCTTGAGAATCAAAATAACCAAGATATTTTTTGTGTACTTTTCTCCTAACTTTTGTTTTGTAGAAAACTATTAATCATTTTTGTGTAGGATCTCCACTTAAGAAAAACTTGTAAAATCAAGAAAAAAACTACTAACTCATTTGCATGTAAGTTTCCTTGTCAAAGAAAATTTAAAAAAATAAAAAAATGGTATAATAACTTTGCTTTTTCTTGTCATTTACACAATTCTTTTCGCATTTCAAATTGGAAAGAACTTACTTTTAACCATTCATACATTGTATTTGCACATAGCGACATGGGATTTCATCACCACTTAGCTACACTGGTGACGGATTTCACCACCACACTAACTCATATTGCATTGCATTGCACTTGAGACCTAGTCTCAAAACAATGTTCACACTTTCCTCACCTCTATCCCCCGCTTACAGTAAAGTTTTTGTGATTGGGGTTACTACAAGTATATGCCTAAAATAGTATAACAATGAAGTTGTGGCATCATCCCTATAAATATTCAGGGAGAAATAAGGACACCATTCACATTTCATTCCCTCATTACCCTACCACCTAGTCACAAAACCCATCATTGGAGTGGTGATTCACTCCTCTAAGAGGGCTAGTGATTAGGTGAGTCTCTTTTAGTATTCTAAGGGCTTCTACCACTTTTTTCCCCATACAATATTTGGTATATCAGACTAGGATATATCAAAAGACACATATTTTTGGAGTGATAAGAGCTCTTGCATTCACCCATTTCATGACATTCTTCTTGTTGCATTTTCATAAAAACTTTACATTTCCCAATTTCATTTTTCCTATCAAGCCAAAATAATCTAAAATCATATGTACTTGCTTATTTTTGAAAAGAAAGATCAAATCAAATTACTCTTTTAAAATTGTCTTATACAAACACCATTTTACATTCTAGTTGAAATTAGAAGTTGTGTTCCACAAACACAAATCCAATCCCATTGAGATCAAAAATTAGTCTTTCCAAAATCCAAATCCAATCTTAAATTAGAAATTGTTTCTAAAAATCAAATTCAAAATTCATCAAAAAAATCAAAGCTAAAAATCTTATCCCTAGACTACATCTTCTATCAAAATCAAAATCAAAACAATCCAATCTTAACCAAATCCAAATCCAAATCTCAAAAAAGTCCTAAAATTTTGGTACATAGTTTTCAAAATTTGAATTATCAATATTCAATCAACTCAATCCAAATCTAATCAAAAATTCAAAAATCTAATCAAATTTGTCAAATTCAAATCTAATCAAATTTGTCCCAATCAAAATCTTAATCAAAATCATAATCAAATAAATCAAAGTCTTATATTTTGGATACCCACATCCAAATAAGCAAATCCAATCCAAATCAAAGTCTTATATTTTGGATACATACATCCAAATCTAAGAAAATCAATCAAATCAAATATATTGGAAATCTAAATCAAAATAATCCAATCAAATCAAATCAAATCATATTTATCAAAATCACAAACCACCTCTCACTTTAGGTTCCTACCCTTTTTAGTACAAAATGGTGGAAACTTGAAACAAAAGCTATAACATCTTTGAAAATTATGAAAAAATCCCTTGGCAAAGATAGTTCTAATGAAGAGGAAGAAGTTAGACAACCTAAAATTATAAAAGAAAAAAGAGAAAGTTGATGAACTTATAAGACAAAACAAACATCAATATCTTCTTCATCTCCTAGAAATGGGAGCTAAATTACCTTTATATTTTGGTGATGAGAACTTGAGACATCTTTTAGACAAACCCAAATCTAGAAAAATAAAAAAAAATCTAGCACTTCAACGAATACATCAAATGAAGCCTTACTAGCCAAAATTCATGAGATGACAAGTGAAATTTCTATATGGCTTCTAAGGTTTCCAAAAACAATGAAGAAAAATCCCAACCTAATCAAAAAATTGAAACAACCATGGACATCCCTCAAACAAGCTCTCCATTCACCCAAGAATGGAAAAACATGAAAGAAATGATAATGGGAATGCAAAAGCGAACAAAACAATTTAACTTTGAAGAAATTTTCCATATCCATTTGACAAAGAAATGTTGTGCATACCATTTCCTCAATCATTCAAACCCCTAAATTTGACAAGTATAAAGGAAAACATGACCCAAGAGAACATGTTAAATAATTCTTCATGGCATGCCAAGAAGTAGCCTACAATGACATCTATCTCTTTGCATATTTTCCCAAAAATTTTAGGAGGACAAGCCTTAGATTGGTTTTTACACCTTCCAAAAGGATCAATCACTACTTTCATGTGACTTATTAGAAAAAATTGTTAAACACTTCTCCTTCAACCTAGATTCTAAAGTCACTATGATGGACCTTTACAACACAAAGCAAAGGAATAATGAAACATTCACATCATTTCTTCAATGATGGAGAGGAATCACAAGCTGATTTCCTTGTTCCATACTTGAAAAAATAATTGTAAGCATTTTCATACCAAATCTTAATCCAAAATTATCATTCCAAATGCAAATGCATTTCCTAACAAAATTTTCAGGAAGTAATTGAAAAAGGAGCACAAATTGAAAGGATCTCATTGCTAAAGGCTTAATCAAAACTCCTTCAAAAGATCAATCCAATAAGGAAAATCATCAAAATCAAGATAAATCAAAAATTCAATCAAAAAAAAATTTGTAAATGATGGATCACTAATACTCTCCATGTTCAAAATGTGCAAAATCATCAATCAAAACCAAACAAATCAAACAATCAACCAATCATAATCTCTAGTAAAGAAACTACTCCATGTGAATTCAAACAAAGACAATTCACACCTCTCAAAGAAAGTATTTCTAGTGTACTCCATCAATTAAAGTGCTAATATGGTAACTTATCCAATCACAAGACCCTTCAAGAAGGGAAACCAAAACCTATGTGGTACAAAGAAAATGAATACTATGAGTACCATCATATCAATGGTCACCATATATTTGTTGTATGAAACTCCGCCATTACATCCAAGATTTAATTGACCACAGAGATATTGAAATTGAAAACACATCTAATACAAAAAATTCCAAATGAGAAACTAAAGGTGTTTAAGGACCCCTTTCCAAAACATGGTACAATGAAAATCTAAAGACAAGGGTCAATCCTCCAACAATGTTGAGTTTTATTCCATCATTTCACTCATAGAATAAACACCTAACTTCATGGCCACCATCAAAATCAATACTCCTAATTATGTGGTGAATACGTGATAAAAAATGTTTGGTATCTCCGCAGCAAATCAACCCTCCACATCAACTATACCTCAAACGCCTAATCCCCAACCTACCGTGATCTCAAAAATATCCAATGCTAAATCTTCCTCCAATTCCTATAGTATTATCAAACAATTGGAGAAGATGCCTACACAAATATCCCTCATGGACTTTCTTAAGTCATCACCTGTGCTTCAAGACATCCTTACTCATGCACTTCATGATGCATGTGTTCCTAAGGATATAAATACTCAATAGTTCCAAGCCTTGATTGTAAAATCTATCACCTAGTAGTCCAATCCTTTCATTTGGTCCTCATGACCTTTTGAATCCAAACATTCAAAATAACAATTCATTATATATTAAAGCATTCATAACCCATCATAAAATCAAAAGGTTGTTATAGATAATGGATCCACATTGAATATTTTCTCCATAAAATTTTAAGATGCCTTGGCCATAATGAGAAATTCTAGGAACTAACATCATCATTATTCATGGTTATGATAATAGTGAAAGAAAATCCTTGGTATGATCACATTATCCATAAAAATTGACCTCAAATTTGGACACCTTTTGTCATGTTGTGGATGTTGAAACCTCCTATAACATTCTCCTTGGTCATCCATGGATTCATGTTATGCAAGTTGTACCTTCCACCTTCCATCAATGCATAAAGTTCCCTTACGAAGGTAAAGAGTTTACCCTACTTGTTGATACTAAACCATTTGAATATTGTAAGCTCCTAGAGGGGAGATATAAGCTCACAAATTATTTCCTTTCGTGGATATAGATCTCATCTCCTCCTTGCATCATTCCCTTCACATATGAAAACCACATTGATCCGGAAATCCTTTTGAAACTTCAACCTTCTACATCCACTTCTCCACCTAAGCTTAAGATCCTTGACAAAGGTATTGGTGAATATGAATTCCAAAATACATTTCATATTTGAAAAATTACCTTTATCTCCATGCAGTTTAGTAATTCCAATGTTCCCCACCTCAAAGAGGCTCCCATTTACAATCTTGTATAACTCATTGGAAATGGTTCGGATATCTAGAGGATGAACACATTCAAGGTTCTACAGGATCTTGATTATATGATGATCAATTTTCTACATGATAAAAATATCCTAACTATAGTAAAGCACATAAAATGATGAAGAACATGCAGTGGAAGGATAAAGGACTCAAAAAATGAACAAGTTCATCTTGATCCTATCATGTACATAAAAATATCTATCATTATGCCTAGGTTTCAAACATTTGAAATAATATGCGCGCATTACTTGATATATCGACTAGTGATGAGGATACTTGACTCAAACATTGAGACAGTTCCACACATAGCCTCTTTGATGACTTAGCTGACACTATTTTATTCAAATACCTTTCCATTTACACATTGAATTCAACCTTATACATCCTCGTCTCATAAGTCAGGATCAATAAAATCACATATCTATGGATCTCTTTCAAAATGATGAGGCCATCAAAGAGTTCCTCGGGACTCAAGACCTTATACCCCTTTTCGATCACAAGAAGGGATTCAATATCAACCTAAATGCAAATTCTTATTTTGGTGAAGAACTCAAGTACCCTAGTCCACAAAAAAAAGAAAAATAAAAAATTGAAAAACAAAATCTCCCATAGTGAAAACCTCATTGAGGCGTTATCTAACAAAAAAAAAAAAAAAAGAGAAAAAAATAAAACAAAAAGGACGTATCTCCTAGTGAAAAAATTTTTGAGGCACTAGAGAGGGGAATCTCATTTAAATAAAATATACTATCTACATCATCCTACAACATCTTTTCAAGAAAAATACACATCAAAAATGCTAATAGAGAACACCATTAGCATTAACATTGGTACATGTGAGCATCCTAAGCTCTTACAACTTGGTGCAAGCCTAATATAAAAGAAATAAAATCATTTATAACACTCCTTGTTGAGTTCCAAAATGTATTTACATAGAAATACAAGGATATTCTAGGTTGGATCCTTCTCTTGTGGTACATTGTCTTGTGGTTCATCTATATGTCAAACCAAGCAAAAACTCATAAAAATGCATCCCAAAGCTTCCCTACTAGTCAAAGCAGAACTGAAACTCTTAGAAGCATTTTTATCAAGTCAATTAATTATTTGGAGTGGATATCAAACTTTGTACCGATTGCTAAGAAAACCTCAAGAATCAACATGTATACATATTTATGTGATATAAATAAAGTATGTCCGAAATATGATGACTTCCCACTACTGAAATATTGATATGATTGTGGAATCTCCGACATGCAATGAAATTCTATCCCTAATGGATGGATTTTCTAGTTATAACAAAATACAAATTGCTAAAAAGGATAAACCCAAGACAACATTCATTACACCATGGGGTACCTTTTATTATAAGGTCATGCCTTTTGGCCTTAAAAATGTGTGTACCACTTATCAAAGAGAAATGACAGTCATCTTCCACAACATGCTACATGATATTATGGAATATCATGTAGATGATATCCTAGAAAAATCAAAAGCAAGAGTTGATCATCCAACAGTTTTAATGCACATCTTTAAAAGGTTGTGTGAATACAAATTTAGAATCAATCTAAAGAAATGTGCATTTGGTTTAACTTCGAGAAAACTCTTGGGGTTCATTGTCTCACGAAGAGGTATCAAATTGACCCCAAAAATGTAAAATCTCTCAAAGAAATGTCTCCTCCACAAAATCTCACACAACTAAGATGTCTTCAAGGAAAATCACAATCCATCATACGTTTCATGTCGCAACTAATAGATAAGTGCCATCACTTTAATAAGTTACTCAAAAAATATGTAAAGTTCAAATGGAATCAAGAATGTCAAGACTCTTTCTCCAAATTGAAATAATATCTATCAAATCCTCTAGTGCTCATGCCACCTATTCGAAAAACCAATGCTTCTTTATACATCTACCACTAAATATATAATAGTAGCATTACTAGTACAACATAACAATTATGATACAAGAATAGGTTTTTTACTATCTTATTAGCACCTTGATTGATCATAAACTTTCCCTTGCTAATCATCTTATTACAACACCTTTACCCGGATCATAACCTCTTCACTTTGAATTTCTAGATGAATAACTCTTCTATCTTGATGTAATACCCTCTTGAAATTTTTTTTATGGATATTGTAATATCCATGGGTCCGAGTTGGAATTCTACTACTCACGCCAGATGGTGATGTCATTACAAAATCATTTTGTATTGGATTTCCCTACACCAACATTATCATCGAGTATGAATCCTCATAGCTGACTGAATTTTGTTATTTCATGGAATCTCAAAGATTTGATAGTTTATGGTGATTCCCTCTTGGTCATCAATCAAGTCACCAATGAATATCAAGTCAAGGATGAAAAGTTGGTCCCCTATAAGCTCATGGTTGATAGCCTTAAAGGTTACTTTCATCTTATCAATTTTGAACAAGTTCCCGCATACAAAACAAACCAATAAATTTCATGGTGACTATCGATCCCTTCTTGATTTTGGTCCAAATCAAACACACAATGAGTTTCTCATAGAACATCTTTTGATTCCGGCCTATGATTTTCCTGAGTCAACCATGATATGTGAAATAGTTGGTCTAGAAAACCCTTGTGTAGACACTTTGGTAAGTTGTCCTTGCCCTCCTTCACTCCTATTTTATCATCATCTCACACATGCATCCTCCCTTTCATATTAAAATTTATATTTCTTCTCCTAAATGCACATTTTCCACCTTAATCCCATTATTATTTAACGCCCTTCATTATTCCTAATCCCATTTAAGTACCCATTAAACCTATCTATTATTCTAATCACCCCACCCCATTCTTAACAGTAATATTAATAATATTATTTTATTCATTTCCCTACATTTAATGCCCTTAAATTACTCACCTAAATCCCCTATCTACTCCCCATGCGCACCATGCAGCCATAAAATAGCCCACCACCTCCATTATAGCCATTCTAACACCTCAATCTTTGAAATCAAATATGACCTAATTTACAGTCTTCTCCAGTCATCAATGACTCATGTGGGTTGTTGTCGACCCTATTTATATAGCTTCACCCCTCCTCTCAAAAATATGAAAACTTTTATACCTTTGGTATCTTTTGCGTTTTTTCCTCCTTGTTTGTCCTTAGAGCTATTGTCATCAACTAGAATCAACTTTAGCACTCTTTGCATGCTATCATTGAGCTTTGATGTCTTAAATATTTCTTGGAGAAATATTTTTATTTGTTTCTTATATTTTTTTAGGTTTATAGGTTTTCTGAGATCTGCCCATCCATTTAGGAATTTTCTATCTAATCCATCTTACTAAATCCTAAATCTTGATCCATCGTCGTTGACCCATCCTGATCGCCATCGACCCACCCTATGTTAACCTTGTTCTTTATCTACATCACCATTTTCTTCTATGCCATAGATTCCCCTTCATCTAGAGCACCCTATTTCAGTCACCCATATATTTATCAACCATGATTTGGTCTTCTCGGCCCAATTTTTATCAACCCAACCCATTGATCCACCCTACCGCCTCCCATATCGAATCGCTTCAAGCCGCATCAATGTTTCTCACCACTATTTATGCATCGAGATATTACACCTCGTAACATGAGCTAGCTTTTTTCTTTTTCTTCCTTTAATCATCTCTACACCGGTTGTTGTTGACCATACCCAGTCATACCTGGGTCTCTCTTGACCCAATCGGTTTGGTTTTTTCAAAATCTTTCACTATGAGATCATCATTTCAAGATTCTCTAGAATATCATATCTCTATTTCAGATTTTTATCTACGCATCATTTTGTCTATTGTCACTTTATTAACGTGGTTTGACATACATCCTAGGAATCTATTGCTTTCCCGGACTAACCTTGTCGGGTGCAACCCACCATCCTATTTTACTAATATTTTTGTGTTAGCTTCTCTTTGTTGTGTAGGTCATCAAGCTCATGAAAGGAGAGGTTCTTTCACTCTCGTACCTTCATCATCTACATCAGCAGTAACTTTAAACACTCCCATAGTTTTGAGTTCCTTGGTTTCTTTTACCCCTTTCTTTAACTTGTAACATGAGTAGGAAATATCGTAGAACATTCTCAGATATGTCTGGGGACCCACCATTCTCGCCGTGGTGAGTCCTTTATTTTATTTCATTTCATTTCTATTTTCTTTGTATTCCATTTCATTCTTTCCACTAACCTCATAGGTGGGAGCTTCACTTTCTCACGTGCGTGGTGGTTTTCTTGCATGGATCGACAATGCACTTGATAAAATAAAATAAGGAAAATAACATTATCCAAGTATTCTTCTTTTTGTTCCCTATTTTATCCTTTATGCATCCTTTTGTGTGTGCTCTCATTAAACTTCACATTTCGTTTTTGGGCCTAAAAATAATACATTAATTCTTTCTTGCTCATCTAATTTAATTAGGGGGTAATGTGCTACATTCAATTCTTCCACACACATCCAAACTCACACATCAAACTTACACATCTAAAACATCTCCTACCAGGTGGAACTATTTGTATTTCATCACCCAATAGGAAATTCGTCACGGTGTTTTGGATGCGTTAGAATTTTTTTTGACTCGAAGATATTGCTACTCTCCGACACCCTTATTGTTATGGTGTGTGAATTATGGGGTTAGGCCCCTATATCAAGCCATGTACCAAAGTATTCATCACATATTTTTACTCAAGTACCTTTGGTTATATCGAAGATGTTATCGAAAACATCCTGAAACAAACCTTAGATCGGCCATTTCCTAGTTTCCCTTTGAGCCTTTTCTTTTTCTTTTTCACATCTTCTAATAAATAAGATAATTAAAACACTACAACTTTTCTTGTTTCTCTTAAGTATCACTTACATAGGTTATTATTTTTTTCATTCCCATTATTACCAAAACTCAAATTAAAAAATGGAACAAACTACCTTGTCTAACATCCCCACCTCTGACAGTACTATCCCAACAAACATTTTCCCTTGCTATTGGTTATTCTCTTCCTCTCGATCACATCCTCTTTAGTTTCCCAACCCGTTATTTCTATGGATCCTTACAGGTGAATCATTTTCCATCTAGACGTGTTCCCACGTTGAAACCAATCCTTTCCTATACCAGCATTCAATCCCTTCCATACCAACTACACCTCCATTTGTCACTTCCTTGGAGACCTTTGGGCCTCCCATTATCCCCTCGTGGATCCTCAAAGTTCAAGGAACTCCTAAACACTAACCTTTTTTCTCTTTATGCTTACCTTCTTTGTAAATATACCAACCTTCCCATCAATGGCCCCCTCTTTAAAAATCTATACATATCATTCTCACCCCAAAACCCTCGGGCCCTCACCTCCCAACTCATTATTTTCTTCTCTGAGCCATGAAGGAGCTTGTCATGGCACAACATGAACTTTGCTCCCATTAATCTTCTACTCTGATCTCCCAAAATCACCAATCCACTCAACACGTGGCTCTATTCCACCCAATCTTCCTTATATCAATACCACCCCCTATTATTCCAGTCTCATCACCTCTTCATCCATCGCCATTGTTATCGGTGCCCTAATCAAACTCTAGAGGAATCCCACCTTCTTCTTCCACTACCCAAATAGCATGATCAAACTTATGTCCCTATTTCCATATCCCTAATCCATGCTAATGTCATCACCCCATAACCCCATCTTTCATAATCAACCTAAGCCCATCAACCTCCTCTTTAGAATGTATTTTTCCATATCTTTCTACATTAAGATACACAAAAATATTAGCCAATTTATACCTAAAACCCCACTCATCCCACACAAAACCAATCTAACATCCTCACTCAAAAATAAACACAATCACACCCTTCCAATTATATCCCCATCTCTCAACAACATCTTATCTCCTAGTCTATTTAATCACAACCATTTAACTATATTCCCCCTTACCAACCACCTCCACAAACACCTACCTATCCCTAGCACTATCAATCTTATCCTCAACCCAACCCTTCCACATCCTACAATTTGCAACCTCACCAATTCATCTCCCATCCATCACACGACTTTATGCAAGCTTTGTTAAATAGGTTGGAAAACCTTGAAGCTTCCACCTTAGCTCTATTGTCCCCTCAAAATTCCCCTCTTTTGAAAGTTGAAAAAATTGAAAATTTCGAGTTATCACCCTTCGCAGTGTGTTTTAGTGAAGTGAGAGACTCGGAGATGGTGAAAATTTTGTTTCTTGGGGTCATTTTAGTGACTTACGGGTCTGTCGGACATTTTTTTCCCTCATGTCTCAAGTACCAGTGGGCCTTTTGTTCTCCGATTGGCCGATTTCCCCACAAGTCCTTGTTTGTCGGCTTTTTCAGACTTTTTCAACCCATCTATCCCAAGTATGCCCATGCCTCCTGTTCACCAATTCCCCGCATCACCCATGTCAACCGAATGGATCTTCATGTCCATCATGTTTCGTGTCCCTTGACCTCCTCGCCATGGCTCCACTTTGCCATCTCCCACATCGTGAATCGGCTCTTCGCGTCCCTCATGTCCTAATTTCCCATAGACCGTCCCTAGGCCATTTTTTCTACTTTTCTCACATTTCACCTTTTTGAGTTGGTGCAAGGTATATTAAATGTGCATTTATGATCTTCTCTCTCCTAAATGGCTATTTAAAGGGGGAACGTCTATGCACTTGTCACATTGTTTGTTCATTATCTCTTGCCCGCATTTTTGCAAAACTGAGTCATTTGTTCACCTTCATGTATCTCTTTGCAATTTTTGTCGTGAATATGTTCTTTGAAGCCCATTCCTCTATTCACTTTGTCAAAATGAAGATCAAATTTCAAGGGCACGAGCATCTGTCCCTTTGGAGACTTTTGTGCCCGATATTGGAGATAGTGAAGTTCGACATTTGGATTTCAATGATTTCTGGGGCAGATTAGCATGCGACAACCCTGCTCCCATGGCTCAAATGATAAATGATAGTGGAATCACATACACCATTGGTTTTCCTCTCTCTGCAATGTGCCAACACTATGCTCACCTACGGGGCTAATTTCAACCCGGACACCAAGGAAGTTGTCAATGTGCATGGTGAGTTGATTACAAAATTAGACGCTACTACCGCAATCACCACCGCCTGCGCATTCCCAAAATAGAAGACTCTGTTGTTCTCACTCTCACTCAAGCTCAAACTCTATTTGATCAAGATAGCGAGAAATATAAGGCTCGAGTAGCTAAATCATGGTTGAAGTGCCCTAAGAAGGGAGCGTCCCAGACTCTCTAAAGCATTGTTCGAGTCGATTTCAATGAATAACTATCATATTTTATCACCTTGCTCACCCGGATTATGGGAATGCCCTCTACTAACGACTTCCATTTTTGGATGTGCCCTTTCATAAATATCATCTACAAGGGTAAGAAAAACATAAATTGGGCCAAGATTATCTGTGGAAACCTAACTAAACAATTGTCAAATGTTTAAATAAACCAAAAATTCTACATGACCTCCTATCTCATGTACACCTTGGCAGCATCTCGTGAGTGGTTCGGCTTCACTTTCATTAAAGGCAAGAAGGATGAGCCCATCTACACATATTGCCCTTAGTTTACCCTCAAGGTTAGTAATCATAATTTTAGAAGGGTAAATGATTCCTTCACCATGTACATTGTGAGACTCTTGGAGGGTGACATTGCCAGAAGATTCTTTGATGAGGCTAAGGCTTTCTATCATTTTCGCATTCAATTTCGAAAGTTCTCATACCTCAGGTTGGCTTGTTTTGAAAGCACGCATCTCAAGCTTCCCATGTTCTGCAACGAAAAAATGGCCTTGGTTGAGGTGTGCATGCATGCACTGGATAAACTTCAAAAAACCTGCCGAGATGAGAAGATTACAAGTTTTCATTTCCCTATCACTCTGGGAATTATACATACAGACAGCTCTAGATGCCCAAAATATAGAAAGGGCTATTACTCCTCTTACAGTTCATTTCTTCAAGCCCAGGACTTGCTTTGATCTAAATAAATTCATTGATCAAAATCTCAGAATAACTTATCATCATCGTCCTGACACTGAGGATTACTGGGCTGATTGTGCTAATGATTTTGAAGCCAAGAGGAGGCATTTTGGCAGATATTTTCTCTACAATAGATCATAGATCTCAACCTCTACCAGGTTCCTGAAGGGCTTAAGGATGATGATGAAGATTTGCAATCCTTTGAGTATGAAAGATCCATCAAGCACACTCCTCTAGAAACCCTGGATTGGTATGTGAAGGAAAGAGATGACTTGAATGAGATAATCGCCCTTGTCATCATCAAAACTAAGATTTGGTTTGACAGAAGTATGTGAACTCAGGATGAACAAAGGTAGATCCTCTTCAAGAGAAACTTCCACACCTAGGAAGGAAGTACATACACCTAGCACTAAGGTACTTGAGAAAACTCCTTCTTCTTCGATGAAAGAACCTAAGTTGTCTACTCCTTCCTCTTCCACTAAAGTGTATCAGAAGAAGGTCAAATAAGTCAAGCAAGAACCGATTGAGGAAGAGACTCTTCTAGAGCAGTCAAGATTGCCTATTGGGCTGGAGAACATTATTTTTCTAAGTGAGAATGATGATGATGAGATAAAAGACCCAGAAGAAACTCTTGAAACCACTGCTGAAGTAGAGAAGGAAGGACTAAGGATCGAACCTCCAAGTTTAATAAACTCCTCTGCAAAGGAAATTCTTGAGGTTCCATTCATTTCCCCACTGAAACAACAAGTGGTTCATACTCTGAGTACCATGAGTTCACTTGCACTCGGGTCCCTTAATTATTTTTTTATTCTTATTCCTTTGCTCGGTTATAGCCCCTAGTCAACAGTAAGAAAAGGAAATCTTCCTCCGATTAATAGGGCCTAACTTTGATGTTGTAGTAGCTCTGCTTGGAACTACCCCTCCTCCTCCAACAAAGAAAGCAAAGACTACTTCGAGGTTGGTAACTGATGCTCAAGGCCAGTAGTTCTTGGAGGTTGTAAAACCCAAAGTGGATAAAGAGGAGAAAGATATTTTGATCTCTGACTTGGAACTTTCTAGGATTCCAATGGGAGAATCCACACCTAAGAGTGAAGTTCATAACCTTCGGGAAACCATCACTAAGGTTATTGAATGGGTGGAGAAAGGCAAGCAAACCATGGAGCAGTTGGAAGAACAGAACCAAGTTCTTTCCAACTTTATCAAATCATTGTTGGCAAAGGATAAAGTTTTGGATCTAGCCCCATTGGCCACTCTTCCACCTCCCATAGTTCTCAGCCAAGATGAGGTCCAAACCATCAAAGAAATCCACAAGTATTCTACTTATGGGAAGGATGTTGAAGCCATGGTGGATGATATGACTGTAGCAGGTTTAAAATTCATTGAGGAAGCCTTCAAAACTAATGAGAAGGTGATCAAGATGTAGCAGAAATTCACTTCTTCAATCAAGGCCATGGACAAGGAATTGAAAGTTTGGAGTGGGTGTATCGCAGATCTTCGTCTGATGGTTCAAATTGATGATAGAATCTTGTTGGCCAAAATTTTTCTAATGATGTCAAGAATAACTTGTCAAGGACATGGATCTTTAACATCGATTGGAAAATAAAGGTTCTAGAAGAAGCGCTTGGGGAATTGAGGAATGTATGGAAAAAAGGGAGTCTTTTAAAACTTGTGTTGTATCGCCTTCAAAGATATCCAATGCCATTTTCAGGATGAAGTCACAGGTGTTTTCTTCTCCCTCCAAGAAATCAAGGCTCAGTTTAAAGCCTTTGTCAAGGATGATTTGTTCAAGGAAGAGTCAATCACTAAAGAGAAAATGAAGGATGTATGCTCTCTTCATTCAGCTATAGCGAGGTCTAATAAGGAATATCTGGAGCATACTGAGTTTGAAAAAGACATGGAGAAATGCCTAGGCACATGGACTCATGCTACTTCCAACACAACGATTCCAAGAGGCATGGAGATAGTGGAAGCATTGAAGAGATTTAGGCACCGGATCCTCAAAACAGTGGGCCCTTTTCAGCCACAACCGATGCCTCTACTTTTGGTCCTTAATTAATCTTTTAGTTAAAAGAAACGGTTACTAAATGTAACCACTTTGTAAGCTATATATTGGGCTCTCCACGCCATTCCAAGGGGCTGGAACTCTGATAATTTTTGAAAGTGTAAAAGAACTTAAAGCTATCAATACAAAATATTTCCCTTCCTGTTTCTATCTGCATCGATTTATTTTCTCTTGCTTGTCTAAAGTTTGTGAATCATTAATCTATTGCAATAAGAAGCTTTGTATTCTTATGGATGTTATTTCTAGAACTTTGTGTCTATGAAATAATATCTGATGGTTTAACATGAATGATTCTATTCTATATATCACCTTTGCTCAACATTTATAAGGAACTATTTTTCTATCTATATTTCTTGGGAATGTTGTTATGTTCTACCTTTTCCCTCCCTTAGTTATTTTGTTCTTTTGTATTGATCATCAATCCTTGCATTAAAACACTTTCATGATATCAGAGTTCCTCATTAAAGTAGACAGTTGTACATTTGTAAATAGTTTTGTTGCTTGCTTTCAATAAGGGCACCTCACCCATTAAAGAGGAGGGCCTTTCTCGTCCCATGAGTTGTTACTTTCATTAAAGTATTAATTTTACAACCAACAAGCTCCAAAGAGGTCATTCACGTATGAATAAATTTGTAATGAGCCCATCCACCCATCAGTTCCTGTCAAACCTTATCCTCCACATTGGGAACTCCCTAAATTTTTTAAATTCAATAGCAAGGAGGACCCTCAACAACACCTTTTTGTCCTTTAGGCAAGCTCGCTACCTCATCACACATGATCGGGACCTCATGCTTCATAATTTGCCTATGTTGTTGATTGGTCATGCCTTAGACTAGTATAATGGCATCCTGTAGCATTCCCTTTTTCATTTACCCAACTCACATAATTATTCCTAGAAAATTTTTCCATTAATATTGTGTGTAATATCACCATCACCAACCTATACACCATTAAACAATATGATAATAAATCCATCGTGGACTTTTTCACTAGGTGGCATGGTCTCATCAATCAGTTATGCTTCTCCCTTCCTCAAACCGAGATTATCAAGCTCTTCTCTTAATCTTGTGCCAAGCATATCTCATCAAATTTGTAAATCCAATCCTTCCAAAGTTTCAAATAAGTGTTTACCATTTCTCATAAACTAGAAATTCGTGCCTTGAGCAAGGACATGTCAAAATTAGATCTAAAAACCAACACCCTAATTCACCAAGACATCCAATCATAACAAAAAAATCCAAAATCTCTTCCAATTTTGTCATTCTTAAATATTCTACCACATCTATCTCCCATACCGAGCCCCCACAAAGGGCTCCTCGACCTACCCCCAACTATCCCCCTCATGGAATCATATAGTTCAATCTTCGATAAGATCATGGTTGTTCATCTTATCCATCTTCCTCTTATATGCCCTATTGATGACATGCACCCTAAGCCCATGTGGTACCATGAGGACCACTATTATAAACACCATTAGGTATGTGGTCATGACATTGAAAAGTTTCATACATTCAAATACCTCATCTAACATCTTATCGAGCATGCGGATCTCCACTTGATAATCCTAATGCCCTCCTAACCAAAATTTAGACGTCTTCAAACTTTCATTCCCTAACCACTCACTTTGAATAAATAATTTGATCCTTATACATCCCAAACACCCAATTCTCACACAATCAACATCATCATCCATTCCCATTATCCCTCCATCTACCTTACCCACCACTATTCCTTTTTATCTACAACTACACCGACGCCCCACCCATGCCCACATATATTTAATCTACATCCATCCTATCTAGACCTATTACACCCACATCCCTTGAATCTACATCTGTACCTACCACATCTATATCTTCTACACCCTCATATGTCACATATGTACCTACCCCTATATTAACACATGTCTCTACATCCACACCTAAAATACCTTCTACACCCCACACCTTCAATCATTTCCATGCCCACATCTACTTCCATATCTACACCACCCTTTCAAACATATATTTATATAGCCAAAAATACCTCTCACTCTCATCCTCATCTTCTATGACTACTACCCCTTTTATACCCGCATCTTCAAAACCATCTATGACCCCTTATGATCTCATCAAACACATTATTCATAAACCACTTCCATCTTCTATCTCCTCATCTCAAAAAATGCACTTCAGCATCACCTAGTTCCGTATTTGAGGATCCCCCTATTGAATTCATCGTCATCCCCACCAAGGGTAAAGTCTCACATCAAAATCTAAGAATTTTGGCATTCCTACTAGAAATCACTCACCCATCCACATAAGAAGTTGGAGCTTCCTCCTGAAACCTCATCAATCCAAATCTTCCACCATCCAAACATATATCTTAGAGCCTCAACCTTCTATTTTGGGACCACGCCCTTCATCCAAATCATCTACTACTACCCAATCTCAATCCAAAACATCTATCCCTCCCCTAAAATCCACATCTACATCTAAATCATTTGTGCCCTTCCAAATCCACATCTAAATCAGCCATCCCTCCTCCTCAATCTAAATCATAAGCACCTAAGGATATCTCGAACCTAAGGATCCTATGAAAGCCTCATAGATAAATTCTCATCTCTTACCTTCCATCACCTCACCTAATCCAAATTATCCTAAATTCCATACCACTTCACCTTCAAAACCATCATCAAATCTTATACTAAAATCTTTTAGCATCTTCTCCAAGCATCCGTAATCACCCTTCCCCCTATCAAGCCCTTTTATCCTCATGGGCCAAAGCCCACATGGTTTTATACCAACATCATATGTGCCTACCATCATGTTCCCGCACATGACATGACAAAACACTCAGGGTCCTTCTAACCCTCATCGACAACTTTATCAAATAAGATGATCTTCTCATCGAAGAAGATCACCCTCTCCCCTTCTACCATTCAATCCACATCCAAGCCCCATCATCTAACCAATTCTATGACATTTGAGGCCTATTCCTCATCAACGTCCTTCATTTTTATCCCTCCTCCCACCTTTACCTCTTCTAAGGATGGTCCTCCCCTCTACATTGACGTCATCTATATCACCACCCATTCTCATCCTCATGAGTCACAACCATTTACACAATCCAAATCAAAGGTCATCATCATTGCTCCCTCTGACAATCCCACTCCATCCCCTTCTTCATCCAAGGCTAAGGTGTCCATATTAGCCATGCCACCAACCCAAAAATCTAGACACCATTGAGTAGAGTGTCATAAGACAACACACTAAGCTCTTATTAAGATATATCTTTATGATCTTATCCTAAGCTTGTCTCAGTCACCGATAAGCCTTATTAAGGCCTTACAACGTGGCCCCATCTCATTTGAAGAACCTCACCCTTTACAACCCTTTTTGGTGCTCTCACCGCTTCTGCCACCATTTCCTTTGATGATTCAAAATTCCATACATCTTACACCAAGATCATGACCTCCCTCTTTTTATCATTGTATGCATTCAATGACACGTTCATCCACTACTCTATGATAGATAATGACACTCGCATTAGTATTATCTCATCTCACACCTTTAATCAGCTCAAACTTCCCAAATCTATCATCACTCAATCACCCACGAAACTTTGTGCCTTCAACGATGTTGTGGCCCTACTTTAGGCATAGTTATCCTCCCCATCTGCATCGATGACAAACTCCTCCATGAATTTTTCTACATTGTTGAGGGGGATTTCAATAGAATGTCTTATTTGGGCACCCATGGATTTGTGTCATGCATTATTTCCTTCTTCCCTCTACCATTGCATCAAATATGAACATGAAGGGAAGATCCATACTCTTCCCATCGACCTTCCTCCCTTCAAGGAATTCAATATGACTTATCAACCAAATGATGTGCTCATCCCAAAACAAGACTTATCATCTAAAGCATCTTCCAATTATTCATCTAAACTACCTAATGATGAATCTCGTGACCATGTGATGTAGCGTCTATCTCTGGGGAGTATCGGCTCCTCACTCTTAATTATCTTTCCTCCCTCAATCAACTTGGTAGACCTAATAAAGCACCTATGTATCAATCAAACATCGGGATATAATTTCCTTTGGTATACCTCATCTTAAGACCAACTTCATATATGGCGGCATCGATCCCTTCATCCCATATCAAAATAAACCTCATACTAAACATTACACCAAATGGATTCAACTTCCTCTATAATAAAGCCTTCACCTATACATACCTCCACCGTTGTGTGTGGAAGGGATTTGGTTTAGGACATTATGAACAAGGTATGCATGATCTTGTCATTAACCAATCTCGTGAGCCTCGTGAGAAATTTAGATTGGGTTTCAAGGAACAACCCACAACACCCTCACCCAGCCTTCTTCTTCTAAATCTCCCATGCACATTGATTCCTCATACATTATTTCTCCATCTGATGATTCCATGGACATGGATGACACTATGTCCCTCCCTTATAACTTTTTTTTTAGTCTCCACCATCACCTTAGGACCAATCACTTACCATAATGGGGGTGAAACTAGGTCCCTTCCTCTCATTTTCCCTAATATGGTAGAGGAGGATTCCCTACCATCAATATTCTCCAATATAGCGATGATGATTCCATCCTTTCATACATGGGGGCAGAAGATTCTCATCTTCATAAGCCCTTACCCCCTTGACACATCTTCCCTCCTCAATGAATCCACTATTGACATTAATTTTGGACTCCATAGAGCCTCTCATCATCCTTTAAAATGGCCAATCTCTTAGCCAATAAGAGCTATAATCCTTCAACTCGCTTCTTTCCAAACATATACAAGCCTTTTCATGGACGTACACCGACATGCCAAGTCCTAATCCATCCATCTTCATCTATAACATCATCACCATTCTCAACGCTAATCTAGTCAACAAAAAAATTTCTCCATGCACCCTGGTATCACCCTCCTTTTCGAAGAGGATTTTCAACGCCTTATTTCCACTAAATTCATCTAACCCATCATCTATCTGCAGTGGGTTTCAAACATCATCCTCATTACCAAAGCCTCTAAAATTCTCTGCACTATACTAACTTTCAAAATTTAAATCTTGCTTTCCCTAAGGATAAATTTCCCCTTCCCAACATCGATCGCTTAGTTGACTCAACATAGCCGCCATGAGATGTTTTCTCTTATGGATGGTTTCTCTGGTTACAATAAAATTTTCATCACACTAAAAGACCAACATAAGAGATCTTTCATCACCCCTTGGGGAACCTTCTACTACCACATTATGCCCTTCAATTTTTAATACATGAGGGCCACCTATCATCGTGCTTATGACCTATATCTTCCATCACCTTATCCATAAAACCATAGAGGATTATCTCAATGACCTCTTGGGTAAATCTAAGTGTGATAGGACCATCTTTTTTTCCTTGAAATTCTCTTCACGCATCTTATTTAGCTTATTCCTTCATCTTAATACCTCCAAGTTTGTGTTTGGAGTTCTAACTTAAAAATATTTAGCTTCATAGTTTCTATAAGGGGCATTAAATTTGGCCCCAAAAAAATAAATTCCATCCTTGAGATGCTTCCCCCTTCTAATCTAAAACAACTTCATAGTCTTCGTAGAAATTTAATCATGTCTGTCATTTCATCTCACAACTCTCTAACCATTGTCAACCTTTCCATCATCTCCTTTGCAAAGACACCCAATTCAATTGGGATGCCAATTTTCTAAAGGCCCTTGACAATCTCAATAAATACCATTTATCACCACCTTTTCTCACACCTCCACATGAGGGGGAACCTTTCTACCTCTACATCTCTACCTCTAATCATGCTCTAGGTGCCATGTTGGCACATCGCGATGAGAAAGGAAGGGAAAAATTCATCTATTATACTATCATCACTCTCCTTAATTATGAAACCCACTACATGGAAGCTAAAAATTTGTGTTGCAATATATTCTTTGCCACTTCCAAGCTTCTCCATTATCTTCATAATCATAAAACTTTGATCACCATTAGCTTCAATCTTCTCAAAACCATGTACTCTAAGCCTTATCATAATAACCGCATCACCCATTAACTCAAGCTCATGACCAATTTTTACCTAGAGTTCATTTCTCATAAATCTATAAGGGTCAAATATCGTTGATCAACTCATTAAATCCCCTCTTCCCAATAGCCATTGTACAAAAGAAAATCAACTCATGAATTTCAACCACACTCGACTCCTCGAGGTTGTGCAGAAGGATGATGATGTATAAAATATGAATGGCTAGGTGGTAGTGAATATGGTAATGGATGATAGTGTGTGGATAGGTTGTCAAGGCAATGTAAAACCTTTAACTTACAATGGTGGGATCTTCTCGTCAAGTGCGATGAAATCCTCTCTAACCTAGGTGGCTCGAATGGAGAAATTGGAAAGGATGACAACACGGAGACTCCATTCAATATCAAGCTCCGGAGATATCATGTCTATTGGTTGTGGAACTCATGGGAAACTGAATGGGGCCTTATAAATCTATCCATACAAGGTCATGGAAAAATTAAAAGTGAGAGGTGTTCTTCTATTGAGCTCTATGGGTGATTGGCGGGTTTGGTCCAAAATGAGAGGGCTCGATGATCTTATTCGTTTAGAACATTCAATTGCCTAATGATATCAGTGCGAAATGGATAGGTTCGAAAGACTAAAGCTCTTAATCTGATGTCTATGTCCAATATCTTCATGGTTTCATTTGATTGGGGAACCGTAGGATCACAACCATAAATTATTTTTCGGTCATGGTCCCTCTATAGTCGTAAGAATGATCAAGAGCCTAATCCCAAGGGAGGTTAGGTAATCTACATGCAAGGGGCGGTCCATTAATCATAAGCTCCGATCGGGTCAGTGTTTAGCACTTTGAGTTGTTCTATCCTCTCGGTGTATCGGGTTGGGGTCTTAAGGATAAGAAGATGGAGTCACGTATCAATGTCCATGAGTAATTTAGGTTTATTTGGTTTATGGACCAGTGGATCACAGCCAAAATTTTTCTTTTGTTGTGTACCTTTGATGGTCATATAGATGCTCAAGGTAGTATGTAATTTGGTTGATTCAACCAATACTCAAACGCTTTATTGTCTTCAATGTTTAATGCATCTAGTTATTGATCAATTCTTTGTACATCTCTAGTTGTCTTGAAAATGTTGTACCTAAGGCCTTGATCTATGTTTGCAAGTGGAACCACTAGCTTTGGTTATGGTATTACCGGTTTGAAGCTAAAATCTTTGGGTTCTTTGGGGCCCGTAATAGTCATATGAAATGTGATTGCATCTAATTAATTAAAACAAACTAATAAAGCAAATCAAATCTAAACTATGTTTTTGTATTTTCCAGAATATAAATGAACAAAGCAAATGAATGATTAATCTAACAGAGGAAATATTTTTGGACTGTTTTTCTAATATTTAAGAACAAAAATTCTAATCTAATAAATGAACCTAATACAAACAATTAACTAGGTGTAGCTAATTACTTGTGCAAATGGTGTTAATCTAAATCCTAAACAATTAACTAATTGAAATCTTCCAAATAAAACCTTCAATCTTACCTCAGAAATAGAGAATAAATCATAGCCTCGAGAAGCTATTATTCCCTGCAACTTCCCTGGTAATGTTGAAGAACAAACTTTCTAATTTGATCTAATCTACTATGACTTGATAATTGAAATGATGAAAGGATTTATCTACTATATTTGATATGAACTTTGAAATGATAAATTCAGAATTGATAATTGCATGAATGAATCAAATAACACCTCCAACCTGGATATTACAAGAATTGTGGCAAATCTGGTTGTAAGAGTATTGTCCCCTCAATTTATCCTTTCAATATTTGTGTCCACGTGAGTCCAACAGATGGGAATGCAGCAACAACACCCCTAAGCTTGGGTGACAAACATGAAACCACCGCCCAAGCCTAGGTGACAAACATGAATGAACCACCGCCTGCCTAGGTGATGGTTTTGACATCAAGGTAAAACCATGCATAAAAGGAAGCAAGAAGCTAGAAGAAAGTGTGAAAATGCTAAGTAGGGATGTCTAGGCTATAAATATATACTACAAATGGGTTTAGGAACTCGAACACCTTCGGAAAGGATATGAATCATCATTGGAAACCTTTTCATAACCATTTTTTTGATAATGTAGTATGTGTAATTTTAGGTGCGTACAAACCATCTTATTCATGGAACATTTCTAGATGAATCCATCCATAGTCTCGATCACAAATTATCTCCCATCAAAATTTCAATTTTCTTTGATGGATCTAAATGTCAAGGTGGGGAAGCGCTTGTGTTATCATCATTTCTCCTTTGGATACCCCTATCCCCATTACTCATAAACTTGAATTAGAATGCACCAACAATATGGCTGAGTATGAAGCCCTCATATTGAGCCTCCAAATTACTATCATGCTCAAAATTCAAATCCTCGACATCTATGGTGATTCTCAACTTATTATTAATCAAGTCAAAGAAACTTATCAATGAAAAAATAAAGTCCTTCAAAAATACAAGGATGTCGTGGAATTTCTTCTTGAAGTCTTTGATTAGTACACCATCCAATCTTTCCTTTCATTCATCTAATCATTTTTAAGACAATGTGGCTTCCTAACATCCCTCATCTCATGGGCAATCAAGAATCTAAACTCTCTATTTTTATCCATCATCTCGATCAGCCATCCCATACCCATAAAATCCCTCGTGTAAATCACATTGACACCAATCAATCTGATATATGGTACACCCAAATCTTAAACTATCTATCTGTATCAAAAATTCCCACTGACCTATCCAAAAATTTTAGGAATTCATTTCTTCAAAGTGCTAACCATTATGTCATCCTTGGTGGCATCCTCTACAAGTGTAAATTTTTATGGAATCTTTTTGTGTTTCCTTAAATCACATGAATCCAAGAATTCCATGACGGTATCTCTATGGTGGACATTTCATCGTTTGGCTATTGCCAAACGCATTCTTCACCTAGGCTATTCCTAGAAAAAAATCAATAAATATTTTTGCATGTACAAATTCAACAACATTCTAATCTTATATGCATCCCTATCCAGGCCTTATAGTTGCCTAAGGATATTTGGCCTTTCTCATAATGGGGCCTCGACCTTATTGGTCTCATCAATCCACGCTCTTCTCAATGATCATTATTCCATCATCACCGCTACTAATTACTTCACCAAATGGGTGGAATCCATTCCACTTGCATCCTTCACAAATAACAAAATCGTTGACTTCCTCATCATCAACACATCATATGCCACTTTGGCATTCCCCATAAAATCATCACAGGAAAATGGAAATTCCTTCAAAAACAAATATCTTAAGAATATTTGTGACTCTTTCAACATCAATCTTAGCTTCTCTTCTCCTTATTATCCTCAATATAATGGCCAAGCCGAAACCATTAATAAAACCCTTCGCAACATTTTTGCTAAAACTATCGACAAATCAGGACATAATTGGAATCTTCACATCCTTTTCCCCTTTGGGCTTACCGTACTAACATATAAACCTCTACATGCACTACTTTTTTCTCTCTCATTACATATTTGAATTAATTCTTCCTCTTGAATTCCAAATCCCATCCTTACGTGTCTCTCTCTGTCAGACTTCATCTCTAAGGAGGATTATCATCAAGAGCATCTAGCCCAACTTGAATTGCTAGATGAGAATCACTTAATCGCTCTTCAACACCATCATGTCTATTAAGAGTGTATCATTCATGCCTATAACAAACATCTCAAGGAACACGAATTTAACATCAATGACTTTGTCTTAAAATAAAATCAGAATGTCACTACTCTAGAAGAGGAGCCAAATGGAAAGTTTTCTCCTAACTAAATTGGACCATATATTATCACACATAAGTATGGGTCCAAATCTTATCACTTAGCCTCCCTTGATGGTAAACTAGAGATGGAACCTCTCAATGCCTTGCACTTGTGACCTTTTTATTGTTAACATACCAACTAAGGTGACCCTAATCACACTTAATGATCTCATTCTCATTGGTATCCCTTTCCATCTCTCATCGTAATGATTTGAAAATTATGTGGTCTACCATCACTATCCTATCTATGACCTTAAATATGGGCACCACGGCTCTTCTCATAACATATTCCTCATGGATAAGTTCCTCTTTCTTGGGAGAACCCCAAATCATTACATCCATCACCCTCTTATCTACTTACTAGAACCATGCTAAGGGTCCATAGGTGTCACTTGTACATCTTATCTTCCCCTCCCCAAGTGGTCTACTTGGCTATCCCCAGCTCTATCCAAAAGTCAAAATTTTGGATGCTCATATCAAAAGCTATCTTATCCAAAAATAGACTACTCCCTCAAAGGAAAATTGTTCATATAAAGCAAAAATATCAAAATTATAGATTGATCCCTCAAAGGAAAGCTATCATACATATCTTATCCTGCCATCTAAAAATTCAAAAGTCAAAATCAAAAGCAAAATTGTAATCATAGACCACTCCCTTGAAGGATGGCTACCCTTTTATATCATGGCACTGAAGGCTTACTGTATTGATCAACCTTCTTGAAATCTCAAAATCAAAAGCAAAATGTTAAAAACAAACATCCCCAAAAAGCTTCCCGCATCGATCAACTTTCACATCCTCCAAAACTTCCCACATTGATCAATTTGTGGTATATTTCTCAAAGATTGGGCATATACCTAGGACTATCACCTAAGGAGAACTATATTTTCCCGCATACAAGCTCCATCTTCCCCCTTTTCATGTCTACAGTGGGTCTATAAGCACACTTTCCATCTTTCCCTCATGGTCTTAAATGTGACTAACTATCGTTAGTTATGTGTTAACACCTATCATTAGTCACAAGTGCATTGCTTTGTATTGTTCCCTCTCATTCTTTACCTCTAATCTAGTTCAAAATCACTTTTCTATGTACGCTCCTCTCTATGATGAAGTGTACTTTCACGCTTGGGTCACCCTATCAAGGTTGTTCCCTTTCCCACCACACTATCCTAAATTTTACATCTATTACATCATGTTATCTAAATCCACCATATATCCCTAACATCTAATCAATATCTAAATCACTATCCATCAAATCAAAACATCTCCTATATCTACATCATCTCCTACATCTAAACATATATCCATCCATCACATAATGTGTTTACATTTAATCTAACATACACATCTAAACCCATCACATCTATTCTAATCTAAGTCATCTCATATCTACCATCTATTACATCATTTACTAATCTATCATATCATCACATAAAAATCATTTTTATCCATACATCACATCACATCAAAATATCATTATACATAAACATCTAATCATTATACATCTAAAATATAATCAAAATATCACATCAAATCAAGTAATCACAACATCATCACATCACATCACATCCAACATCTTAATTATCATCCATAATATCATCAAATACATCACATAGATCATCACACAACACATATAATCCATGATAAAATCATATGTATGTATGTATGTATGTATATATGTGTGTGTGTGTATATATATATATATATATATATCCTCATCAAAATGTGTCCATACATCTATGATAGGCCTTTACTGGGCTCTATCTCAAAAATATATACATCAAAATTCATATCAAAATCTACATGTAATGTTCACCCACTACTTAGTGAACTGAATGTTAGACACTCTAGTCTCGAACCCTACCCTCCTGGCGAGATCCCGTCCCACCTCCCTCTTCATCTCCCTATCCATCGTCTATGACTAGATCACACACACCTCGGTTGTGCCACACTCTCCATACTACCCGACATTGTTGGTCATGTTCATCTCCCTAATCTCTTCTCCTCTCGCTAGATAAGCCACATAGTGTGGAACATATAGATAGTATAGATGTAATAATGTGCTCTAGTAATAGCGCACCTCCTAACCCAAAGGCCTTATATTGCTCTAGTGATATAGTGCTAGGTGGAGCCATCTGGTCATCTCCTATGATGTCACATGAGCCTCACTCCCTAACATTTCAACTATGGATCCAAGATCTCCATATCTATCCCTACAGTAGGCCTCCCTCTACCTGTGGTATCTATCTCTTTTGTTGTATAACCAAGTCTCTCTCTTAGCATAACCTTATGGCCTCCTGTCATGCTACATCTCTCTCTATCATGTAACATCTAACTCCACCTATAAGTGAGTTATCTCATTTATTGCTCCCCCATCTCCACCCTCTCCTCTGTGCACTACCTCCTCCACTCCCGCGAGAACCACCACCTCCTCTCCTACCTATCCTATCTCCTTAATGGCCTTAGTTTCCCACTTTTGATTCCACCACTCTATATACCCCTCTCCAACCCCCACATCATCATCATCATCTCATGGCTCCCCTCCTCTACTAGTGGGTATGTCATCACATGGACATGCATATGCCTCTATGTATCATCACATCTATAGCATATAGGCATTCCAACTATCCCTTGTACCACTCTAAACTTTTGCATCACCCTGTAAACTATACGGCCTCATCTCATCATTTAGGACCTCTACCCCTACACCTACCTTACCCTCCTCATGCATGTAAGTTGTGGCATACATCCCTAACCATGTAGGGAAGTCTCTATCCTCATACCACTCCTACCCCGCTCCCCTAGTCTCCATGAGCGTGGTCAGCTCGCCATCTCAAAAACCCCACTACTAAATCTATATGATCTCCTATCACCTAGGAAGCCCTAGTGGCCTCACTAAAACTATATGTTCATATGCCCCATGAATGAAATAAGAACCACACATCCATGCATGTCCTCCACCCATATGTGTACATCCACAACTCATAATACACTTGTATAAGGAGTGCAAGACCAAACACAAACATTGTCTGATGCTCCACTATATCTCAAGTAGTACCTTTGCTAGTGTTCATGGAAATCGGCTCCACCGATTTAGGAAAAGTATAACATGGTATCAACATCATAATTAATCATATTAATTTTCTCCCGACATCGTTAGTCCTATCAAAAGCCTCTAAAAAATCCCGAATGGCCTCACTCCAAATAATCAAGTCATTACACCCATCCTCCTCTCTATTGTAATAGGCTCTATCATCTCCCCATGTGTTGGTAACCTCAAAATATGGTACACATCCTCTAATGTAATCATCATCTCTCACGTTGGAACTAGAATGTGTTGGTCCTTAGATCCCACCTATCAATCATTACTATCATCAACCATGTATCCCTCGGCACCCTCTAGATAGTGGTGGAATCTTCCTAATCCCAATGTCACCAGGTGATCCCACTTTGCATCTGTAATATACCCTCTAATATGAGCATACATTGTTGGGGACTCTATCTCTCATATAACAATTTGTCCCTTGCCTACAAACCAATTAAATAATCACCCATTAGCATCTCATCATCAAAAATCACCATTTCAATCAAATTAACCTAATATCTACCCAATCGATGGTGACCCCCTTCAGTCAATGGTGATTTTCCACTCTCATCATTGACTAACCCTTCTCGCCTATACATTTTCTAGAAAAAAATTAAAAATAACCAAAAATCAATAAAATCAAAAACTAAGTTAGGATTTTGATTCTTACCACTCAGTCAAATCCTCTAGTGCTTCCTCGTCCATCGTTGGCATCCATCTTCCTCAAATCACACAATTATTTCTTTCTTAAATCTCTCGGTTTTCAATCTCACACAAGTGTAAAAATGAGCCCCTTTGCCTACCCCCGATCACTTATATAGGCACACTTACCCATTGTCATCAACTCGTCCCAATCCCAATCGGTAACGACCCAAGACAAGTTGTTGGTGACACACCCAACCACTATCAACCCAAACCCTAACGTTGATTTTTTCCCATAATCTTGACCAATCCATTCATTAAATTATCCTTCCCTCTATCTCGACTCATGTGTCACCCATAACACACTTTGTATTATCATGTATGGCTCATCTTTCCTTTTGCATATCTATCTTGTATGTTCCACCCCCACTTCATGGCTATTGATGTGCCCTTCTTTAGGCACCATTTCTCATCTTAAAGCCCACCCTTATCTTCTTTAATCACTCTTCCCACCCATGACGTATATTTTCATTTCCTCATTCTCACAGGATGGCACATAATCTTTGGCCCTTCTTTTTTTCCTAGCCTTCTCACAAACCATCATTTTGAATTCCTTCATTTATTTACACATTTTGTCAATGTCTTCCTTTGACCCATGAGGTCCCATGGCTTGTACATCCATCTCTTAATGAGTTTTTTCTTACTAACTCGGGTCCATAGGTCATTAACGATGCCTCCATCACAAGCTGTGTTATGATCCTACCGATGTGTTTCCAAGGTCACCGCCATATTTTTATTTTTGTTTTTGTCCCATCAATGGTCATCCCCTTTCACTTGGGGAATATTCCTATCTCTTTTCCCACCCATTTCCTTCCCTCATCCCTCCATCTATCTCTTTCAAACTCGTAATCAACTCCCCTTCGTATTGTTGATCCCTAGTTTGAGGGGGAACACCTCAACCATCATCTCTCATCATCACTTCTAGTTTTTTTCTCGCGGATTGCTTAAACACAAACCACTTGAAAAAAGGCAAATGTAGACACCTCTTTTTGGTACATTGTCCCCATCCCATGTTCACTCCTCTTTTATCATCATCTCACACATAAATCCTCCCATTCCTATTCAAATTTCTATTTCTTCTCATAAATGCTCATTTACCACCTTTAGCACATTATTATTTAACCCCCTTCATTATTCCTAATCCCATCTAAGTACCCATTAAACCTATCTATTATTTTAATCACCCCTAAAATTAATATTACTATTATTTTATTCATTTCCCCCAATTTAATGCCCTTAAATTTCTCACCTAACTCCCCTTAATTTCTCCCTACGCATCCATGCAGCCACAAAATATCCCGCCACTTCCATTATAGTCATTCTAACACCTCAATCTTTAAAACAAATCTAATCTAATTTATAGAATACTTCAATTATCGCGACTCATGGGGTTGTCGTTGACCCTATTTATACAACTTCATCCGTCCTCTCAAACGGTTGAAAAAAATTATATATCTGGTATCCTTATGTGCTTATTGCATCCTTCCTCATCCTTGGAGCTATTGTCATCAACTGGAATCAATCTTGGCACTCTTTGCATGTTATCATTGAGCTTCGTATGTTTTAAATTTTTCTTGGAGAACTCTTCTTACTTTGTTGCTTATGTTTTATAGGTTTTCAAGTTTCTTTAGATCTTTTCCCATCCATTTATCCATCATAGATCCTCTGCATGACTCTTTTTCCATACAATCCATCTTGTTAAATCCTAAATCCTGATCTCACACCGTCGAACCATCCCGATCACCATCAACCCACCCCGTGTTAACCTTGTTCTTTGTTTGCATCACCATTTACTTCTATCCCATGGAAAATTTTAGTGGCGAATATTCGTAATTTGGTGAATATTCCAAATTTGGAAAATTTGAAAAGGTGAATTTTTCGAGTATGAAAGTGTACCTTTCACCTAAATTTTCCAATATAAAATTTTTAAGGGGTCGGCTTTGCCTACTATTTAAAACTACTCCTATATAAATATAGGTAATTCACCTAGTAGTATACCTTTACTAGTAAGGTACAATCCAAAGTATAAGGATAAGGACGCACGACACTAAAGGCTAGAAACACAAGAAAGATAAAGACGCGTCACATTAAAGGTTATAGATGCACAATAGTAAAGGTTAGAGATGCATGACAAAAAATTCTAGAGATGCATGAAACCAAAATTGAAGGTCACACGACAGAAATTTTTAGTCGTATGACAGAAAGGTTTCATCGCATGATAATAGATTTTTTTGTCGTGTGACAAGTACTTTGTTGCCAAATAGTACTTTTTTTTGCCACACAAAAACAAATTTTGTTGTCGTGTGACAAAGAATTTTTGTCGCGTGACAAAAAAATTATGCGACATGAAATATTATATTAGGAGAAGATTTGATTGACAAACCATAGGAAATTCACATGTCTCACAAAAGTGGTTCCAGAGATATTCCACCTCTAATTTCCCATATGCCTCTTAAAATGAACTATGTTCTATCCCAATAGCTTCCCCTTCATCCATAACACTCTATTTCAGGTCACTCGTATATTTATCAACCTTGATCTAATCTTCTTTTCCCCGATCTCCGTAAACTCGCCCAGCTTTAAATCGACCCTACCAGCTCCTACATCAAATCTACTTCCAATTGCATCATCTCTACTCACCATTGTTTCTACATTAGATCCAACACCTTAGAATAGGATCTAGCTCTTTTCTTTTTCATCCTTCAATCAGCTCTACACCGGTCACCATAGATAGTACTAGTCAAACCCCGGTCATCATCGACCCACTCAAGTTTGGTTTGTTTTTAATAGATTTCATTATCAGATCATCATTTTAGTATCTCTATCATATCAGATCTCTATTTCAGATTTTTATTTACATCCTTTCATTTATTATCATTTATATATCATTTTATTAATGTGGGTTGACATCTATCCTAGGAAGTTGCCTCTTTCCCGGGACTAACCTTATTAGAAATCCACCATCCTATTTTACTAATCTTTTTCATGTTAGCTTCTCTTTATTGTGCAATTCATCAATCTCATAGTGTAGAGGTTCTTTCATTCACATATCTTCATCATCACTATCATCATCTACATTACAAGGTAGCCTTAAACCCTCCCATAGTTTTGAGTTCCTTGGTTTCTTGTACCCCTTGCATTAACTTGTAATAAGAGTAGGAAATATCATATAACACCTTAGTATCATGATATCTACACCTTCATCCATGATAAAAATTTCCCTGACAATATGAATTCTCAAAATAAATTATCCCTAACACAACATTCTTCGCACTACACTATCCTTTCGACACCTTATATCAAAGAGGCTATGATGGAACTCTCCTAAGATGTCTCAATTAATATGAAACAAACCAAACTCTAGTCAAGGTATATGTTGGTATATGTGGCACACGCAAGTGTCATGGTTATAGCTAAAATGATTTTATGCATGGGTTATCATTGGTTCATTACGGATTCGATGCCCGTAAATTTGTTAAAAAAATGTTTCGCATGCTTGTAAAGAACAAAAAAATCACATGCATTCCCCTTCATAATCTATTTAACCCATCACCACACCTTGGCCTTTCCCCAATGGGGGCTCAACCTTATAAGGAAAAATAAACCCACATCTTCTAATGTCCATACATTCATTATCACCACAACTAAATATTTCACCAAAATGGGTACAAGCCATGCCTCTCACTTATGTCACTGGTGCTAATACTTCTAATTTCATATTTAACCATCTCATTTGTCGTTTTGGCATCCCTCTTATTATTACAGATAATGGTACATCATTTAAAAATAAAAATTTTAAAGAGCTATCTAAACACTTTCACATCTCGCCTCAAACATTCTACTCCATACTATCCAAAGCTTAATGACCAAGATGAATTGTCCAATAAAACACTCAAATGCATTTTGGAAAAAAATGTTGAAAAACATGGTCATAATTAGCATACACAAATCCATCCTACCCTTTAGGCCTATCGCACATCTTACCATACTATAATAGAGCCACACCCTTTTCACTTGTATGTGGCACTAAAGTAGTGTTACCCATAGAGGGAGATCCCATCACCGTTTATGTCCCTCAAATATTTTATCACTTAAGATGAATATAGACAGGCTCGTCTTGCAGAACTTCACCTCCTAGATGAAAAGAGGATTAATGCCTTGGATCATTTGAAAGTGTATCAAAATCGACTTCGTTGTAGCTACAACAAATGGATAAAACTAAGACATTTTGAAATTGGTGACCTTGTACTAAAGGAAAATCAGAAAAACATAACTAAAGATTAGGAAAATTAAGGAAAATTTGAACCTAATTAGGTTACATAACTAAAGTAGATTAGTTTGAAAATTAAGGAACAAATTTATTTCAATTTGGATTTTAAATGAACCTAATTAGTTAGGTCCCATATGTTATCACTATAAAATACAAGTGGTAAGGTTTGTTATATGGCGCCTTATGTTATCACTATAAAATATAGATATGGCTATCAATTGAAGATGGCCAAGAGCTTAAAGAACCCATGAATGTGGTTCATCTAAAGAGATTTTATTCTTGAATCATCCATGATTACCCCTTGTGTTGGGGGAATTTTGGCACAACCACCAATATTGCTCCTTCATCCTATTCCTCTTACCATATCATCCCAAACCACTATATGGTGCATGCTCCTTTTATAGTTAGGATGTTTCCCCTTTTATATATTATCCATATTTTCTCATATCCATTTTCATTCATCCTCGGTATCATGGAGATCTTTCATTTTTCTAAATTCTTGATGGGTCTTGGATCTCCTAGAGTATCCCATTGGCCACTAAACATTCAAAAACACAAAATCCCAAAACATTCAATATATTTCCAAAATCCCAATAAAACTACAATTGTTTTAAAATACCATAAACATATAAAATCAATCAAAAATCTACTCAAAATAATCAAATCTAACACAAAACTTTCCAAAAATAAAAATATTTACAACAAATGAAAAATCCCAAAGCTCAACACATTCACTCATATCCTAGTGTTTGTTCCAATATCAATCAATCAAAACAAACTAATTTAAATCCCTTGTGTGTATCCTCCCTTAGGGCAATCTCAAATCTCATTTACTCCCTTGCATGTATCTTTGTTTTGGGGAAATGACCCAATCAATCCCAAATCATCTTACCCCTAGCATGCATCCTTGTTTGGGAAAACCAAATCAATCAATCTTCACTATGGAACACATTAGGGATAGAGTTAAGTGTCTTTATGTAATGTTGTGTTGCATTGTTACTTTTCATAGATAATTGTTTGAACAATTACAAGTTTATTGTTTATCATTTTGGTTTATTTATAGCCATGGTGCAACCATCTTCTATGTATATTGGGTTTATTTTGACCTTTCTTAGTTAAATGTTTGACCAAGTACAAGTTTATTGTTTACCATATTGGTTCATATATAGCCATGGTGCAAACATCTACTATGTATATTGGGTTTGTTTTTACCTTTCTATGTGTTGTGTGTGCATGTGTTTACGCACATAATGGGTTTGATCATCATGGTTATTTAATAACCATGGTATTAACTCTATTGTGTAAAAGCAAAACAGTTTCTCCAAAATAAAAAATTGAAATAGAAGCTCAAACTACGATTAATGTTAGCCATATTATCATTACATTCATTCATACATTGTTAACACAAAAATTGGCATTCTCTGAATGATCATGAATGAGCATCATAACTTTTGGTGAACATGGGATTATATTCAAAGTGTGAGAATTTTCTCCTTGAGACAAACCTTCAGAGGAGGTTGGTTCCTTCTCTCCTAGTTGAATGCACACTAACCTAAGCTAATCAAACCGCAACTAATCCTAAAAATAAAAATAAAATTTACAAGATCTAGAGTTGAGGGGAAGGGAAAGAGATACAAAATGAAAGAATTGTGATGGGTGGACACTAAGACATGGTTCAAATCCAACCGAAAAGACACAAGACAATCACATATGCAGAGATTTTAATGGAAACATAGAACTTTGAAGAGCATGAATGAATAAAACTTAAAGAAAATAAGAGGGTAAACATCCACATCAAATAGAGAACATTTGAAGGAAAAAACCATAGATGTATTGCACTTAATATATATTCATCACGTTTACAAATCATAGGTTTGAGAGCTCAAGTAAAATGTGAAGTTTTAAAGGTCTAGAGGAAATAAAACTCATCACTCCAAGGTTAAACATGTAAATTAAGAAAAAAGGGAACCCGTAAAATGTGACCAAGCAAGCCTACATTTATAGAGTATGAAAATGGGAGAGAGAGAGAGAAGAGAGAGAGAGAGAGATGGAGGAAATTTGAATTTGGATCTTCCATGGATGAAGAAAATCTACCGCTCACGGATCTTGACACCATTAATCTCCTCAATAGATCATTGTTTTCTCTTGGAACATGCCATCACGATTTGCAAGTGAGGGGATTGGTTTCCTTTATAAATTTACACCTAGTAGGTGAGGTGGTTGACATTTCAAGTGAGTAAATTGTGTGTTCTCTTTGCATCCCCGGATTTCATGATTCTTTTCTTGCAACAACACCCTTCTCCACATTTCTTTATCATGCAAACCCAACACTTGGAGAGATGAAATTAACATAACCATTATTATGCAATTTGAAGCTCTTAATCAAAATATTTAACTAATAAACTAGCTTTACTTTGTCCATGTGACATTTTATATGCTTCGCAGATTCCACTGCGGCCTTGATCGTTGCTTGCTACCAAGGATCTTGACCTTTTCTCGTGGATTTATGGATTTGAACATCCCCATGGATTGAGAAACCCACAAGAAAACAACTCTCGTGTATCTGTTGAGGTCTCTTCTTACACTACCACAAACTTTTATTTCTACAATTGGCTTCTCATACTCAACACTTTGTGTTCACACTTTATCGTTTGTCTTGAAATCCATGAAGGTCTTTCTCCTTCTCTATTTATTGTGAACTTGAAATCCATGCAATACTACTCTTAAAGAACCCGTAAAACATTAAGATAATGTTTTATGATTCTTGACTTAGCCAATTCTTGGTTACACCATGGCTTTCACATCTTACATATCTCTCCCATGGAGTTGAGAAACTCTGAAAACTAATTTTCTACATGTTTGTGAGGATCGGTGATATTTTATTCCATGAAATTACAACATTTCCTCATTCGTTGTGAACTCTCGCCTACCTCCAACCTTGACTCATGGATTTTATAGTTAGTTGAATTTTATCATCTTGTGAACACGAGCATCTTTACGATCCTCAAAATTTCTTCGCACTTGCAGGGGCTGATCGTAATGTGTGTAGAATACTTTAATAGTTGATGCTTTGTTCTGTAGAACACTAAATTTTCTGCAATAAGTCTCTACACCTTTTATACTTATCCAATTTTGAATCTTGATGCTGACAAGAAATTTTCCTTGGTCTTGAACTTGATGAGTCATCCAAATAAAAAGGGAGTGTGATTTTGGATAACATTTGGTGACTTAACAAAATTATCTACTTGCAAATAGATGATCAATTTCCTTAATAATCCATTGGGCATGGATTCAAGTCTAAAACCTTTGAAACTAATCTAAAATTGATATTTTTCTTTTGAATTTGGCATGGATCGATACTGATGAATCCACATAACAATGAAACTCCTCCAAAAGCTAAGAATGCAAATACCATCCGATGTGGTATCCATAAACATGTGCAAAGCACTTATGGAAAATAAAACTACACAACCAACAAAATAATGTGTTGAAGAGCACTTAGAGGAAGTAAAAATAATTTAATATGTAAAAGGTAGAACTTCTACTTTAAAAGCAATGATTTAGGTAGATCTCGTTAACTAGGATCATGAGCTCTTCTCAATGTAATTTTGACAATTGGAAAGTGTTGTGTGGCTTATGTTCTGAGATAACATAGGGGCTACTCCATAAAGCATCATACTTTGAATGTCTTCCTGGTATGGATCTGTCTTGGTCCCATTTGAGGACAAGATGGCCTTCTTGAAAGCTTATCACCAAAACTCTGCTATAAAAACACTTCTTCACTTAAGCTTGATTTAATTCCATTATTTATATTGCTTGATTCTTAATTCTTCTAACTCCATGAGCTCTCCATACCTAATTTCCATGGCATCTACCTCAAACATTTCAAGTTGGTTAATGAGCTCTAAGGTTGGTAACTCAAGCGATATTGGTAATTTTTCTTCCTTAACATAAACTAGCTTAAAGGGTGATATATATTTTGATCTTTTAGGAGTGATCTTATTTTCCCATAAGGATGATTTTAGTTTCATAAACCATGTTCTTTGATTTCACTCCAAGGTCCTTCTTATAACCCTTAAAAGGTTCTTGTTTTTTGACTCAGCATGCCATTACCTTAGGGCTAGTAATTTTAATATGTTATCAAAATATTCCATTATTGATAGCCCAATTAGTGATTTTGGTGCCAAGGAATGCCAAAGCATTATCGATATGATTTTGGAAGGAACGCCAAATCTGGTCACAACATCTTCATAAAAGTCAAGATGTTAGCTTCATTTTCCTCCTTCAAAGCAACCACCTCTGTCCATTTGGTGAAGTAATATATGGTTGTGAGAATCCACTTGTGATTTGCACTTGAATGCAAATTGATTACTCCAATAAAATCCAACCCCATTACATGAATGGTTGATCTATAGATATGAGGTGGTGTGGAAGAGTTGCTAGCGTTTATTTTCCTGTGAAAAGACACATTTCTTATACTTTTTGACCCATGTGTAACATACCTTAAAACGGATCAGTCAATAATAGCCTCCCTTCATGATTTTGAGTGTTGTTAACCTTAGAGAAAAGTGTCATCCAGCTATGACATCATGGAACTCATGTAAGACCTTGTCAATCGATTTACCTTGACGCATCTCAAAAGTACTCCATTAATGTATTTTCTAAATAATATTCCATCAATAAGCACAAAGGGGATAGATTGAAGTTTAAAATACCTTCTCTTGACCTTGGTCAAGCCTTGGGGGCATTGGCATGTTTAGATAAAGTGTACTATGTCATCAGGGTCCAACAATGGATATGTGGAGCATTTGTAAATTTTCTTGATCACATTGGAGTAATAAAATAGCCTCCTCTTCATTATGTGGTACTTAAACCATATAATCACATAGACCTTTACCTTTGACTATCTTAGTAACTTTGATATCTACAAATATTCCATTACTTTGGTGATCCAACCAGATTTTTTCTCATTAAGATCCTTATTTAGAAGAAAATATTTCACACCAAAGCATGTGAAACCATAAGATGGATCTTATTGTTGGACACTAAATGTTTGAATTTCTTCAATATTATTATAACAACTAAGGCATGTTTCTCAAAAATGAGTACCTTACTTCATAATCTTCAAGGCTCTAGATAAATAATGCAATTGGTTATTCTTGACCTTCTTCATTCATTGCATGACCATGTCGAGATATTTTTTTGTGCCACCAAAGGCATACAATGTGTGAATCCTTAGTGAAATGGGATTGATGAGATTTTGGGCCCATGTGATGTCATATTTTATAGCTTTAAAGATATATTTTCCTTCTGGTCCACTTGAAGAGCATGTTTTTCTTCAACATTGATGTCAATGGTTTGACAAGATTGGAAAATTTTGGAACAAAATGCCTAAAAAAGTTGATTCCCTTAAGAAACTTTGCAATGCTTTCTTGTGACTAGTAATAAAATGCAAGGATGGAACTTACTCTTTCTAGATCAATTTCAAGGCCTTCTTTTGAGATAATATGGCCTAATAGTTTTCCTTCATGTGTTAGGAAGATACATTTATGGGGATTGAGAGAAATCCCAAACTACCTACATTTCTCAAATACCTACTTGAGATGAACAATGATCATTTAAATTTTTAGAGAACATTGTGATGTCATCTAGGTATAAAAGAACAATTTTATCAATCATTCCTTTAAATTTCATGTCCATGGCTCTCTGAAAAAAATTTCTACATTGGATAAACCAAATGGAATATTCTTTAGGTAGATGGTCCCACTTGGTGGTAAAGGTTTTCTTGAATTGTTCTTCATCCTTTACCATAATTTGATTATTGTAATTAACCATCTAAAAGAGAGAACCTCTCTAACCATGCTACTATTTATAGAATTTTATCCATAGAAGGCATCGGGTAATGATCTTTCAAATATGCTTTATTCAAATCCCTAAAATCAACACACAACCTGATTTCTCCATTTATTTTTTATACTAGAACTAGGTTTACAACCCATGATGAATGTTTGATGGGGAAAATGATGTTTTCCTCAATCATCTTGTTTAATTCTTTCTTCATGAGAGGCTCAATCCACGGATCAAAAAGCCTTTGTTTTTTTACTAATGGGCTTGGAAATTGGGTCTAGTTCAATGGTGTGTTGTGGGATAGATGAGGATCAAAATCCATGAGGTCTTCATAAATCCATGCAAAAACATCATAAATTCTTGAAAAAGGTCTATAAATGCATTTTTCTCTAATAGAGTACACACATTGCCAATCTTAAGCAATTTTCCTTTCAACTGAGATGGGTTCATAGTCTCACCTTTGACTATCATGTTTTCCTTTTCTTTTTGAGATGATCATTAGAATTGAATATGGACTCTAAAGTCACTAGGCCTTTGGGAAATTTGTTTGATCTGAGTTGGAAAATTTGTCTCCATATTGCTACTCCAATTTGTCTTGATTCCTTGATGAAAACTCAACTTCTTCTTGGATGAAATTGACAATCTATTGATCACTCTCAAACACTTTCCAATTTATGTTATTATCTAGTACAATTGGCCTCACCACTACTTTTATATGTGGTTATGCCATGGATTTATTGATATCTTGAGAGAATTTCAAACATTTATCCTACTACGGATAATTTGTCTGCATGTTCATTTTCTTTTCTTGGAATGATGTGGATATTAAAGGCTTCACAATATTCCATCAAGTTTGATACTCTATGCTTGTAATCTCTAAGAAGGTCATTTTTAGCTACATTCATGCTTTGATTTACCACCCCCAAAGGTCACTAATTGCTTGATATATTTTCTTTCTTACCATTGCAGAGGCCATGGATGATTGATTCATACTCTTAAGTTGTTGAACAAATAAACCGAAATATGAAATCATAATAACATCTCTCATACCAAGTAGGAGATATAAAACCACACCTCTTCTTGTTCCTTGTATGCTTTTGATCCATCAAAAACATTTTCCAAATGCCATGATCCTTGTGGATCTGCTTTCATAATTCAACATGTAAATCTTCCTCATGCAAGCAATATATGCCAAGGCCAAATTCTTCAATATGTTTGTAAGGATCAAAACCATGACACTAAGTTCCCATTCAAGTAGCAAATTTGATATGCCTTAATTTGACTACATGTTTCTTTGACACTGTAGGTGATCCTCCTCATCAAATATTGTGCAATTTACATTGATGAGGATGGGCACATAAGGTTCTATATGATATGTGGTAATAGGTTCAAACCTTATAGTAGCCTCGTTCATATCTCATTCTGAAAATCATATGAGACCAATCCATGAATAGGTATACTTCAATCTTAGCTTTGAAATCCCTTGAAAGGCATAAAAAAAAATGTGGAAGGTCAATAATGAACACATCCTATGGAATTAATAAATTAGGGGATGTGTGTAAAGTAAATCTTAGACCTCTAACAAATCCAATAGTTCCTATCGTGGTCCCATCCAATTCCACTACTCCTTTAGAGAATGACTCATATTCAAGACCAAGATGGTTTGTTAATTGTTTGGGCATCACTGAACTGCTTTCCCTTGAGTCAATCATGCAATTGTGAAAAATGATGGTTTATGATAAGAAATACATAGAAAGGTGGTGTCTTCATGTTCTCTCCTAATGGTCATATCTTTGTTGAAGTGTGTTGGTGAGCACAACTTTGTTCTTTTCTCTAGATGACTCCTGCAACATGGAAATATCAACCATAATGACTTGTAAAATATCTCTTTATCTAGGAATAGCTAGAGATTCCCACATTGAATTATTAACATTAGTCTTCTTCATCTACTCTAGGATGTTAAAAGGAGTACCTTGCATGATCTTCTGTGATAAATGAATGGTATTTTTCTTCCTCATCTATTTTATCTCGTGGATTGACTTTGGGTGGTGGAAATTTTACATTCAAAATTTCCTTGAACTACAAAACTTCTTTACTTGTGTAGATGTTATTGTTTGGTATTATTTATTCTATATTTTTCACATGTCTCCATAATGTTTGTACTATGGGTTTCTACATCCATAAATTACTTTTTGATGCCTAAATCTACCCAAGTCCATGGGTTGTATGAGCTGAGAATGTTTGATTAGTGGAAGTAAGAGATGAACTATTTGGCTCCATTTTCTTCTTTTTAACCTTGTGTTTGTGGCTATACTTGAAGAAGGTGGTTAATTTTTCCCCTAAATCTCTTTGATTTTACATTATTCCATTTACATAATTCAAAGTGAAGCATTACTTGGTGGTATCTCTTGAGTAATCACTTACGACTACTTTTCCTCCATGGATGCACCTTGAGAGAAATATGCATTTTACACCATCAAAGATTGGTTTAGAATGTCATTGGGGCAGGTTGCTTGGTTGTGTAGAATATTACAAGGGAAACACCACTCATAATCTTGCACAAGATTATTTTTACCGGTAATTTTATGAGCTTTTAGGATTATAAGAGGAAATGGATTTAGGAATGAAATTATATTTTGAGAAGATACTTTAAATGGTGGGTGGGTTTGTTATTAGGTTGGTATAGAGGTTGATAAGGTCTAAAATTATGAGCTTGTTGCCTCTTTAAGGATACCAACTCATTCCCAAAATTTTGCAACTTCTTCATAACTTCTTGGAACTCACTTGAAGGGCTTGTAGAGGTGGATTCTTGACTTAATATTTGGCTTCTTAGGGATGGAATAGGGGCTAATTCAAGGATTTTTGGTAAGGTGTGGATGTCCTACCTATGGAAATATGGGCATTAGAGGTCTAGGTATAAGTTTCCTAGCATGTATAAGATTTTTTCTCGCTATAATAAAATATCATAGGAATCTAGTAAAGTTCTACTCTCCCTCATGGATTGAATCATGATGGTGATATCACTATTTAAAGCCCTTAGATAATAAAGAAATGTATACTGAGGTGTAGGTCTTACCATTTGAGGGATTGTATCCCAAGTTCTCTAGATTATGATATTAAAATTAGGCATTTCTCATGTGATGTGATACCCTCTTTTTCATAGTCAAATTTCCTTTACTAGTGATATATGGTCTACTTATGTTCAAAATTATTACAAAGAGTTTCTCCTAACTCATCCCAATTGGTAATAGAATTTATTTTGAATCCCTTGTACCATTGTAGTTGATTTTCCTTGAAATTAATGACCAATAATTTGATTGCACATTATATTATGTAACATGGTATACTGAACAGATGTTAGCAACATCTTTAATGTGTTCAATGGGAGTTGTAGTGTTCTCTCCGGTGAAGAAAGGAAACAATTTTAGGGATGCAACTAGAATGTCATCATATTAAGACAAAAGTAGAGGGATTCCTTCATTGAATGTGAAAAATGATTAATTCCTTTAATGAGTTATGAATTTGATGGGTCTTAGAACCCTAGAAGATAGCAAGAAATTCCTACCAAATGGGGAGTAGAGAGAAATTTGTTTGGAGGTGATGGTGGTATCTATATGGGTATGTCTCTCTCCTTCTTCTCCTTGATGACAGTTGTAGGTAGTCAAATACATCTCCACGTGTTATCCTTTTCTTGTTTGAATCTATCTCATGAGATAGAAAAACTGTTTCTACTTAACTAGTAGATGAAATGCTTGGAGTAGCCATGTGTGTTTTTTAGGGCCTCCAAAGGTTGGATATCACCAAGATACACACCAAATATTAGTGAAAAGGAAATAAAAAATTATTTCTACCCACTAGGGCGTGCCAAAAAACTATTAACACAACAAAATTTGTACCTTACTCTAAATGATCATGAATGAGCATTAGAACTTTTGGTGAACATGGGATTATCTTCAAAGTGTGGGACTTTTCTCCTTGAGACAAACCTCCAAAGAAGGTTGGTTCCTTCTCTCTAGCTCAATGCACACTAACCTAAACTACTCAAACTATAACTAATCCTAAAACTAAAACTAAAACTTACAGGATCTAGAGTTGAGGGGAAGGGAAAGAGCTACAAAATGAAAGAATGGTGATACACCAACACTAAGACAAGGTTCAAATCTGACTAGAAAGACACAAGACAACTGCACATGTAGATATTTTAATGGAAACATAGAACTTTGAGAGCATGAATGAATAAAACTTAAAGAAAACAAAGAGGGTAAACATCCACAACAAAATAGAGAACATTTGAAGGGAAAATAACCATAGATGTATTGCATTTAATAAATATCATTATGTTTACAAATCAAAGGATGGAGGTCTTAAGAAAATGCAAATTTCCAGAGGTATAAAGGCAATAAAATGTGTGCTCCAAGGAAGAGCATGAAAATTTGGCAGAAAGGAACCCATAAAATGTGCCTAAGCACTTACATTTATAGAATATGAAAATGGGAGAGAGAGAATGGGGAAAATTTGAATTTGGATTTTCCATAGATGAAGACAACTGCCACCCATGGATCATGATGCCATTAATCTCTCCAAAAAAGCGTTGTTTTCTCCTAGAACACGCTATCATGATTTGTAGGCAGGGAATGGGCACCATTTTTGCATTTACTCCTAGTAGGTGAGGTGGATGGAATTTGAAATGAGTAAACAACACATTCTCTTTGCATCCATGAGATTTCATGATTTTTTTCTATAACAACACCCTTCTCCCCATTTTTCATCATATAATCTAACCCTTACAGAGATGAAATGAACACAACCATTGCTATGTAATTTGAAGCTCTCAATCAGAAGATCCGACCAATGAACTAACTTCACTTTGTCCAAGGAATTTTGGATGCTTCGTGGCTTCTATTATGGCTTGATCATTACTTTCTACTATAGATTTTGACCTTGTCCCATGGCTTTATGGATTTGAACATCCTTTTGGATTGAGAAACCTATGAGACAACAACTCTTGCATATTTTTCAAGGTCTTTTCTTACATTGCCGCAAACTTCTATTTCTACACTTGGCCACCCACACATAACTCTTCTCATTCACACTTTCTCACTTGTATTGAAATCCGTGAAGGTATTTCCCTTCTTGATTTCCCACATACTTATAAATCCTCACAATACTTCTCTTAAAGAACCCGCATAATACTATGATAGTGTTTCATGGTTCTTAGAGTTAGCCAATTCTTGGTTACACTATGGCTTTCACCTAATACATATCTCTCCCATAGAGCTTAGAAAATCCACCAAATTTATTTTCTACATTTCTGGGGCTTCGTGATCCTTTATTCCATGAAGGTGAATTCCACAAAATGTATTGAACTCTCATCCTCCTCCAACCTTGACTTGTGGATTCAACACTTAGTTGAATTTGATCATCTTACGAATGCGGGAATCTTCATGATCCTCAAAAAAATTCACACCTGTGGTGGATGATCTTGATTTCTTTAGAGTACTTGAACAATCGACACTTTGTTCCGTGGAACTTGAGAACCCATGAAACACAAAATTTTATGTAATAAGCATCTGCATGGCTTTTATACTCACCAATTTTGAATCATGATGTTGAGAAGAAAGTTTCTTGGTCTTGAACTTGATGAGTCGTCCTAAATAACAAAGGAAGTGTGATTTTGGATAACATAGATCTCATTCCTAACTACAAAAATAAACAAAAACACAATTTCAACATAATTCATTAACATACATAACAATGTGTAAATGAATAAAACCATCCAAACCCTCATCTTTAAACATCATCATATATAATGTCCAATGTCTCAAAAATGTCATCCATATAATGTCTAACGCTCAAAGTGGCATATACATATATACATCATCATGTCATAATGGGCATTTATACAATGAATGTTCCTTCATCATGAGGCATATACAAAACAAATAGATGTCTACCATACAATATCAACCATGGCTCTCGCCAACCCCTAGACTACATTGTCTATCATCTCGACTCAGAAGTAACATTTGGACTAATCTAGCTGATCTAGATGGCCCATGTGATCTAACTCATCTACCTGACCTTTTTGTGTCCTCTAGTTGTATCTTGGAGCTTTATGGCTCTCTAGGATGGTTTCCTTGTACAATCCTCTATAATAACCCACATTGTATGTTAATGTCAATAACTCTTATAATACATCCCCCATCCCACTTCCCTCAAAGAACATGACGGGCCACATCCCTCTTCACTATCACTTATTATATCTCCACTTTTATCTTCTACAATTTAACCCTCATAGACTCTAGTTGTGTTTGCAACGTCCGAGCTACAATGAATGATGCATTTCTTTACCACACTTCTTTATCTCTTTACACTGGTCATGTGTTGATCTGCTATGATGGACTTAAGGTCCACACATTATCTAACTCTCCCACATTAAACTCTCCCCTATCTCCCATTTCATCATCCCCATCTCCCCATTACCTCCTCCTCCTCTTTGACTTGGTTCCCTTCTTGGAGAGACAAGTACATGTGCACTTTGTACATTATAAACTATCCAACATGTGCATGTACACCCCTGTACCTATCTTTGTACCTTTCTCAAGATCAATATGTGTTCTCCTCATCCATAGACCCACCGGCTTCTCCCTCTCCTCCCTCTCCACCATAGCACTACCCTCGGTGTTATTTCTTTTCCCGATGCTATAAATTCCTAATGTATAGTAAAATGAATAGGTACTATCACTTCATTCCATGCTACATACCCTACTAATAAACTTGGATCCATAATACTTGTTTGTGCATCCGATACTTGTTCTAAGACTCTCCCAAAACTGGTCCTCTCTATACTAGGCCTAATTTGTGGCCCAAAATTTATCTCTCGCACTACCCATGAATACCACTACTCTTTGTATGATATATCATGTATAACTCAAATTTTTCACATGACCCTATTTTTTTATAACACTCAATGATGTATGATGAGCTCCTAATATTATAATGAGCTACCTCCACTACCCCCAACTCTACCATGTCTCTCATCCACCTATAAAACATGTATGGCCTCCATATGATATGGTACAACTGAAGATCATCTATAGCTTGTATATAAAATGCCAAATCTCCTCGATGACCTCTCTGACTACCACCTACTATCTCCCATCCACGCATTGATAGCTCCTCTAGCTTTCTATCTATCAATATCCCCACCGGCTGACCCATGGTTATATTGTCCCATGCCCAAATCGGCATCAACATCGTTGGGCTCAAACTCCTCTCCCTCTTGTATACCACCATATGAATATATTTGTATAGATGTTCTAGTATGCACGGTCCCCATGTAAAAATGATAATTACATCCATAAAATCGACAACCACACCAATCAACTCAAGATGAAAGTTCCTCCTAGTCTTATCGTGTAGTAAGTTGCCACCGATAAGATCCATCAAGTAGATAAGTAGTCAAGTTATCTCATTGTCCTCCATGCACTCTACAAGATGCACTACCATACCCTCTCTATGAATCTCCTCTACTTCGAATATTGGTTGTGTTTATGCCCGTATGTGATGCTCTTCTCTCTCACTAAATCAATTAACCCTACATTGGCACCCTCAATATGTGGAACACGCCCTCTAATGTCACAAACATCTCACCAATTGGAAATTTAAATGACTAAGACTTGTTGTGATATTGTTCCATTAAATAATTCAATAAGAAATCATCCAATATGATCTCTATCATCCATGTTATGTGTTCCAAACTTATCACCTCCAAGATACAAAACATAGTTCTCTCCACTCAACGTCATCCATCTCTCAAATGATCAAAATCGTGAATGTATCTCTAAAACATCCAATGCATATAGTCTCTCCTACACACATTGCACCAATTCATTAGTCCCTTCAAACCATTATCACTCTTATATCATTTCTAGAGCTTAAATATTCCCCTAACTCACACTATTGCACCTAGTATTACGTTCACGCATGTGTTTTCACGTTATCACACTTTTTATCACATTAGCGCACTCATTTTAATACTAACACATTCAATGCTAATGCATTTCATAATATGCTAGCGCACTCAAAATTGCACTAGTGCAACAATCATGCTAATACGCGCATTTTTTCTACACAAGCGCATTAATCTTCGTGCTAGTGCAATCAAACCTAGGCTAGTGCATTTTGTGTGTTACACTTGCATGCAAGTACTTCCTTACACTATCATTTCTTTTCAACTTTCTTATACCCATAAAATGTAATAAATACACAACCATCATAATTTTTTTGTGTACTCACCGGACATCCATTTTCGTAACCCCTCCCAAACTCTAGAACCCGGTCCCATGATGAATCCATGTTGGATATTGTGTCTCTCTCTCAAAAATTAGAGGAAAAATCAATGTATAAGAAAGAAAACCCTAATAGCACAAATGACCAATGATTTTTTCTATTCTCTATTTAAACCTTCCACAAACCCTAATTCAAGTTTCGCAACTCCTAATTTTGAACATTTACCCTATGTCTCTCATTTTATGAGCCCATTATGTCTATCACTCACCAAAGTTCTCGATTCCTCTTATCAAGTGGTTTCACCAATCCTCAAGGGGGCACTCCTTAACACAATCTCACCTATTGGGGCATCCAAATGTTTCGCTAGGGAAAATCGACATACCACCACACTTTTTTATCATTTATTCACCAATATACATGTGTATACTATCTTTAAAGTGTTATTACTTCATAATAACACTTTAAAGAGGGAAAAATGTAGACACCTTAAAATATCAGACACACATTCTACCTCCAAAATCACCCCGTAATTACTTCACAATACATTATGACCATTTTCAACCAATTTTGACCACCTTTTGATATATTCCACTATTTTACAACCTTTAATGAAATTTTACGACATTGTCCCGAATAAAATTCTATCATTCCTATCACTCACACATGGTTTCAAATTATTAAATATTCATACTATAAGCCTTATTACACTTATATCTAAGTCCTAGGATTAATTAATTAATCCTATCACTCTTATTATTCATCCCCTATCCCATTAGCTAATTTTATTATTTAATTTCATACTAAAATAAGTAAATAAATCCTACACATATCCATTTTCACCTCGCCTCTTGTCCACTTTCACTTCACTAATTAACATATCAAGTTAACTAGAGAAAATAAATCAATTCAAGATAAAATCATTAAATATATGCAGGAGGACAAGTTTATAGTAAATAAAATTATGCGTTTGAGTTAACTAAACGTATCCCATATAGCATGGCAATCCAAAATTAAAGAAAAACTCCCCAAAGCTAAAACTCGCATCACTTTTTTGGGTGAATAAAACAAAAGACATGAATTTAATATTTCAATGCAAAAGCTAAATATATTTAAAATACATACCACCTTTTTAAATTCAATGATAACTCACTCAATCAAGCTCAAAACTATAGTTTATCTTGCCAATCAAATTGGAAATTCAAACAAATCTCTCCAATCATGCTTTAGTTAGCTTCAAATCAGACAAATCAATCACACAAATCAAGGATTTAGTATTCTCTTTCCTCATTTATAAATAAACACTCACCCTATCCATTTTTCATCTTTGGAGCTTGAGAATTATTATTTTTTGAATTTTCATTCAATTTTACACGTTGTTACATTGTCCATTTGATCACAAATCAAAAAATAAATTCAGTTGAAAATCAATTACATTGCTTGTATTTGAAATCTACTTCCATTTGAAAAATTTCTTAGAGCATCCACATCTAATTAGTCTAGATATTCAACAAGCCCGATGCTTCATTCCAAGATTCAATCAATCTCATCTAAGGTTACAAGAAGGTGTCAATGAAGGATCAAGTTTTCTAATTGTTTCTTTCCCTTATTTCACATTTTATTTGTATACAACATGTCATATAATTGTGAGAATTCCCAAGTGACTCAATATATTTCCCGGAAGAATTCCTTGATAAAGAATGCACTAGAGAAATTGAGGTTTCTTAGACTAAACAATGGCTAAAAACATAGTGATAAACCTCCATGACCAATCAAAGGAGGATCTAGACACCTAAAATTAGAATTGATAATTCCCTTATGTCTGTGTACACTAGCACTCCTTCATTATTACATAACTATCACATTATACATTATTTCCTTATCCTAAATCTTATTCCTCCCTCTAATATTGACTCCCATAAATGTTCTTATATAACTATAAAATTTCATTTTACTACCTCTTAAAACCACCTCAAACCACTTTACAAACCAAAATCATATAAAACAAAACAAACCAAATATCCTCCCAACCATTTAACAACATCCCTAAACGTATATAACCATTTTCCAACATACATCCCTCGTCAAAACAAACAAATTACTCGATCTAGGAAGTTGTTTTAACCACTTTCCCGTATTTCCCGGATCAACGATGACTCCCCCAATTATCATTGATTCCCCTTGTTGACAATAAACTCTATAAATATGTATTCCAACCCTTCATTTTAGGTTAGCTAGCAATCATCCGAACTCGACCTTTGACAGGATGTTCTTCAAAGCACTCTAGGGCGGTCTTATTTATATCATAGTCCTCTTCATCACAAGAACATCAACATATCTCCTCTTCACTCTTGAGGTCATTCACATATCCTAGAGCTCAACCCAATGAATCATCCGGGGTATTCTCCTCTAAGGTTCACCATCTTTATAATCTTATCTATCAACATTCAAACATCCAACAATCAAGTATAATCTTCTGACATCCTCAGCCTTCTTCTTCATGGTAATGTCATCTTCTTAATATTATTCATCAACTAGAACAAGGTAAGCCCTTTCCTTTTACATTGTTTTTTATTCATTTATCATCTAAAATTCTAATCAATTATGTCTCACTTTTTATCATCTTGTACATTTCCCAAAATCACCAACGATTCAACCCAATCATCGATGATCGGCCTCAATCACCAAAGTGATTCCTATCTCTAAAACCAATTAACACCTAAGCTTGCCCTTCTACATCCAAATCTCAATCATGATTATCACTTTGCTCTTGTAAGTGTTTTTCCATCATATCAAGCTCCTTCAAGCCATTTTTATCACTCTAACAAAAAATCCCAAATCAAATCTATCATCATTCTCACCTTTGTGAGAGCACAATTATCTACATCCTTTCTCCTTTAAGCCATTTTGATATTCCTAGACTCTCCCATTGGATCAAGCATCACCATCAAACCATCATATAGTTATGGACCACGTTAGTCCCTTTCTCTTTACATTGTTGGTTATATCGTATTTTCTATCATTTTATCTTATCATTATCAGATTAATTTCTTGAATGCGGATTGACATCCTTACAAGGAAGTCCATTGACTTCTAAGGACTAGCCTTTGCGAGGAAACCACCACCATTTATCTATCTAATCACATCTTTTTCTCGAGTGTTTGTGCATTAAATGTAGCTTATCTCGTTGAAAAGAAGGAGTTGTGTGCACACTTGTATCCATCAAAGTCATTCATCCATCAATATCAACATCCATCTCATGGGTATCGTTAAAACCCACGTCTTCCTAGGTCGGTTTTTTAATTGTTTCACTTCATTAATTTGAGTAGAAAGGTAAAAACATCTCTAAACATCCTGGCATGCCCTGTGGGACCCTTAGTCCCTCTTTTCTTTCATTGAAAATAATTTTATTCACTTTAGGCCTTCTTTTTTTAATTTCCAACGATCCAGTTAAATTGTCCATCGATTGAGTGAATCGTCAAGCAATTTCTATCAATCGTTGATGAATCTCTATAAGTGCTTTTGATTACCTATCACCCACCTCTAACATCATTTTCTTGTCGTGGTTTTTTCCTTTTCTAACATTTTTACAAGTTTATGCTTTTGGAAGCTTTTTTTTTACTGGTTATTGCCTTGCTTTAAAAAATAAATAAAAATTTTGAAAATTTAAAAAGGAAGCATTTTTAGGTGAGTCCTTTTCCTCTTCTTTTTGTTTTCCGCATTGCATTTTTTTGTTTGTTCTCATCGAAGTCAATCTTTTATTTTGGATTTAAAATAACCTTCCATACTTCTTGATCACATAGATTAATTAGAAGGATTAATTTGTTGCATTCACTTAATTCTTCTTTCACACACAACCAAGTCGCATCAAATATAAAAATTGCATCAAACACTTCTACCTAGGTGATAACTATTGGGATTTCATCACCCAATAGGGAAACCAACTCGGTGTTCTAGTTGAGTATAAACAACTGGTTTTCAATATATTGGCTAAGCACCACTCCCTTATCACTACGGGACCATGAAGTGAGGGGGTAGGCCCCAATACCAGGCCCCGTACTGGCACCAAAAAAATTTGGGCCTCACATACCTTTAGGTATATCGAGGACACCATCCTTTAAAAAACAAAAACCATCCTTAGAATGGCCATATCATTAGGTTCCCTTGAGCCTCTTCCTCCACATCTAAATTCTAATCAAGATAATTAAAATTATTCTACTTGACTTGTTTGTTACATTTGTAGATCTCTTAGGGATTTTTTATATCATCATTAGTTGATTATCACTTAATATGGATCAACCCTCTACATCTACATATCCCTCTAACCACTATGCATCATTTTTACAATCATCTTCATCCACTACCTCTACATATTTTTATCCCAATCAATTTCAAAACATCCCTACATGGGATCTAATCCTTATCAATATTATCAACCTATCACATCCCATTTGAATTAATTTATCTCGATCATGCTTTTCTAGAGATCCATCTAGGCCATATTTTTTCCCTATGGAACCTTTACCTTTCAACCAAACCTACAATCCTATCATCCACAAGCCCATCCAACAACCCATTTCAAGTTTATCCCATTAATCGTATCCCCATCCAACATCCTCCCCTTCATTACAATCTCATCATGATCTTAACATCCCCCATCTTTCATCCAATCAACCTATCTCGACTTCAATACCTCTCTCTCTACCTCAACATCCTAAACCCATACTCACATCCCTATTTAATCATAATCAATTCCTCTCATCCAACAACAAAAATATCCCAACATCCCCATGTCTCCCACATCCCTTTATCACAACCTACTCTACAAACAATATCCTCTCAATCTACCCCTTATCAACCTCCACATCAATCCCATCCACAAAAAAACCATCCTACTCCACATTTTCATCAATCAAATCAATCACATGCTCATCCACACTCACATATTAATTCTTCACATCTAATCCTATAAATGATCTTGTGCAAGCTCTATTAAATAGATTAGAAAATTTAGAATCCACTACCAGGGAACCAAACATGTCCTCACTTATGATCAGGTTTGTAATGAACCCATCCATCCATCAATACCATATAAGCCTTATCCTCCACATTGGGAATTTCCTGAAATTTACCATGTTCCATGGCCAGGAGGATCCTCAACAACACATACTATCCTTTAGACACTCATGTTATCTCATCATCCACGATCAAGATCTCCTTCTTAGAACCTTTCCTATGTCACTAATAGGACTTGCCTTGGATTGGTACAACTCCCTCCCTCGACACTCTTTATTATCTTTCATGTAGCTAGCCATGTTATTTCTTGATCACTTCTCTATAAACATTACTCATAAAATCACCATTTCTAACCTCTCTACCATCAAACAATCTAAAAATAAATCCCTTGTCAACTTTTTCACTAGGTGGCAAAGCATTATCAATTAATTGACCTTCTCACTACCTCAATCAAAACTGATCAAGTTGTTTTCTCGATCATGTTCCCATCACATCTCATCTATCCTCCAGATCCACACATTTCCAAACCTTTAATGAAGCCTTCACCATGGCCAAAAAGTAGAAATCCAAGCCCTTGAAGAAGTCCATCTCAATCCTCAATCTACACATGTCCCATCTGATTCCCTAAGTCTTCCTATGAACTAGATGAGATTATCACACAATGATTTCATTTTTTTTCTTCCTAACCCAACACCCTTGATAGATTCAATCCATATAAATACTACACATCCTTCATGTCACATCATCAATGCTATCACATAAGATCTTCCCCATGAAGATATCCCTTCATCACCAACCCCTTCCCCTTGAAAAACTTATAATCCTTGAATCCTCTTTTCAATTATCCTCACACATCAATATCACCTTCATGTCCACTTTCCAATCATCCATCACCTCCTTGCAATCCTTAGACTCTACCTTGGAGACCATCACAAAGGAGGCACTCATAATAAAGATCTCGATGTCTAACCATTTTAAACTAATCAAATAATTAGACAGCTCACATAAATATAACCCACCTCAATCATGTCTCGAAACAACATCTCCCTCATCTAAACCAGACTCAATCCTATCCCCAACTACTCACTTACCATCTAGTCTGGAACCTTGTCTTGAATCAAACACTATATCAATCAAATACCATCACATCCATGGCCTCACCTTTGTCATCTATCTGTGAGACCCTCTCCTCTATCTAAAGAAAATGTTACAAAATTGAAACCTATCACATCCATGACCTCATCCTCATCATCTTTGTAAAACCCCTCCTTTACCTAAAATAAACATTACAAAATCAAAACACACATCATCTAAGGTCTCAACCTTACCATCCATTTTGGGACCTCATCCTTTGTCACAATCCAAATCTATCAAATCTACGGTTCCACCCTTACCATCAATTTTGGGACCCCATCCTTTATCTCAATATCATGCCACACATCCATACCCTATCTCATCCATAATCCATCCCTCCTCATCCATTTTGGGACCTCATCCATCATCCAATTATATTAATCCCACATCATACCCTCTCTCTTATCAACCTCACACATCCCTATGATGTTTCAACACCATACAACATCCATGAATCCACCCCCATCTAAAAATAAGATGTGTCCTACTAAGTGTTCTCATAAATCAAAATCCATTAATCTAAATCCCCAAAAGGGACTTATGTTGACATCCTCAAGAGGATCATGAAATCTTATCTTATCACATTACCACCAATCAAAACACCCAATCCACATACTTAGAAATCTTCATGGTACGATAAAAAAAAACATGTGCCTACCATAGAAGCCCAGGTCATAACACAGAGAGTTGTAAAGCATTAAAGCCATAATCCAATGACTCTTCCTCATCAATGATCTTCTCCCAAAAGAAGACCATCCTAATCCATCATCAATATCATCAACATCTCCACCCTCTTCAGTGTCCTCACCAACATCTATAGGTCAAGGGGGTCATCCTCAATCTCATATTATCAAACCTTTATCAAACATCTTTCAACACCTTTCCATTAAAGGTCTCTCAATCTCGTCAATGTCCACACCTTCCCTTAAAGGTCTCTCAATCTCATCAACATCTACACCTAAGTCATTGATAGTGTCCTCACCGACATCTACAAGACAAAGGGGTCATCCTCAATTAGATTTTGAAAAATATTTTTCATGTGTCTTCTCATCACCTTCCATTGAAGGTCCTTCATCTCAAATCAGTATGGTTCACCCACCTACACAAATCAGAAATCATCATACATGAAGAAAAGGAAAAATCAAAGCTTTGTCATCTACCCCTCCTCATCAATCATCCTCTCATACCATATCCAATTTTCAATGACTCCTTTGTCAAAGGTTTTACATCCTCCTTATTTACCATATACTCAATTTGATCAACATTAAAACTTCCATCATCCTAATCTAAAATTTATCATTCCTTTCAAATGTCATCTCTATCCATAATGTCATACTAGGGGGAATCCTCTCTACTTGAGACTTCAAAAGTATTACCTTGCACACATCCCCCTAGTGCATCTTCACCAACCTATCATATCAATCCAATCAAAATGTCACTACTCTAGAAATGAGTAAACGTGGAAATTTTTCCCTTAATTGGATCAATCCATATAGTATGGGTCAACCTTTGAATGCCTTGCACTTGTGGCATTTCTACTATTAACACATTAACCATCATGATAGATAGTCACATCAAATATCTTATTCCACCATCAACCAGTCATCTTATCATTGTAATGATTTGAAAGAATGTGGTTTTCCATCACTATCCTCAAACCCTTAAAGATGAGCACCACGGCTCTATTCATCACATATTTCATATGGACAAGTTCCTCCTCAGCAGGAACCCCTCAATAATTACATCTATCTAACCTTGTACCAACCAAAGACATGTCTTGGGGCATGTGTGTAGTTTTCATACATATTTATTCCCCTCCTCAAAACGGTCTATTAGGGTCTTTCCTCAGCTCAAAACAAAGTCAAAATATCTATGGATGCTCTTTATTAAAATAAAATATAATAAACTGATACCTCAAGAATAGATATTCAAAATTATCAAAATCATATTATAAAAAATAAAAGTAGACTGATCCCTCGAAGGATAACTACCTGTAAAATCATACACCAATCCCTCGAAGGATGGCTATCTCATCAAAAATAAAAATTCAAAAGTCAAAATTGTAGACCACTCCCTCGAAGGATGGCTACCTATGTAAAAATTCTTCCCACATCGATCAACCTTTAAAAAAATCAAATATCAAAATCATCCTAGGAAAGCTTCCCACATTGATCAGATTTCCCATCAAATAAAACTTCCTACATCGATCAGTTTGCATCAAAAATAAATATATAGCTAGGGAATTTCTCTATGAAACTATTGAAAAATGAACCCTATTTTCCCACACAACCTACACATGTTAAACCCTTCTCATGTTCTAGGAAGGTATACATTTCATTCATCTCTATATCCAAGATATTACATGTGATTACCCATTGTTAGTCATCTGTTAACATTTTTTGTAAAGGCCAAAAGTGTAAGATCCTTCACTCTGTTGTTTCCCATCACATATGTATCAAATCCAGTAAAAAAGCAATCAATCCACGTTTCATTCTTGGCTATGATTTTGACAAACATTTAAAATCAATCAAATTTAAATACAATATCAAATAACACATCATACCTAAAACATAACTTTAATAGTTTTCAACCCTACCACATCGACATCTATCAATATATCTATCATTATATAAAACATCTATCAATATCCACACAATCTTGAGCACATCTCATCATTACATCGTTATGTCAAAAACATCACATCTACTCAATAAAATTGACATTTTTCAAACAAATGCCTCTTCCAAATGCTTACTACACCTTTGATCACCGTTAAGAACCCCATCTAGTACTTGAAATCCCACCCTTGTGGAAACATCAAATTATGGTGCTTTGACCTCATCAAATCATCATTTTATCTCCCATTATCATTAGTCATATTTCTATAGGACACAAACCCTTTGGATCCCCTATTACTTGACTTCCTAGACTTGAAATCCCACCTTTGTGGAAACATCAATTTTTGGTCCTTTGACCACGTCAAACCATCATCTTACCACTAAATTCATATGTCTATAGGACACAAACCCTTTGTTTCCCCCATCACTTTACTTCTTGGTCTCATAATCCCACCTTTGTGGTAACATCAATCATCGGTCCTTTGACCTTTTAAAATATCCTTTTATTTTTCCTTTTATCATCGTTAAATCATACGCCTATAGAAATAAGCCCTTTGGTTCCCTATCACTTGATTTTATGATAGAATATATCTTGTTTCTATACCTCATCCTGGGGCATCATTTTCTCATTTCTCATCTTCCCATCCTTGCATCTTTCACCCATATATCTCTTTCAAACTCGTGATTGATTCCTTTTAATTTATCAATCCCAAGTTTGAGGGGAGCACCTCATCATAAAAATATGCATCATTCATCTATCAAGTCTTGTTTTTATCTCGTGGCTTGTCTCAAAACCACTCAACAAAAAGGGGAAAATTATAGACACCTAAAATTAGCTTTGCTAATTCCCCCGTGTCCGATTACACTAGCACTCCTTCATTATTACATAATTATCACATTATACATTATTTCCTTATCCTAAGTCTTATTCTCCCTCTAATATTTACTCCCCCAAATAAATATTTTCTACATTGTAAAATGTCTTTCTACTCCCTCTTAAACCACCTCAAACCACTTTACAAACCAAAATCATATAAAAAGACTAAACATCCTCTCAACCATTTAACAACATCCCTAAACCCGTATAACCATTTTCCAACATACATCCCTCATCAAAAAAAACAAATTACTTGATCTGGGAATTTATTTTAACCACTTTCCCATATTTCTCGGATCATCGGTAATTCCCCCAATCATCGGTGATTCCCCGATCATTCGGCGATTCCCCATCGAAATCAAGTTTCCCCCTTGAAAGTAACTCTATAAATATGTATTCCAACCCTTCATTTCAAGTTATCTGTAAGTCATCCGAATCAACTTTTGACATGACATTCTTCAAAGAACTCTTAGGGTAGTCTTATTTGTATCATAGTCCTCTTCATCACAGTAACATCAACATATCTCTTCTTCAAATCTTGGAGGAGATTCACATATCCGGACCTCAACTCAGGTGAATTATCTGCATTTTTATCCTCTAGGGTCTCATCATCTTTGTAGTTTTTTATCTATTAACATTCAAACATCCAAAGAATCAATTACAATATTTCACATCCTCGGCCCTCTTCTACCTCGGCCCTCTTCTACCTAGTAATGTCATCTTCTCAAGTATTATTCATCAATTAGAATAAGGCAAGCCCTTTACTTTTACATTGTTGTTTTATTCATTTACCATCTAATAATTCCAATCAATTATGTCTCGCTTATTATCAACCTATACATTTCCCCAACAATCATCGGTGATTCCCCCCTATTGCCGACGATTCAGTCCAATCACCGGTGATTGGCTTCAATCGCACGATGATTCCTATCTGTTAGACCAATTAACACCTAATATTTCCTTCTAACATTTATATCTTAATCTTGATTATCACTTTGCCCTTGAAAGTGTATGCCCAGGTCATATCAATATCCTTTTAGCCATTTTTAGCACTCTATTAGAAATCCCAAATCAAATATATCATCTTTCTCACCTTTGTGAGTGCACAACTATCTACATCCTTGCTCCTTTGAGCCATTTTGTGATTCCTAGACTCCCATTGGATTAGGTATCACCATCGACCATCATATATCCATGGACCATGTTAGTCCCTTTGCCTTTATATTTGTTGGTTATATTGTCTATTTTATCATTTTATCTTATCATTATTAGATTAATTTCTTGAACGTGGATTGACATCCTTGCAAGGAATTCCATTGACTTCTAAGGATTGGCCTTTGCCAGAAATCTACCATATATCTATCTAATCCCATCTTTTTCTAAGTTTCTATGCATTATAGGTAGTTTATCCTGTTGAAAATAAGGATTTGTGCACACGTTTAGATCCATCAATTCATTCATCCATCAATATCAACATCCATCTCATGGTTATTTTTAAACCCCACATCTTTCAAGGTTGGTTTTGTTTTTATTGTTTCACCCGATTTAACGAGTAAAAGGTAAAAACATCTCTCGAATAGAGGAATATTTAACATTCCAACATTTTTCAAGGATATCACAAGGAACTAGTTTGAGATAAATCCATATATAACATAACTTGGGTTTTTTGTGGAGTATAGAAGTGGAAACATTCTAATTACAAACTCTCCACCATTGAGGAGGGGATTTCAGGGAAATTTTGTGTACATCATCATTTAGAACAACTTTTTGGATTCCACAAATTGACTCAAAGTAACCATTACCAAGAGCATATTTGGCCTTGAACTCATGCCAATAAATCCAATAGTTGGTACACCTATTGGAAAAAATAAAAATGGTATGAAATACCCTTTTTATTAAAAAAATGAGTGTTTTAACCCAAGTTACATCAACAGATGAAATCCCATAGCAATAAATAACAAGATACCACAATAAGAAATTACTATTAATGGGTGTGCATTTTGAAATTTGTATCCTTTTGATCCTATCAAGGATTAATGGCTTCTATGCCTTCCATATGAATACCCTTTTTATTAAAAAAATGAGTGTTTTAACCCAAGTTACATCAATGATGAAATCCCATAGAAATAAATAACAAGATACCACAACAAGAAATTACTATTAATGGGTGTGCATTTTTAAATTTGTATCATTTCTATCCTATCAAGGATTAATGGCTTTTATGCCTTCCAAGTGATTTTAAAAACATAAATGCCCTCTACTTTGATAAGAAAATGAGAAATGAAGTGGAAGTGAAAACCAATCCCCTTCTAAGACCTACTATAGAAGCTCCCAGGATGAAATTAAGTTTTTCAACAACACTTTCCATGCCTCCTAACATTGACTAATCATAATAATTTATTTAGCACATAAATAACTCCTTTGTTTTTATTTATCGATAAGGCTCACACTTTTAGCATCCTTGAGATGACAACATAGATCTCACACCAATATACAAAAGTCTTTCACACTCTCTTAATTTTCATAAATTTAGTGTTTGAGGATCTTCTTTAACCTATTATAGGTAGATTTGGAATGATCCCAACAAGGGGAATAGTATATATGAGTAACAAAGAGAATCATGAAACAAATATGAAACTTACCAGCAAGAGAGTGGAATTTAGTGAGCCAATACGTATAAAAAAATTTCACTCTCCACACCACATTACTCATTGTCTCAATCTTAGAGGCTTGAAAAAAATCAACTCCTAATAATTTGAACATATCACCATAGGAAATTTGTTTCCACTTATATCTAGAAACCCAATCTACTTTGGGTCCAAATAACTATCTTTAACAAGCAGTATGTCCCCATTGAATCTTTGATCCATAAGACAAGTACAACGAGGTATTAGGTATTCAAAATTATTTCTAATCACCTCCTCTTCTTTCAAAACATCAAGGAAAGGAATCATTATAAAAGTTACCATTTATAATTTAAGAATCAAGAAAATATGGAAAGGATACACCCTCGGCTTTCCTTGGGATGTATAGTCACTAAGAAAATAACCAAATCCTTTTCTAAATGGTATGTAATTAGATGAGAGGATGATAAACCTTCCTTGATAGATCTAAAGTGCCCAAATTTTTTGAATGATGGTAATCTATAGTTAGAAAGTTCAAGGAAAACTTGAAAGAGTTTGATCATAATGAAAAACCTAGTGCCAAATCTTAGAGCTTTCATCATACAAATAATGAAAGGCCTCTCAATATCGTCATAACCCTTCTTTTTATATATGCAATATTTATATACTTAAAACAAGGAAATTGAACCAAATAAATCTTCACTCTATACCTAACATAATACCTCAAGATTAAGCTAAAAAGATAAGTTAGTACATAAACACAATAGAGTGCAAAACCTCTCATTATTGCATGGATTTTCTCAATAGATGTGTATGCTCAAGTGATTTTTGTAAGATTTGTCCAAAGCATTATTGTAAATAAGGGATGAAGGAACCTTCTTAAAATGGAAGGGTTTTCAAATTTTGTAAGGCTACTACGTAGGATGATTTCTTAATTTAGTAAGGTTTCCAGAAATGGAAAATTTTCATGAGAGAATGGTGTATAATGTACCTTTAGAAGGTCCTTTATATTGGTTTTAACTAGTAGAGATTAGTTGATTTTAACAGACATGGTGGAGTATAAAAATTTAGGGTTATTGGCTAGTTAAGAGTGGTTAAGAATTATTAATTAGTCATGGAGTGTTGTGGGATGTGTGATGAGTTGGGGATGATTTAATTAATTGAATTTTATGGTAATGTGATTTTTTTAATCTGGAATGATTTATGAGTGGAAATTTTGGGGTGTCTACATTTCTCAAAGTTAGTTGTGATAAATAAGGATTTTGATGAGAAGTGTGAGCCCACTCGTATCTTCCCAAATAAAAATAATAATATCAAGGATATGTTTTCCTTGAATGAAACTGATTTGTCTTAATTATTCAACAATGGGAAGAAAATGATAGATTCTAAAACTAAAGAATTTAATAATTCCTTTTATAAGAAACATTAAGAAGATTAATTAACATGCAAATAGTAATGAGTTTAAGGTACCTTGATTTGGAAACCAACTTAATATTTCCTTTATTAATATTTTTCCGATGGAGTTATTTTTAAGGCTTAATGGTAAAATTTACATGAATTTGGGTAAATAGTATACCATAGGTAAATTGATAAAACTCTCGAGGAAAGCCATTAATACCGGTGTTTTTTTCATGATCCTTTTAGTTAACACCTTCTTGAAGTTCATTAATGGAGATAAGTATATCACAATTCATCCATTGAGAATCAATGAGCTTACATGACACAAGTTTGGTGCATTTTTAAGGGTGGTTTATCTCACTAAAGTGGAAGAGTGAACTTCAAACAATATACGTAGTGGCTAAAAAGGATTGAAGAATGGTAGGATAATAAGTGAGATTTTGTATGCATACTTTGTATAATGAATAAAAGAGATATTCCCAACTAGGTTTTCAAATATAAGGATCCAATATAAGACAAACCACATTGTTAAGATACAAATGTGTGCTTATGGAGTGTTAGTGTCGTAATTCTATAGGATAATAATCTTAACCCTAGGATATCTATACATTTCCAAGACCTACAACTAAGATAAAGATAGGTATCCTATAAGGATTCATAAATAAGAGTACCTAAGTGGTGTATAAGATAAGGGGTATAATGATAATGTATTGTAATAGATTAAATAAAACATATATCTATCCCATTATGTAACAATGAATGACCAATATACAACATGTACATACAAAATAAGAGACTAACAAGGGTTAGAAATACTTCCCTATAAAATGTGTGTGACCACTACTTCATATCCTCCACAAAACATCAAGAGAGAATCACTATGGGGAGAGAAGGGTAGATATCAATAAGAAGATCTTCAATATCAACTCACTATGGTGACCCAAATTCAAAAGAGGCAAGCTCTAAGACTGCAAGTCGGCATATAATTGGGAAGTAGTGAAAATAGTGTGAGTAAGATAAATTAAATGTGTAAACAAATGATTATAAATTATTTTCCTTGATGGTAGTTTGGTCCAACATGTATATACCTAACACCATCACCCAAGGGAGATGGCATTGGCTATGGAAAATCCAAAACAAACACCATCGCTCATGGGTGATGGTGTCATCCTTGGGGGAAACCCTAAAGTCAAAGGGTGCAAAAGATGAGGAATGGATGCCGAGAAAGTAAATGAAGGTAAATGATGAAGGTCTAAGATGACCAAAAATGGGGTTAATAGAACACATAAATATTGAAAAAGTGCGTATAATGTGATAAGTGGACATAATGGCTTGTTGAAGAAATAATTTTTGTATGTAAATTTATTGGTTTCCACCAATGGTCACTTGGTTAAGCCACTCCTTCTTGGGTATGGTGATGCTCCCATTATTGAATGTAAGGACTAAATAAATGTGGGGTGGTCGTTGGGCTAAGGATCACATAGGAATACTCCACAAAACATGTGGTAAACTTCTTATAGGGTATACAATAGGTAATGACAGGAAAAATGTGTCTAGATAACATGCGCTCTCATCATCCGTTCAACTAGGGTATCGAGGCAAAGAGTAAGGGACACACCAAGACCACCACACAACGGATAGAATTAAAACGGGTGTAGGGAATAATAATATTACATACCCAAAGGGAAGTAACCCTTACATTCGGGACAACCTAATGTTTCTAAGGCCCTAGGTCGAAGAAGTGGAAGGAACCCTATTGAGATATCGACACTACGGGGGTAATAAAAGACAAGATAAACATGATAATCCTATGCTAACCAAAGTAAAGCATGTAACATGAATTAAAAACTAAAATACAATATGCTAACCTAGCATGTGCATAACATACTAAGTTAACATATAGTAAATAACAAATATCTTGGAGATTACTCTATACAAAATGACAAGTTGGGTTAAAGTACTTACTGTTGGGGGCGGTCACAGGGCATATATCTCTCAAAGGACCATACATGAAGAGAGAACAACTTTTGGGGGACAACAAAAAAATAATATAGACCTATCTCACTATAGGTGACCCAAAGTGTAAGCAAACCAACCAAAACAAGAATAATCTCCAAGCCAAGAGTCAATATGCAAGAACTTTAAGAGCTAAATGAGCATATGCAAGTTGGCACAAGAGAGAAAAGCTAATGGCAAGTTCATTTGTGATTTGATATAATTATCATGATGTGAAAATGTAAGTTAGGGTCTTTCTATCAATGTCATTTCCTACGAGCGAAGGCATTGGCCATGGATTTGAAATTGCACTAACGTGATCACTTGTGGGTGATAGCATCAGCTAGGGAGGTAAATGAGAGGTAGTTTGTGAAAAAGTCATGGAAAACAAAGGGAATGTAAGACAAAAGAAATGTGGTGATAAGCAAGTAAGATGTCGGAGGAATGTGGAGGAAAATAAGAAGGTAAGAGTAAAATAAGAACATAAATAGGACCAAAATTCATTCTCTCTCCATGTATCATCCCTAACCCAATGGTTACATGAATAACCATACCCCTATCCTAGAATAAGCCCCTTAAGGAATTTGTTCCCATAAATAGATGTATTAATGACCTCTAATCTAAAAAGATAAATTGTTAATAATAAGTATGAAAATAGAAAGTGAAAAATTAGTGTCCACATATGCCCTCATTGATTACCACATGTTGCAATAGCGAAACATGGGGTAGTCATCGAAAAGAACGATACATAAAACCCAAATCTAAAGTAGATGTTAAAAGTAAATAAGGAACTAGTTGAAATGAAATACACCCACCAATGTGTACCTAATATTTCTGGTCGTCCTACCACATACGAGCATAATCATGCTGCTAGAACCTTGGAGAAGAAAAAACTAAAAGGAAACACTAGAGGATTATCAGTAAAATAAGACATAAATCACCTAGCTATGGTCCCATGGGATGGATGTCATGTCATAGGATCATTGAGGTATTGTCATAAAACCCAAAGGTGTAAATAAATAGAACATGGATGATTAGCCTAAAGGGTGAAATAGCAATGCTAAAAAGTGTAAAACACCATGAGGTAGATGTTATAAGAATAAGTCAGAAAAAGAAATCCAAGTAAGACAATGAGCCTAAGCAAGGATGCACAAGAGTGTGGTGATTCCATGGGAAAGGCTAGGGTGAAAGAGTTGATAATATAGTCAGAGATGATTGATGAAGTAGTTAATTTGAAAAACAAAAGATGGAAGATGGTAACCGAGTGCCAAATTACTAAATTCCATAATGCATAGAATTTTTGAGAAATTAGGTGATCATTCATTCTTTGAAGATGTTGTCTTCATTTTTCTAAGAGGAAATATGTATTAGGATTGATGATATCTTTGATGAGGTAAGGACCCCACAATTTCGAGTTTATTTTCCTTCTTTGTCATGGGTATAGTCGAGCTTGAAGACAAGGTCACCCACATCAAAATTACTTGGATGAACAAGCCTATTACTTTTTTGGCCTAACACTACTCTTACTTTTGATTATGAGTATAAGCATGATCGTGTCGTTCTTCTAAGATTTCAAGTTCATGAAGGCATGCCTCATATATTTATTCATCCGAATGATTCCATGGAGATATATATGGAGTGAAGGTAGTTCTCTTTGTATTTGAAATTCCCACCATTATCAGATATGATGGTGTGGGGAATTCCAAAGTGGAAAATGATTTGGTTGAGGAAAAATTTGGAGGTAGTAAGTCCATACATGTTGGTGAGGGGCATGGCTTCAACCCACTTGGTGAAGTATTTAGTGGTTGTGATGATGAAAACATGACCTTCCAGAGAGTAAGGGAGCTTTTTGATGTAATCCAATCCCCATATATTGAAGGGTCGGGGAACTATAATAGATTGCAGCTCAACCGGGGAAATGAATTAATTCATCATGAAGTTGGCAAGGTTTTTACTTTTTAGCAAAGGCATGAGCATCGATTTCTAGGGTAGGCCAATAGTAACCCATACATAATCATTTTTAGGAAGTAACATGACCACTACAATGGCCACCGCAAGTGCCCCCATGCACTTCTTCTAAGACAAGGGGAACCTCATCTTTATTAATGCATTGGAGTAGGGTACCTTTAAAGTTTTGATAATATAATATGTCATCTTTAAGCACATATTTAAGAGCCTTTTTTGTATTTGCAAGAGTGCTTGTGAGTTTGTTCCATCCAGATAGATTTGACATTGTATAAATTGGTGAATTCCTGCATACAAAGGATCGGTCAAATGGTGTATGATTGGATTTAATAAACATTCTAAACACATTAATGATGTGAGGTAATAGTTTTTGATGAATTTTTACTAGGGTAGTAATATCATGAGAATTAGAATGTGGTTGGAACTATGTGGCGATTATGGCCAAGGAGTCACCAAAGTGTTATGTTCTCATGGGATTGACTCGATTGGAAATAAAGTGAAGCATGATTTCATCTATTGAACTAAGTCATAATAGGATTTAAGATTTTCACTATAAAATTTATATGCACCCCTAACCTATCGAAACACTAAATGAGAGTCCCTTGTGGCATGGAGATAAGTGATATTCTTGTTGAGGGCAGCTTATATGCCCAAGATAAGAGCCTCATATTCAGCCATGTTATTGGTGACCTCAAATTTGAGTCGATAGAACAGGGGAAAATTTGGTTGGAAGGATCGGAGAGAACACATCTTTCCCTAGCTCCTTGAAGGAATTTTTCCCCATCAAAATGTAACAGCCATGTATACTCATGTAAATCAACAGTAATTTCTTCTTCAGTGATTCTGGGCTTTGGTTTTTGGTGTCAAAGGACTATGCCTCAAGACTGGCCATCAAGCTAAAGAAATATTCTAATGGAAATAGCGTTGTCGATGCCCTCAATGAGGAGGATGTCCTCATCAGGGTGGAACATCATGGATAGGTTGAGGGGAAGGAATGTGAGTGGTGACCAATTGTTCTGCAATAACTTGGCCTTTTACCACTCATTATGTGATGATGTGGAGGTCAAAATCCATTAGAAGAGTCATCCAGTCCCAATCTGATCCGTTCAAGAACACCATTTGAGAATAATTTTCATAGAAGATCTTCATGGACAATGATGTAAGTGGTTTGGTAAAGCATATAATGTCATAATTTCATAGTTGCGTAGTAGATGGCTAGGAAAGCCCACTTGATGGAAGTGTATCACATCTCATAATCTAGTAGGGCTCGACTAACATAGTAGATGGCATTCTCCTTTCCCTTTTCATCTTCTTGTGCTAGCATTGCCCCTACAAACACTGGCATGGACAAGGTATATAATAACAAAGGTCGATCGGGAGAAGGAGGTTGTAATATTGGTAGTGAAGTGAGATATTTCTTCATGTTATCAAAATCTTGCTAACCATCCTTATTCTACTTGAGTTTGGTACACTTTCGAAGTAGGTTTTTATGGCATGTACATAATAGGTGAATTTTGGATGAATCATTAGATTGCCCCAAGTTTGCCGAGAAAATTTTGTATGTCATCTATAGAATATGGTCATGGCATGTTGATAACAACCTTAATATTTGTTGGATCCATATTAATGTAACGTTTTATACTAAGAAACCTAAAGGTTTTCCTCGATTCACCATGAATATGCATTTTTCAAGATTGAGATGAACCTTGTATTTACAAAGACACCCTAGGGTGATGTCTACGTCATAATCATGGTCGTATGTGTATTGAGATTTTATGAGTAGATAATCCACATAATTTTGACTATTTTGTGTATTAGGTCATGAAAAATGTGGTTCATGCTGCATTGATATGTTACGCCAACATTTTTGAGCCCAAAAGGCATTTTAACATAACAATAAGTACCCCATTATGTCATAAAAGTGGTCTTATGTTGATCTTCGGGAGTGATTTGGATTTGGTTATATCCGAGAACCCATCCATGAGAGATAACATTTCATACCCTACCATGGAGTCGATGATGGCATCGATGGAGGGTAAAGGAAAGTTATCCTTAGGACAAGTGAGGTTGAGATTTATAAAATCGATGCAAATACAAATGGCGAGAGTATCCTTCTTCCTAACTGGGATGATATTAGAGACCCATTCGGAATAGTCTATGGTGCGAATGAATTTAGCATCTAAAAGCTTAATGATTTATGTATGGAAAATATCATTCATTTTAGGAGGTAATTTTCATATCTTCTATCGCACAAGAGCGGCATCAAGATAGGTGATGATGTTATGATCGACAATCTCAAGATCATTTCCTGACATTTTGGCATATCCCCATACAAATACTTCCTTATGTTTTCTTAAGACTTCAATATGACACTCGTGTAAATAGGGAAGTAATTCTCGAGCATGACTACATGTGAAGGATCATCATCAAGTTGTAAATTGATGGTTGATTCATCTAGCATAGCATTTCCATCTTAAAATTCTATGGAGCTTCAGAAATTTAGGGATCGATAATAATGATATAATCATCAAAGTGCATGGGTGTTTTGGGGAAATTCCCAAGTTTATGATGGCCTTGAGGAATTTTATCTTCTCATGTGTATAGGATCTCTAAAATGGCCTCATCATTATCTAAAGTGGGGAGAGGGCCATGATATTCCACATTAATTTCTAGGCCCATGTATCGTTTTCCATATCGGTGTTGTATATAACTAGTTTGTTGCACATCTAACACCCTAACATCTAAGGTGACCTCTTTAGGTGTAGGATCCATAATGGCCATGTTAAGAGCACATGGACCATCATTAACTACAAAGGTTGGCTCAGAAGATGATGTGGGTGGTGGAGTTGTCATAGGGGGTCGAATTTTCTTTAGAAGGATAGCGGGATTTATAATCGTGAAGTGTTTATAATACCCAAGGGGTGTTTGAGAGTGGAGAATTAGCAAGAGGCATATATGGAAGTGTTTCCTCTTCATCCTCATTGTTGCTAGTGTCATAAACATGAGTCTCATAAGATGTGTTGATGATATTAGATTACACTCACAAGGATTACATTTGGGCCAAGGCATGTTCATAGTGTAATACTTCCAAGTGTTTGGACTCAACTTGTAAAACAATGTAATATTCATCATCAAGGGAGAAAAGGAAATCTCTTCCTCTTTAGGGACTTCCTCTTTGGCCCCAACACCGATCTTATTAAAAGATAGAGGTGAAAGGGAGAATGATTAGAAAAGAGTTGTGTAATACCTAATTCATTACATTCTAAGTGATTGGAAGTTGAGGCATGATAAACATGTTCTTCTAGTTCAAGTTGTGGTGGATATCGGTCTTGTGGTAAGAGGATCGATAGTAACCATTGTACAATGGTGTCATGTAATCTATTTGTGATGACCTTGTTTTGAAGTTCATTAGGTTCATCGTCATCTGAATCTGTTAATGTAACTTGAATTTCAAACTTAAGATCAAAGAATTATGGATATAGATTTGCCTTGGATCTTGGGAGCATTGGGCATTAGGAAGGGTTCATTAGGAAATGGTACTAGAACATCCCAAGGATTGGGATCAACATCATGCCTAAAAATTTTGGTTGTTGTGGATGAATTTGATACATTGGTACTAGGAAAATGTGACTATGTGCATGCAATGCATCCAAAGGTGACCCGATAGTAGGTTATATGAGAGATGACAGTCTAGAACCATAAGCTTCATGCAAACTATTTAGGGCCCAACTCTGTGGGGTAGCGGATGCATCCTACGGGATGATTCTTAGTTTTTTCAAAGCCATGAAAAGTTAAGCAAGTAGGTTTGAGGTTATCTACAAAGAATCCAAGGTTTTTATTAGAGAATAAAATATAAGTTAATCCATGAGCCTTCATCCAAAAATACTCTACATACTTGAGCATCATGGATAACAACACTAATGAGTAAGGTTAGGTCATCTACATGAAATATGACTTCATCAATAACCATGTTATCCTCCACAAATTAGCTAAGGAATCCTAGTGTGAAGTTTTTGGAGGTCATCCCATATTCTTTATGTGATGAAATTCTGGGGTCACATATATGGATGGAGCTTTGGGAGCTACACAGGGAAGGTTCCTCAAAGCTTTTTAGTTATTGAGGAGGAACCCTCGGTGTGAAGCTGATGTACACATGAGCTCCATAAAAGGAATTTTAGACATAAGCTGAATTTTGACAGGTGTTTCAAAGGGAAACCCTAGTCAGGCCGGTGGAGGGGGGATTATTATAAACCATGAAGGTGATTGGATTCTTGCATATGCAGGGTCATTGGGTCTTCAAAGAAAAAATATGGCGTAGGCTTGAGCTTCATTATGGGGAGTTAACATAGCCAATGAAAAGGGTGTAAAACATATTCAAATAGAAGGGGACTCGATGCTCATTATGAATGCCCTTAAGATAAATATCATCCAGAACTGGACACTTGGCAATATCTTACAAGATGTAAGGGAACATCTCAAAGCATTTGAAAATTATAATATCACACACACACCTCGAAATGGTAATAAATGTGCTGATAAGTTGGATAATTTAGGGGTGTATAGCAATGATTTAAAATTTTGGGTGAAGGGTGATGAAATCCCCTTAGCTATTAATAATATAATTCACCATGACAATTTATAATGTTAATACTTCTTGACATATGAGGGACAAAACTTTTAGCGCTTGTCAAGACATTGTGTTTAAGTGTTGTGGAATCACTACAAGGATTTTCATTTACTTTGATCTTGACAAAAAAATTTTAGACTTGTTTGGTGTTGGGAAGCTAACAAAGAAATCATGGGAAGTGATAGAATTTAGGTTGAACCTTCCAACCACGGGCCATCATCTATAATCCCGAGATGTGGCATAGGCTTAGAATTTGGGGCTTCAAATATTTTGTCTCCAAGTTTAAGGGGCATGATCCCTCTCTTACCATGGAGTTTGGAAAGGCATGGAATAATGGTAGGGTTGTTGTCATGGGGATGGAAATAAAGATTTCTTAGCAGTTTATTACAAGGGTTATGGGCATGAACATGCGGGTCTTAAGATATTCAAAGACTAGAACCGTAGAGACCATGAAATCAATACTTTTTTTAAAGGTAAGGAAAGAGTCTATTTTCTTATTGATGGCATAGTTAGGTCCTATATTCTAGGGGTGTGGAAAGAGGTCTACTACCACATTATGCGATACATCACTCTCGAAAGCAAATTCAAGAAGATATATATGCACCACCTATCTCTGCTGAACATGTTTAGGAATCAGATTATGTTGAGCATTCCTTTCTTTTTATTCATGTCACTCTCAGCCTTTATGAGGGATTTTCAAAGAGGGAAGCTAGAGGCTCCCATTCATGGTTTTTTATTCTTCTTCTATATCAAAATGGAAAACCCATCTTGCCTAAGGAGGTTGTGGTTAGTGGTGTGTCTGATGATGACATCACTTTAGTAGAGTGCTTGGCCAAGATGCGCATGGGTAAGAGTCCCCACAATAGGGACGGGGGGAGGCGAGCCAGCAAATCACGGTTTTAAAGGCTAGTGGCAATGAAGGGCCTTCTAAGGGGAAAGGTAAAGTTTGCGAGGAAGAGGGCCAAAATTATGAGAGTCCTAACAACAAGATATAGCATTTAGATATGATATTATAGGTGATTAAAGAAGCCAAATCAAACATGAGAGAAGGGATGATGGACTGCATTAGCGCGTCCAAAAAGATCTACATGTTACAAAAAAACATAAGAGGGGATGTCTTGGAGTTGGAGAAATTAGTCAAGGACATGAGGGAGAGACTAGTTGCTGTGGAATCGGGCCAAAAAAACTAAAATTCCACTCAAAGCATCAATAACTTTGAGGAGGATGAAGTTGGGATCGGGTCACAAAAATATTTGAGCACGAGTAGCGGTGGAGGATCCTAACGGCAAGACTCTCGACAACCCTCCTAATTATCACAAGATAATGTAATTTTTGTTTGTCTATCTAGAATTTTTGTAGACTTCTTGTGAACTGTGTCTGCTCATTTTGCAAATTGTTTTGTTTTGATCCCTCTTGTAGTTAGTTTTTTATTGGACCTTCGTTCTCTGGAGTTAAGTCTCGTTTAAATGTTTCTAGTCATGTATCTCTTTTTTTTTTGTACTTGGATGCTTTCATGATGTATCTTCTCTTGTAAGGCCTCCAGAGCCGATCCCTATTCTTACCTAATCTAATAAAAAATTATCTCATCTAGAAATTTCTATTTGTAGACATAAAATCATGCACTTGGGTACATTTCTAGGTCCTAATCACATACTACTATTCATATGATTCCTAAGCAAGAAAACTAGTAATTAACAACTATCTCAAGCCTATTTTCTTTCCTTTTATCTTCTTTCTAGTCTTTTACACCCTACACCCAGTTGTTATTTCATTTTCTTATCTTCCATGACTTTAAACACCAGCACCTAGGCACCCTCATCCCCTCTGGGCACCCCCAACCTCTTTCCACCTTACTCACTCATTTTGGGATTCTTTTATCTTTTGGGAATCTTATTTTCTTATGGGTCATCCTTCAAGTTGTCATTTATGAAATTCAACCAAGGGAATCATATAAATACAAAGCTATGTGACCAAAATAAACAACCAAGCACTAAACATTTATTATCGTCACCTAACGTTCCATACAAAGGTATTCTAAGAGCATCAAAGGCATCCATCTATCATTCACTTAAGGGACAAAGGAATTTCATTATCTACATACATGCATAAGAATGGAATTTTATTTTTCCATCCATACATATACTTACATTGGTGCATTTAGTTATAGCTCACTATTACGCACACTTACGCAAGGGCTTCCTAGGGCACAATTCTATCGCACATGCATAAGAACTACATGGATTCTAAGATGTAGTGCAGTGCTCGGTCGTAAGTTCACTCGATCAGGGCAACTATCGGGATCGGTCTAAATCCCCATATTACATATTTTATTTTTGGGATTTGATGTAGTTTGATGGTTTTACAGGGGCATATTCTCTTTGCAGAGTTACGGTGAATTTGGTGATCATCCCGCAACATACGGGTGACCAATAGTGACAACCTTACAACACTAGAAGATTCAAGTTCTAACCATTTTCATAGTCATAGGAACCCAATAGCAGACTTCAATGCCTAGGTGCCCTTGACCCGGTCAAGTGCCCCTACTCTAGGCATATTCGATGACTCTAAAATTTATTGTGCATATTTGCGGCAGTCTACCCTTCATGTTTATCAATTTCTCCATTTGCATAGCCTCGGTATCATGTGTAAATCAGATAAGTCCTTTATTCCCTCTCTTACACTTAGGTTTCACATTTATGTAGCTTATTGTTTGTGTCGAATATGTACTTAGCATTTATTTATCTACTTTGTAATTAGGGTTTTACAAAAGTCTATTTTTGTTAAATCATTTGGTGAACCCATCATTCAAACACTTTAGGATCTTTCTTTCTTCTTCTTGTTTCATCGTATTAGGATCATTTCATCATGGATATCTCCATTCGTGATTTCTTACAAGATAATCCTAATTTTGATGCTAAAATCAATAATCTCTTGGTTAATACTCTTATTCCTACCAATATTGATCGGGACCTTATATATCGAGCTTATTTATAATTGCATTTTCAAAACAACTTACTTTTGCATTTGATATAGCTACCGCTCTTTCTATTTATGACAATGATCCTCCCTTATATATACCATCTCACATTTATAAAATGGGTATCAAGCAAACAATGATGGATACTCAACTGAGCTCAATCTTTGTACTTTATCACTCCTTCACAAATTGGCCTTTACTCAAAGCATATGTTATCCCATCATCCATTTCTCTTCATGCATATGATTCTTCTACACGTCATCGTGCATATGCACTATCACTTTACCTCTTACAAGCCAAAAGCCTTCCTACATTATTCTTTGTTATTGATGTCACCGTTTAGTACACTTTCTTACGTGGTAGGCCATGGATCCACGTTATGCAAGAACTGTCTTCTACGCTTCATCATTGTGTTAATTCCTATGTAATGACTTTGAGATACTATTGTTGTTGATTGTGACCCATTTAAATATTATCACTTAGACTCAATCACTACATTACCTACTGCAATTTCTACTACTTCATCACATCCCATTGATGATTATCCACTCATGAAGCATCCTACATCCACACAAAATTACCTCCTCTCAAGGGAACTATTTATACATTGATCATCGTACCACCAACCTCATCTTCTCACAACCACTCTACCTCCGCATTAACTCATTTTGCATGCACTCTTTTCGTAAATAACTCTTATTGTCACCATATTCCATTTGATCTCACTAGTTATGACACTTTTTACACACATGATGGTCTACCTCTATTGGGATTTAAAATTGAAGATATCCTTCCTTTGCCTCATTCTCCTCACCTCTATCATGGATATGTTCACCTCATTGTTGCTAATGGTCTTCATTTCTTCCATCTCTCAATCTTTGTTGTATGCACTTCTAGCACTTATCCACTTACACTTGGGCAATCCTAGCTTGATTACACTAGTGGTAGTTTGAATCTTGATTATATTTATATCACATTTCCCATGCCCTTAGATCATGTCTCTATTTTTAATGATTGATTTCTTGGTTATTCATAGAACCTTACTTGTCGATATGCACATGTTTTCCACTACCACCTTTCACTGATGAAGAATATGCAATGTGCATGTACAATTGGTGCCGTAATGGCTCTTTACATGATCAACCCCACATTATTTATTACTAGGTCTATAGTGCTTCTTCGTTTGACTTCGACCATGACAATGATGATCTATTAGATGATGTTACTTGAATCTTCTCATCATCATATGCTTGGGGGCATCATCCTTATTACCCCCTCCTAACATCATCGGTGTCTTCCATTCATACTCTTATGCTCCATGCTTCGTGATTTCTATTTCGAGCAATCTTACGTAGCTTCAAGCATTGTGTATCGTCATTACCACCCTATGATGCACTCTATTTCCATGGTTCATACTCGACGCTTAAGGGTCTAAATCTGAAATGAACATCACACACTTCACATTTCACACCCTACGATTCACAATACATCTTTCTAGCACTCCATTCTCACACATCATATTATCCTCTTCGACTATCTACACTCTATGACTCATTGATCGATATTTCTAACGCATACCATCAAACCATTTACCTATGACACACTCTAGTTCCATCGTTCATGCTCGACTCATGAGGGTCTAAATCTAAAATGAACCTCGCCACATTCACCTTTTATGCTCTATGCTTAATGATTTATCTTTCTAGCACACACTATCAAACCATTTCTCGGTGACACATTCTTGTTTTATGGTTAATTCTTGATTTTCGAGGGTCTTTTACATATGAACCTCATCTCATACTCATACACATCTCTGCTCGTGGGGGCACGTTGATCCTATCACATTTATATTGCGTATCATCCCCATCTCACTCATTCGCACTAGACTGCATATCTTGGTTGCACATACTCTTGTTTGCTTATACTAGTTACATGTACACTTTGCTTACTATGTTAGTTGGATATCCATTATGTCATTATCTTTTCTATATACACATGTGCGTTCACTTGTTCTTTATTTGTGGATGCAGTATTTCTACATATATTTACATGCAGCAATGATGTTTGGCATTGTACCTCTTACTAGTCCCACCGAGGCTCACGGGGCATCTACATTCCTATTCTTACACACTACATGTGTTATTGTTTCATTTTATACTACTTCCTATTATTATTAGCACACTATTTTCACATTGATCTATACACACTTTGACATACTCTTTATCTTTCTAACATGCTAATGGGTACTTCATTTACAACATTTGCTTTGTAGGAAATATTTGCTACCATGGTTTTCTGCTTACTCTTTACTTTATATTTGTCTTCTATTGTATTATATTTTTGCAGGTTATGCCCTTATCTTGTTGCACATTGCATGCTTTTGGTCGCTTTGGCCCCGATTGTTAGAAATGACAAGGGACCAAGAGGGGGAGGGTGAATCATTCCTTTATAAATTTTTCACTTTTCTATTTCAAACATCAAACATGTTAGTAAATCAACATGTTAGTGCTCCACATGAGTGTATTAGTAAATAATAATTACGTGAGTAATTATTATCTTGTTATTTACATTGTTATATAGTTGTTATATAAAACAACATATAACAATTATTTGTTATGGTGTTTGTTATACCCGTGAGGGTTCTTTATTGTACCTACTTCCTATTTATTAGGAAGTTAGCTTGTTTTCCTTTATGGCTATATAATAGCCTCTCGTAATGTTCTTTGAGCAGTATCAAGATGAATATAAAACTATTTTGTGAAAAGGCTCATACATGTCATCTAGTATCAAAACAAGGCTAGATCCTTTCCATTATGGATGCATAATAGTTTTGAGAGGGGCTGTCATACTTTTCCTTGCCCCTAAAAATGGAAGTTCATTGAAGAAAATATTATCCTATTAATAGAGTGATATATATATATATATATATATATATATATATATATATATATATATATATATATATTATGAGTGTTTTCTTATCTCCTTTGCAGGTGTCACCAATTTCTTGAATCAAGAGCTAAAATATTAAGTTTTTGAACCATGAAACTTTGTCGAGGACTCGGTTGTTGGACCGGCATTCTCCCATAATAGATCTACATGGAGTTCTTACTTCATTGAACACGTGGATATATTTTCATGCAAGCGTCCATGCACCATAAATAGCCCACTTTGCATAAGATTTTCTATTTACAAATAAAATCTACAACCAAGATATCTTTATTTTATATTCATTTCAACATTCACTGAGCTTGACACATTTTAGAATAGCTCCAGCTATTAGATTTATATTCATAGACTGAGATTCAAGGACATGTATGTTGAATGATGCAATACGAGGGATAAGAGAGACAAATCTGATCGATCGATGTGCCTAATTTCCACTGTGCAGTGTGAGCCATCTATGAACTTTATGGTTTTGACAGCCCTACCGTACACACGGCTCTAAATATATGTCACAATAGTTGAGTTAAGACACCTATACAACTCAATTTTCTAAAACTGGTCCAAACTGGGGTTTGGAGGGCTACAAACATGCTCACAAAAATGGATAGAACTTATAAAATACTCAATCAATCACCAAAATAATTTTTTCACCATAATTTTATTCCAATTTACTCAATTTTTGTCTCTTATGACTTATCTGAAGGAGGCTCCACATTTTTCTTGACTACTAAGAAGTTTTGTGCTCAAATTACATACTTTGAAAAACTTGGTTTTGGAAATACTTGCATAACTTGCAAAAACTCATCCTCGGCTTCTAAAACTTTTCTCACACCTTAAGGACACATCCAAGTGATAGTTTTCTCTGGTTCATCCTAAATCTTTCTATTCCATCTCATACAGGTTATGTTTGGTCTCTTATTCTCATAAATTGAACTATGTTGACATGTTGAAGTGCCTAAAACACTTCAATAACTACATGTGATGCCTTGTACACCCCATATATCATCATCCCATGCTCACACCATGTTTGGTTTGCATCATCATACCTTGGGTCAAAATTTCACACCTTGTTTGATTATGGATTGGCTTAAGAAAGCTCCATAGAGACCTATTTCAGTCTCATTCACTTGGTGTGTCTCTTGCAACACTTTTCTCACCTCTTGTGCTACCTCATAATTTTTATTTCCTTATTTGGTTTGAGTGAATTCTCATGTTTGATTTATCTACACCATGTATTTGCATTAGACCAAGGCCTAGAAAGACTTGACTTGACTCATGCACTTCATGACTAGACCATATGGATATGTTACAGACTCATTAACACATCTCACTCACTTCATGGACCTTGTTTGACCTTCATACCACCTTTGAGAAATTCAAGCCATATATATGCACCTTTGGAGACCCTAGATCACTTGGTCAACATACCTAGATCACCTAGACAATTGTGACATCAATGACAACACAAGTGACACACACTTTCAAAAAACTCCCCTTTTTCATTAATGGCAACCATCCTAGAAACATTGATGGCAACCGTGAATGCACACATACTTAGATGACCTCATTTACATGTTTCTTGACACACTTCTCCCCTTTGACATGTATGACAAAGGCATGCATTGACTTGACATGAAAAAATGACAACCAATCTCATCAAGACAAGAAGAGAACAACTTACATGAACATAGCTCCCCCTTGGAGATCTCTCTCTTTTGACTTGTAGTTTGTAGCCTAGATCTTCAAAAAAATGATGAAGGGCTTCAAGATCCATGAAGAACACTACTTGACATAAATATTACTTAGATACACATTCACATACACCTTTTATCTTCCTTCATAATTTTTCTTTCCTATAGCTTACCTATATCCTCCTAATCTACATATTTTCAAAAAACTTCGGACTTCACTTGTGTAATAAACTCATAGATACATTGTTTTGTCAATATTGGAGAAAACATTATCAAACCTTGTATTATTACCCTACAAATTGACTCCATTTATATCTAAGACATTTTTGAGCTTATTCTCATCAATCTTGAGATACTAGATGCATGCCACATAGTTGTAGACCTTAGGTAGCTCATACCACCGACACCATACTGAAAATGATTCTCCTCTCGACTCCATTTTAGTCTTTAAGAAATAGTTATAGCTGAGGATATACTTACTATTAATAAGATACCTAAACTTGACCTCTACTATGCACTTCCTTGACCACCATGCTTGAATAACATCTTTTGATCCCTCAACATTCTCTATAACTGTAGTATGTCAAAAATCTCTTTCAATGTGGGTCTTCAATTTTGCTTTAGATGGATTTTCAAACCTTGATGATCCTTTGGTCACTTGTAGATACAGTTTATTTTCCTTCTAAGATAGAGTCTTCACTTTGTTCTTTATAATCAACTTACTAACACAAAAGACCATACAACTTCCTCGAGAAGATCAACAATTTGTTGTATTTTTAACCTTTTTAACTTCTCCCCTAAAAATTCAAACTACATCACTATCTCAACTATTCAACTTCTCAATCTTTGTCATCTTTTCTCAACTTTCACATTCCTTTTGAAAAAAGAGATAATAGCCTTGTCTCTTCACATTTTACTCGAGCTTATTATAGAGGAAAAGTTTCGATTTTCAAGCACTTGCTAGATCTGTTTGAATTTCATACAAAAGAGCACAAATTTGTAGGAATGTGCCTGACTTATGTCTTTCCATATCCTTCTCTAGTTGAATTAGGATGAGTTTTATTGTTTCTATAGATATCTAACCTTGACATGATGAAAACTTCTTAATTTATAGTTCATTGAGTTTTGAAGCTTGTGAGATGTTGTTTACTTCTCGATTGGATGTAAAATGCACTCATTGTGACCAAGAGACATGGAAATATCATCCATCATTCTAAATTGTATATATTTGAATCAAATAGTTTGGAGATATCATCCATCATTCTAGAAAGAGGATATAAGAAATTTAAGTTGCAATGCACTTTTCAAAACCCTACATAGTAGGAAGAAGGCTTGTCCCCGATGTATGGAGGAAAGAACATTTTGCATCACCATAGAACAAAGACTATTCAAGAAACAAGGGCCCTTCCAATCATTCATTCAATCTTGAAAAATAATGAAACAATCATTTAATCCCTTTTACTATCAAAATATTTCATGAAGATTGAGAAGGAGAAGTTTTTATAGTCAAAACTATATACTTTACTTTTTTCAAACTTATGTTAGAGATGTTTCTCACATCCCGTAATGAACTCATGAAATTATTTTTGTAAATGATTGGAATCATATTCAAAGAGATTATACCAAATTTTCATAAATTTTTGTTGTTCCATTTGTGAGATTTGATGTAAAAACTTTTCTTGTAAACCCTAGTTTCACGGTTGAGGGATTGTGAAACCCGAGAGAGTTCAAAATGCAATTTCTCCTTTGAAAAAAATGAAATTGGATTATTCCACTTCTCAAGGGACTATTCAATGTTTCTCATACAAATTTTATGCTCAAATCATCTTGAAATACCTTCTACATGCCCTAACCATGGTTTCTATAGACAATGAGCATGATAGTCTTGTTTATTTATTAATGTGTGAAACTTGAACGTATAATTGATCAATTCTAAATCTGCATGAGTAGGTTTTGGATGAACCTCTCCAGTCTCTCCCCTTCAATCAAGATTCAAAACCATTTCCTTTCTTCTTCATGCCTTTCTTACTTAAAAACTATTCTAACACTTTATTTGCAAAAGCACAATTTTTGCATTAAGATACACAATACCTACTTCTTGTTTGTTAAGCCCCATGAAGGCTTCAAGACAACCATATAGTTTTCAACATGCACACTTATGCATATATCATAAATTTTGTAGGATCTTACAAGTCATGTGAGACTCTAGTTTCTATGATGAATTCAAACTTTGCATGCCTCTACATATTTTCAAAATTTACATGTCAAGACCATTACTATCACTATGAAACTATGCTTCCTCAACACACTTTAACATCACTTAATTACTCCATCATCTACAGTCATTGCTCAATTTTTTGAGTTCCCAACCACTACTAGACTTCACAAGGTGTAATGCACCGTCTCAACAAAAAAATGATGTCTTTTTCTCATTTTTGGGTGTTAGGGTCTAATGAATTGTTTTGTTGAGTTTAAACAAACTTATTGAAGATACATACACCTTATGGACATTCCAAGCATGAATGCTTCATTTCCAAGATATAAGCACTTTTCAAGAAGTTTGTTTATGCCTACTCACAAGATATTCATTCTTCATATTGACTGATTTCAAGAACCAAACAATCTTCAACCACTCTGGCCACATTTTCACTTTCTTGAACATTCAACCAACAACATTTTATAACTTTTACCTAGACTATGATTAGATACCTGAAAAGTATTGCTTTTCAAATGTATCATAATGTTACATGACAAGATATAACCACTATTGTTCAAATCTGATTTGATTAGCTTAGGAAACTTGTCATGAATTTCCATTTTCAAAGATGACTTTAATAAACCACAACATTCAACTCTCAAAAGGTAAACAAATCTTCATTTTTCATGGAAGAGGAATTTTCATATCTAGACTAAATTTTGAGAGCATCTTAACACTATACAGAACTTGTGAGAAGAAACTTACATATATTATCGGGGTTTTGTCTTCTTGACAAGAAATCTGTATCCATTAAGAACTTTAAGCTTGAAGAGATTACCAACATTTACATACTCTTCATTACATGACCATGAGACTCATGAACAACCAAAAGAACCATTGAATTTAGACAAGCCATTTCATTAAGATTAAACTTACGTAAACCATAGGAACACCTCAATTACTACTCGGCTGAAATCATGACTTTTCACACAAGAATACCTTAACAACACACTTGGAAACACAAGATGACATACCTTATGCACCATGGAGAAGAGTCATCTTGACTTAGATAGCTCCCCACACTTCAAAGCTTCATTCGTTGTATATATACCATGGAGGAGCTTGATGAGAGACCTAAGAAGGTCTCAAAATTTCTTTTTTGGTTTCTTGATTGGTTCATTATTTTATGACTCTTCATTTGTCACAAAATAGACCCTTTTTTGATCAGTTGCATTCTCAAGATACTTTTTTAGTACTTTGACTAGCTTCTCCCTTCTTCTTGTATTTCTAAGTTTGTTGTTTGGGTCTTTGAATTTCTTTCTTCAATTGACCTGCATCACAAAACCTTGCAATGTGCCCTACCTTGTGGCACCTAAAGCATTCCACTTGCCTTCCTTTTCACTCAAAATCCCTGTGTCCAAATTCATCACAAGCATAGTAAATAGCCATTAAATTTTCTTACATACCTTGTGTTTGATGGCTCATTTTTGCAATACTTTGCAAGATGTCCTTTCTCATGACAATGATAACACTCAACTCCATATCTTTGTCCTAATTTTTTCTTCCTTCTTTTTTCCTCGAGTGATGTTCTTGAGTTTCTTCTTTAGAATCTTCTTTCTTTTCCACATTAGGATTACACATACTAGCCCTATGTGTCCATAAACACCACACTTGTAGCAATTTCCATGAAAAAAACATGCCTAAAATACATTTGGTTGCTTGTCTATGATGATGATTTCCATGAGATGAAGCTTTGAACTATTTCCTTGCTTGACTACATTTTTCCATTTGATCCTTGACTTGATTCACCTTCATTTTTCTCTATACTACATGAATTTTCTATGAAACCTAGACTTTTCTATCACCATATGCCTTTTGTTTTCCTAACATCTTATTCATTTTTTCTAAGCTCTCTTGAAAATATGATACCTTACTTGTCATGATGCTTAATTCTTTCTTTAGTTCTTCATTCTCTTTCTTCAGTTCTTATTTCTCATCTAGAGCTTCCTTGAGTTGATTTTGTATACACTTGAGAATTTTTGCTTGTGATTCAATCAATTTTTCCAGCTTCTCTTTATAGAACTCTACTCCCCACTTTAAATGATAAATATCTCCCATCCTTGTCACCAATATCTCCCTCTAGCTTGTTAAAGTTGATTCTAAGGGCCTGCTCTGATACCAATTGTTAGAATTGACAAGGGACTGAGAGGGGGTGAATCAGTCCTGTAATAAATTTTTTCACTTTTCTATTTCAAACATCAAACATACACTTTCATGCATTAATGTTGGATCACAATTAAATAAGTTCATCAAGAAATGCATACATATCAAGAACACAAATATGTTTAAAACTTATTTATTAGAATTAAAATTTGATTACAACTCTTCAAATCAAATTACAACTCTTCAAATCATATTACATCCAACATAGACTTCACCATTTTTTCTTCACACATCTTCCTCATGAAACTCTAACCAACTACTAACCTAGAAGAGACTTCCAGGGGTTTTTGCTTTGCAGAAAAGGTTTTCTTAAAAATAAGAGAAAAGGGTTTTTCAAAATTCAATCTACCTAAATGTGAAACACCCTTTTAAAGAATAAATCCATCATGAAGTGACTCTTACACTTCAATTTCCACTTGACTCTTCACTTCCTAGTCTTCTTCAAAATGAAATCAGCTTCTCTCATTTTTGTCTTCTAGCTCTTAAACTTGTCCACAAGTATTCCATATTTTTATTCACATGGTACATGGTCCCACCAAGTCAAATAATTCTCTTTTATTCTTATAAACTTTCCACATTATCCAAGACATCATTTAGGCTCATAGGTGTGCCTAAATCAACTTCTACAAAAATAGTCTGAAAAACATCTAACTAGACCACTTCCACTCATCTTCATGACCCAAGTAATATATAAAAATGAATCTTAGGATGTATAATTTCATTAAAATTTACTATAAAGATCCAACATCAAGGCTTAACTCATCAAGAAACACCACTTTGAAAACTTTCTGGCTGGTTTCAACATCTCTAAATTTGGTCTTCAAAAATTGAGTTGATACATACCTCAAATATCTTCATCATGAGGCAAGTAACCTATCAATGGAAATATAATGAATTATAATATCTCATACACTTCTCATACTACTCTAATTCATGGCATAAGGCTTCCAAAAACTTGGATCTCTGTAACTAGTCTGGTTAGTCTTAAAAACACAAAAAAACTAGTCTTCCATACAATGTGGTCAAACACCTCCAAAGAAATTTTCAGAGCTCCCTATCACCTCTAACACTTCAATTTGGATGTATAAAACATGTTAAATCATTCATAACCATAGTTAAAATGGATAAAGTCTCATCTTCATACCCATTCAAACATGCTTCTCAAATAGGCCTAAAAGAGCAGTTTTGACTCAATCACCTTTAAGCAAGAAATGACTTATCCAAAAATAAAAAATTCACTTCCACACATCATATGACACATGAAAATATTTATCAAGGAAAGAAAAAACATCAATTTAATGCAATTCAACATGGTTACCTTCATTCTTCTTCACTAACTTCTCAAAACAAGCTTCTTTTGTCGATAAGCCCAAATATGCAACCATTACTCCAATTTTCTCCAAAAGAGTAACCAAAGTTAATTCATGAAGCTTAATAAAACATTACCAACATCATCCACCTCAAATTTTAGCATAGGGTTTCCTTTGCAAGTTTCTCCTGTACACTGAAATCTTCACAAAATAACTTTTTTTAGTGGGGCCCACCAAGCATCATGAACTCAAAATATCATGGAAATGTGACAAAGTAGTCCTATACATGTTAAAATATGTTTCCAAGAAAAAGTTTGAGTTAAGACACCTATCCAACTCAATTTTCCAAAACTGGTCCAAACTGGGGTTTGGAGGGCTATAAACATGCTCACAAAAATGGATAGAACTTATAAAATACTCAACCAATCACAAAATAATTTTTGCACCATAATTTTATCCAAATTTACTCCATTTTTTTCTCTTATGACTTATCTAAAGGAGGCTCCACAATTTTTCTTGACTGCTAAGAAGTTTGGTGCTCAATTTGCATACTTTGAAAAACCTAGTTTTGAAATACTTGCATAACTTACAAAATATTCATCCTCACTTCTGAAATTTTCTCACACCTTAAGGAAACATCCCTCTAACACCTCAAAGTGATATTTTTATTTGGTTCATCCTGAATATTTTTCCATCCATCTCATCTAGGTGCCCTTTGGTCTCTGATTCTCAAGCAGTTGAACTATGTTAACCTATAGAAGTGCCTAAAACACTTCAATAACTACTGTGAGGCCTTTTACTTTACACCCCATATATCATCATCTCATACTCACACCATGTTTTTTTTCATCATCACACATTGGGTCAACATTTCACACCTTGTTTGCTTGTGGATTGGCTTAAGAAAGCTCCATACTAACTTGTTTCAGTCTCATTCACTTGGTTTATCTCTTGTAACTCTTTCTAAAACAAATTTTCTACCTCATGATGATCCAAAATTATTTTCCCTACTTTGGTTTGAGTGAATTCTCATGTTTTCTTGATTTACACCATGTACTTGCATTAGACCAAGGCCTGAAAGACTTGACTTGACTCATACACTTCATGACTGGACCATGTGGACATGTTACAAACTCATTGACACATCTCACTCACCTCATGGACCTTGTTTTACCTTTATACCACCTTTGAGATATTCAAGCCACATAAATGCACCTTTGGATACCCCTAGATCACCTAGCCAACATACCTAGATCACCTAAACAACTATGACATCAATGACAACACAAGTGTAACACGTGTATCTAGCCATCTTGTTTGCATATGCCTTGGTTTCTACCATGCACACTTCCTCCCCTCTAGGGTATCGACTTTAATTCAGCATCGGGTCCTCTCTTTGGACCGTATTCTCTCAAACGGACGTTTGCATACACTCCAAATGAGGGGGGAATACATTATGTGAATCAGTCACCCCATACTGATAGTTCATAGCTTTAGTTCAAGCCTCCACAAGTATAGGAACAACACATACTACGGTTATAGAAATGGCCTAGATTCTAACTTGGGTCCTCAATTTATCATAGACACCGGGGCTCGAGATATAGATAATAGCACATGGGAGCTCCTAACCTTTCTTGGGCACCCATGACCAAGGGAATTACTGATTACTTTCTCATATTAACACAATGCGGCAAAGAAATAGCTACAAAGCATTTTTCATAGTGTAGGCATAGTCTTCCAAAGCAATTAGAATGCATTCTTTCTCCATTATCTACACGTAACAATACGGACTAAACACGAATCACACCATCTATATTGGTGTATAAATTCAAGAAGCACTCATGGAAGGAGAATAAAATTAAACCTTTCTCCCCAACACTCTTTTTCGTGGCGTGAGATCGCACAAAAATCTCACACTTGGCTTGAGATCACCCAAAAAACTCATTCTTGGCATGATCTCCCAAAAAACTCTCTCTTGGCGTGAGATCGCCAAAAAAATCACTCTTCTACAGAAATTCAAGACATTTTATATCCTTTTCACTCTTCACGGATTAGGTGCACACTTTCCTTTTACTACTTTTTACACACATTTACATACTTTTGCAAGATTTTCATGATACATGACTTTGACTACTCTTTTGCTCTTCTTTTTGTAGTTTGGTTCTCACAAGAAGTATCAGTCACAAGCACATCAAACAAGCTATAATACAACATGGTACAACATAATACGCTTTCACCCCTAGGGTCACTTCCTCTTTCTTAGCTTCCACGCTTCATTTTTATCACTTCATGTTTCACTTGTCTCCTCGGCACGCTTTCGCCATCAATCTACAAGGAACAAAGGTACACAAATTCTAAACTACTTTATGTTATCGAGTATTCACTCAAAAACATAAAGTGGGGAAAATGTAGACACAAAATCACGCACTTGGGTACATTTATAGGTCCTAATCACATACTACTATTCATATGATTCCTATGTGAGAAAACTAGTAATTGACAACTATCTTTGTCCTCTTTAATTTCCTTCCTATCTTCTTTCTCGGTATTTTACACCCTATAACCCATTCAAGTATTTCATTTTCTTATTTTTCATGACTTCATACACTAGCACCCATCTAGGATGCCAATGCTCAGTGTGTTCATTCCCTCTGGGTGCCCTCGACCTCTTTCCACCTTTCTCACTCATTTTGGGCTTCTTCTATCTTTTGGGCATCTTATTTTCTTATGGGTTGGCCTTCCAGGTTGTCAATTACAAAATTTAACCAAGGGAATCATATAAATACAAATCTATGTGACCAAAATAAAGGATCAAGCTCTAAGCATCTATTATCATCACCTAAGGTTACATCTAAAGGCATTCTAAGAGCATCAAATGCATTCATCTAGCACTCATTCAAGGGATAAGGGACTACATTTTTTGCATACATGCATAGGAAGGGAAGTTCATTTTTCCATCCACACATCTACTTACATTGGTACATCTAGTTATCACCCGCTATCATGTGCACTTGTGCAAGGGCTTCCTAGGGCACAATTTTATCACACACGCATAAGAACTACATAGAGTATGAGATGTAGTGTAGTGCTCAGTCATAATTTAACTCGGTTAGGTGACCATCGGGTCAATCTACCTCCCTATATTGCATATTTTCTTTTTGGGATTTAATGTAGTTTGATGGTTTTGTAGGTCACCTTCTCTTTTTAAGTTATAGGTGAATTCTATGATCATCCAACAACATACAAGTGACCAAAAGTGACAATCAACAACAACCTAATGACACCAAAAGATTCAAGTTGTGACCATTTTCATAATCGGGTGCCTAGTATCGGACTCCAACACCCAGAACCCCTAACCCATTCTAGGTGCCCTAGTCCGGCATATCCAAAGCTAAAGAATTTATTGTACACATTTGCACATACGCCCTTCATGTTTATCAGTTTCTACAATCTGCATAGTCCCAAAATTAGGCATAAATCAACTAATTCTTTTATTCCCTCTCTTGAACTTAGGGTTTCACATTTATCTAGTTTATTGCTTATGTCAAAATATGTACTTAACATTTATTTATCCTACGCTACTATATAATTAGTATTTTACAAACGTATGTTTTTATTTAAATCATCAGCGAGCTTGAGTTATTCCCATAATGATACCGTGGTAGGGGTGTAATAGAAGACATGCCCCGACCTAATGGAGGTTTTGTGTCTGATGGAGCTATCTTATTAGAAAAAGGTGGGATGTGATCCTTTTTTGGAAACACCATTAATACCATATGTGAAGGCTCAATTGTGGGAGCGGGCTCCACCGTAGGTGGATCTTGGGAGGTATCAAGCAAAGATGGGTTATCAACAAGTTTCTTAGGTTTAATAACAAGATCTTTATGGGAAGGCTTATGCCTATAGTTAGTCTTGGTGGCATTGACATATTGGGAATCTAAGAAGCTTTGATCGTATGAGGATTCTATAGTACCCACGACATTCTTCATGGGATTTTTATGGTGCTGATTTTGATGACTAAAATGATATATTTCTAAAGATTGATACTTTTCATAATGCTTTTGTATGATGGTAGAGTAATCGAAATAAGAAGCGGGAATAATTCTAGAGCTACTTTCCTAAGGTATTTACAATCACTATGTGAGTGTCTTATGGTTGCATGCCACCAAAAATAAATCACCCCTAAAGTTAGGCAAGGATTTCTTAGAAGGGAGATTATCCATGGAGTGGGAAGCATTTGGAGAATTTCAGCGTGATATAAGGGGGCATGGAAGAGAGAGTGAGAAGGTTCTCTATTTTCTCCCATCCCTTTCTCTTTGGAAGGATTAATTACATGTGTTGTACCATTAAGTTTGGGCGATGGGTTGGAATTTCATCCAAACTCACGCATGAGGTAATCTTGTATTTTAGTTTGTTTGAGGGATTTCTCTAATGTGTTAGGAGAGAAAGACCTAACCTTACATTGGAAGGTTGGCATGAGGGCCTTAAAAAAACTTGAGCTAAAATTTAATATCAAGGTTATGGTTAGCTTGTATAGACAAAGCTTTCCATTTCTTTATAAAGTCATGAGCTAATTCGTTCATTCCTTGTTTAAGATTTATGAATTTTTGCAAGGTATTTTTCAAGTAGATCTTGTTGTTGGAATTCATAAATTAGAGCCTTGACTAAGCCTTCTAGGTCAACTATTGAATTAGGAGGAAGTTGATTATACCATTTTAGGGCCTCACCTACTAAGGTTTTTTCTAGAAGCTTAGTTGTTGCATAGGTATTTGTTTGAATCCATTCTTTGTAAAGATTGCCAAAAGTTTTGAGAAAGAGGGTTGGATCCCCAGAACCATCATAAGAAATGGTAGGGATAGTCTCTCCCAAATCCATGGCTGCAATATATGGAGCTAAGGGTTCATTTTGGATAGTTTGCAACATCTTGTTTCGAATTGGTGGAGGAGGAATAGGATTCCCATGTGCATCCACTAATGGAGGAGGTGTGAAAGAAGGTAAATTGGGTGCCACATTTTGAGATGCTCTTTATAACATTTGGTTATGCATTTTACCATAATAGTTATGGTGGCAAACTTATGACAAAGCCATATGATCTAGGAGCTTAGCTATCAATACATTATAATCCACATAAGAAGACCAACCTTTGTCTTTAGGTGCTTATTGTGTTCATCAAGTTCATCATGTTCATGGGTAGGTTTTTAGGAGATTCATCTTGATCAGTCTTGCAGGGAGGATTTTGACTATGATGAATCCCTTTATAATTAAGGTGAGGCATGGTCATCTCCATGGATATCTTTCGGAGACTTCCATCCCGATTGGGTGTAAGATATTCATTGTCATTAATATTTTTGATGATATATCTAGGATCTATATGTTTAGTTTCAACCACGTTACACTCAGTTGAGCAACCCTATTCTATGTGATCAGAGGGACAAGATGAGGAGTAGCGGAGCTTCATGGGTAAGATTAGGACAATCATAAATATTATCTTTTATAAGAAGAGAAGTATAACAGTTTAGAGCATGAAGAGAGAATGCAGGCATAAATGAATAACCCATGGAAAATTTCGAGGATTCAACTGAGCCAAGAAGATCCTGAGAGGAGACATTGGTGTAGTTTAGAAGTTGAAAGTAAATTTCTATAAAACTAAAATTTAGACGCAATCATATGTGCATAGATTTGCATAGGGGCCGATGGCATCGAGAAAGGAAATGAGCTAAAATAGACATAATCAGCTCAGTACATAACTAACACAGGGGCCGATGGCATCTGGGAAAGAGTTTGAACATAACAGACAAGATAGGCCCTATGCATAATTGACACAGGGGTCGATGGCATATGAGAAAATTAGTTTTTAGGGTTTTTTTGAATTTTGAAGGCTAAAACAAGACAAAAATGAACAATGGGTTCTTTTAACGAGCTATGCTTGATCAGAAGGTACAAAATAAGATTCATGTTGGGTCCACTAAGGATGTCTGATAGGTAAAAATGTGTCTAGACAACATGCACTCTCATCATCTATTCAACTAGGGTATCGAGGCAACGAGTAAGGGACACACCAAGACTAGCACACAATGAATAAAATTAAAGGGGGTATAGGGACCACTAAGATCACATACCCAAAGGGAAGTAACCCTTACACTAGGAAAACCTAAGGTTTCTAAGGCCCAAGGTTGAATAAGATAATGGAACCCTATTGAGGTATCAACACTATGGGGGCAATAAAAGACAAGATAAACATGCAAAGTTTTTGCTAACCAAAGTAAAGCATGTAACATGAATTAAAGAATTGAAATACAATATTCTACCTAGCATGTGCATAAAATTCTAAGCTAATATATAGTAAATAAAAAGATGTAGGAAACTACTCTATACAAAATGACAAGTCAAGCTAGAGCACTTACCTATTGGGGGTGGTCATTGATGCATCTATCTCCCAAAGGACCATACACAAAGAGAGAACAAATTTTGGGTGGAGAAGGGGAAAATATATTCCTAGCTCACTATAGGTGACCTAAAGTGTAAGAAAACCAATCCAAACAAGAATAATCTCCAAGCCAAGAGTCAAGATGCAAGAAATTCAAGAGTTGAGCGAGAAGATGCAAGTTGGCGCAAGAGAGCAAAGCTAATGGTGAGTTCCTTTGTGATCTGATATGATGATCATGATGTGAAAATGTAAGTTAGGGTCTTTATATCGATGCCATCGCTGTGTGAGTGAAGGCATCGACAAGGGATTTGAAATCACAATGATGTAATCTCCTACATGTGATGGCGTCAACCAAGGAGGGAAATGAGAGGGAGTGTGTCATTTCACGAGAAAATAAAGGGAATGCAAGAAAAAAGAAATGTGGTCATGAATAAGCAATATGTTGAAGGAATGCGAGCAAAATAAGAAGGTAAGAGTAAAAGAATAACATAAGCTAGACTAAAATCCATTCTCTCGCCATGTATCATCCCTAACCCAATGGTTACGTGAATAAGTATACCCTTATCCCAGAACGAGCCCCTTAAGGCACCCATTCCCAAAAATAGATGCATTAGTGACCTCTAACCTAAAAGAGAAATTTCTAGTAACATGTATGAAAATATAAAGCATAAAAATTAGGTGTATACATAAGCGAGGAATTATTTTGGATAGAGGTAAAAGGGAGTAAGATAAATAGAGAGGGTTAATTTCATGAGTAGGCATAGTAAATTCTCACCAACAGTAACTAGATTAGGTCCACATTCAATAGAAGAAAACCATGCCAACAATAATAATACTAATAAATCAAAAACACAAAGCTCCACAAGTTCTTCAATCAAAGACACAAAGTTCCTTCTTAGTTTTACAAGATTACAATGCTTGTAAAGTTAGAAAATAGAGTGGATGAAAGTACATATTCTAGGAGATAAAAGAATTTAGCTTTATTTCTTGAAGTTGTAGTGAAATCCAACAACTAGTAATAATAAAAAAATTCTAACCCCTTAGAATGGAGAAGCCATCCCAATTTATAGCTTACAAAAATATCTCTTCCTCTCCCCCATGTGAATTTTCGTCTTGCCACCTCTTATAACCTTTCACATTCCCTAGGAATGAAGTTAAGTCCTTTTCTTATTTTTTAAAAGGGACTTTTACAATGCCAAATTAAGTCACTTAAGTGAATAAGATGAAAGAGTGAAAAATTACATTCCCAATGAAGAAATATGATGTTAGAGAGAGAGAGAGGGAAGGGGAGAGAGGAGAAGAGAGAGAAGTGATAATCTGGAGACAGGGAAGCTTCTTGTTGACAAAGAATCTTCTTTTGATGGATCTTTGAGGAAATGCTTCATGAATGAGATTCTTGGCCTCTAACCACTCGTTGAACTAAAACACTATGATTACAAATGCTTCCTCCTGTGAGATGCAGACACACTCCAAGGAATTGAATGAGTGTTCAAAAACACTACTAAGTGAATTGCACCATGTGAACTCAAGATGGTTTCCCAATCATGGAAACATGATGATCCTTTTAAAACATAAGGTCAAAGTCAAAATATGGAGATCATCACCTTACTCCCCTTGGCTTCAAAATTCACCTCCGTAAAAAAATATGTCACCTTTTTAAATGGACTCAACTTCAGGATCCTCAAACATTTTCTTGTTTTTTTCTACTCATTTGAAAAATATTTTCTCCTCCATATAGAAGGATTGCTCCCTAAATGAAATTATTTGACTCTGACATCTTGTTGGACCAAAACATTGTCGTTAGAATCTCCTTCTTCTGTGAGATGTGGGCACACTCCAAAGCATTAAATATGTATTCAAAAAAATTGTTCCGAGACTTGCACTGAGTAGATCTGTGATGACTTCTTAATCCTAAAGACATGATGGTATTGGATACCTCGGTAGCTTATGGTTCAAATGAAAATATTTTACATGTTAGTTTATTATGAATTTTTCCCTACCATGGTGTGAGTCACATAATGTCCCTCCTCTTGGAAAGAGATGTGAACACAAGGTTAGAGTTGGAATATGGTGATCATCACCTTCCTCCTCATGACTCCCTTTAACCTCACGATTCACCTCCATGACAAATACCTGAATGATTCAGCCATGATGACCTACTTCTATGACTATTACAATGATTTGAATCATTCAATTTATTGCATTTAAGTGTGTCATATATAATTGACCTTGAGACTAATGTTTTGGGATCTTGTGAGGGATTTCTTTCCTATTTGAACCATGAGATAATTCTTAGCCTTATAATTGTGACTCTCTCATTGCCCACTCTTGTGAAGCAAAATCCTTGGTTATGATGACCATGATGTTACTAGTGTTTGGATCACCATGTTGCACACATGCCAGGACAATTTTGATATTCTAGAAAGATAACTAGTGGCCTCTTATCCCGAAAAAACTAATTGAGAGTATTTTTCCTCCACTTGCCTCTTGTGGCTTGTTAAACATTCGGCTTTTAGGTCTTCCAAGTTTATATAGATGACATCATTGTCCTCCCTATTGAGGTATTTAGTGATTAGTGTTGATATTGGTTCCAAACCTAAATGATTGACCTTTATGATGGGAAAAAATTAATGAGATAGGAAGAACGTGAACTAATACAAGTGACTTGATCCTATTTATAAGACTTTTTGTTTTTAAGATGTCCTATCTAGGATGACTATTTTTAGTAAGTTTTCACAATTTTCACTTATTTGGTGATTTTTACTTGCAAGAAACAATGACAACTTAGAAAATGAATTGTCACAACACTTACTATTTACAGACTATGAGGCATGGTAAGACTAAATATTTTTAGTAATCGGTCTTCCAGATTGTCGAATGAGATGTGAGCGGTCTCAAAAGTTTCATTATTTTTCAAGGATGCTCTACTCTATGAATTTTAGATGATTCTCTCATCCAGATTAGTGGGAAACTAAGAAATTCATCAAAGAGGGAAGAATAATGAGAGAAAATTCAGCCCTCCATATCTCCAAAAATAGTCTATCTCATCATACAAGTAATGGTCTGAAATAAATATGATTTTACGAGGAACATTTGCTCCAAATTTTAGGCAATTTGGCTTATTGGATCATTGGGAGAATATAAATTTCATCGAAGAGGGAAGGATATTGATAGAAAACTAAGTCCTCTATATACCTACAAATACACCACCTCATCATGCAATAAATGACTCGGATGAAAGATAATTTTACTAGGAACATGTGTTCCAATTTTCAGGCAATTTAGCTCGTCGAGTCATTGGGAAAATATAAACACATTTTCAACTATTCTGGGAAACAATGGAGTTCATGGCTGGAAAATTATTTCTTAAATATACAATAAATTTTGATATTTCAGACTCAAAGTGATATATCATGTGAGGAACATTTTGGAAAAGTTTCACGGAGATCGGGTGCATGGTTTTGGAGATATGAGCAACATTCAATCTTTGAGCTTGATATTCCAAGAAAAAATATAAGCACCCCTATGAAACAATAGAGTCATGGGGGATGGTACAAAATTTTAAAATACAAATTTTTAAGTGCTTTGGTTTTGGATTTTATTTCATACACCTTGCAAATTTAACTCATATTTGATCCAGCAAGCTAAATCAAGGTTGGAGGAGGATTGGCATGTGGTTACACCCTAAAAAAAGGAGAAAAGAGGTGAAAAGGGATAAAAGGGGAAAGGAATTACACTTTTCACTAGATTATTCCAAGTATCAGCTTGTGGTGTAGTGTGAGGGAGATTCGGGGGGGTGAAAAATGGCTTCTGGGCTATAAAGTGGTCCTTGATATGGCCTAAGCATAAACGGAAGGAAAAGGAGTGAATTTTCATGTCCCCTTTGTCCCTTGTCTATTAGTGAAATGTGAGGGTACACCATCAAATCATAAACTTTTCATTGGGTGTCAGCTCATGAGGATGGGGGAGGTGGTTAAGAAAATACGGGTTAAACATGTTTCTAGGGCAAAAGTGATGATGTACAACTTGCGGAGAGAAATGGCTCGTGGGGAGAACAATTTTGTGTCCCCCGTGCCCCTTTTCACCTTGGGAAAAACCCAAGGGGAAAAAATGATCCAAAATGCATCATGGGCTCCTAGCAACATGAGAAGGGGAGTGGATTTGACTAGACTTGAGCTTACACCTCTAACACTCGCAACACTTTAAGTTGATGTCTTTAAGTAAAAAAACTTGCAAAAGGAATGGGGAGCACACTTTTATGTCCCCCATGTCCTTTTTCACCTTAGGGAAAATCCAAGCGTACACAAAATTCTCTAAAGTGCACTTGTGACTTTTGTATATGTTGATTTCATCCAAACAACCCAATTTTAGAACACCTGGAGTGCTTTTTCTGCCCATAGAGCATATAATGATGTTTTGGGGTCAAAACGTATATTATTTTGACTCCAAATAACCTACTAAGATCATATGAACCACTTTCAGGAGATAATTATGCCTTAAATTTTATTTTTGGCATCGTTTACCCTTTTAGCACGAAGGAGCGACAACAATGACTTGATCTATCACGGGAGATCTTGAATACTTAGACATAAAATAATGCTCCCAACATGTGGATAATTCTAATATATTTCCATTTAGTATTTGATGAGATTCCAAATCATCCAAAACTCCCATGATCATCTAGAAAAGTCAAATTTCTTTGTTGGAATATGAGATCCCTTGCACCCGCATGAACCTATCTTACTTGTCGATTCCTAACATCACTTAGCTTCATATAATTCCAAAAAATTTCCTTGAACACATTCAAAACTCCTTTTCACAACTTATAGATGGGTTTTCTCTTGCAATCACCTTCCTGAGGGTGTTCACTAATTGCAAAATGACCAAAATGGTCATTTCTAAGCCTCCAGAGGTAATTGTTCTTCCTTCTATCTCGATAAATTTTTCAATCACCTTAGGAATTCATCCCTACACATGAAAAATACTTGAAAATTTTGTTATTACATTCCTCCTAGCTAGTATGAGGATGACAGTATGGGAAGGTTTGCTAGGGGAATGGTTTACATTGACTAGGAGAGGAATTTTCAAGTGGGGGCTTGGTTTTCATGGCCAATTTTTTTATTTTTGCATGCTAGAGATTTATCATGACAAAAATTGGCTCTAGCTCAAGGACATTATCTGTAAGGGGTAATGATGAACCTCATGTATCTTGTGGAGTAAAAGATCAATGCCTTATTCATTGGGCCACATAATCACCATAGTGAACAACTAGTAAAGTTTCTAACACAACCAAGAGAGAAACAACACGAACACATAACGAAAGGGGAACACATAATGTAAAGGGAAACACATAATAGAAATGGAAACATGATATAACATACCTACATCACCTATGGTACATGCAGAGGACAACACTCTTTCACCATAGTATTGATTCTTCACTAAATGTTTACCCATGCACAGGTATCACCAAATTCCTTTGCTCTAAAAATCCATTGACTAGCTCACTGAAATATGACCCCTTTCTCAATTTCTTGAGAAATTTTGCATGATTGTTCTTGTAAGTGAGGGTCCACTTCAAAGACCCATTTCCTTTTTTCTCTAACATTCTACTCCTATTTTCTCTTCTATTTGAAAACTCATTCCAAATTCTGAGCTTTTATTGTTACTTGATCATATCAAGCTTACTATTCTCACACCAAGGCTCATGGTCTATGATATACATTTGACCTTTATTTGTTATATGTTGTATGACCATGGTATCTATGATCTAATTCTCAATAGATATTTTGAGATTTTGAACACTATCGAAGCCTCTCAATACTCCATGTTTCTCAATTAGTACAAGAAATTATCCTTCACACAAATTTTCTTGCCTTTGACCCACTTCTCACTATGATGTGATGTGCACAATGCTTCATCTTCTTGGAAGGAGAATGAGAACAAGGTCGGATATGAAAAATGAAAATCATCACCTTCTCCATCTTGACCTTGGAAATTCATCTTCATGATGGGGACATCTCCTTCTTGAGTAGAGCCACCTTTGAAAGACCCAAGCATTTTCTCATTCATACATTCCTCTTTAAGGTCTTCATTTTCTAACAGAGAGAGAGAAGGTTTCATATTCACAATAATATTCATTGAAAAAAACTTCATAATGCTTAATAAGGGGGAATAAGCATGATTCCCCCAAGTGTCCCAATGATGGAGATCGGCGTGGTGACGGGAGATATACCACGTGTCATTGCGAGAGAGCATTATTTGTGTCATGATAAGAGAGAGAGCCAACACAATGGTAGGAAAAAGCAACAGTAGGACCATGCCATGGTGGTGGAGTTTGAAATGTGTCTTGGCCATCAGTATAAGGAGTAGTTTTTTTGACAAAAATGAGTGGCTAGAGCTTATGTGGGATTGATGACGCTACAAAAGACTTGATAGGAGAAGAGGGTTAAGTGATTTTGAGAGGTGGTTGTGTAGTTTGACTTGGTAATTTCGTAGATGACTTGAGAGGAGAAGGAGTGAGACTAATTTTAAGATGCGGTTTTCTAATTTGAGTGGATTTCATAGGTATTGCTTGAGTGACAGAAAAAAAAAACATTAGAAGTGATGGCATAATGCTCATTAGATATATATGAATCATATTTAGGAACCCAATGAGATGTAACAATTGGAGATGAACATGTAGGAGCATTTTGTGTAGCAAATGAAATGAGACCAAAATGCTTAAGGTGGCCAATTTGTCACTTAAGAGCATAAAAATCATTATCATTATGTCCATTAATTCAATGATAATTGCAATATGGATGATCTTGATATTTTGCAAGCCTATAAGGAGGATATCAATGAGTATATGGAAGCTGATTAATTGATGAGTGAGAATTTATGGAAGAATATCTTGTTATTTAGTATTAGATCAAACTTTAGAGGCATGGGGAGCAAGAAGACTTGGGGTTCACTAATATGAGTATGTGTAGAAGACATAAAATGAGGATGACAAGAAGAACTAGCGTGATCCTGAGAAGAGTCCGTAAAATGTTGAATTTCATATTTAAGAGATGTAATCATGGATTCCATAGCCTAAAATTTATCTTGAAATAAATAATGTAAATCTTGAATGGATTTGTAAATAGATTGATTGGAATTAGGACCAAGAGAGTCATCAGAAAGATGATCAAAGATAGCATTGACTTGAGCAGGTGGTGTATCAAGAGGGAGGAAGATAGAGTGTATGGATTTTTGGAGATCATTTTTGCAAGATGGGTGCATTTGAAGTAATTGATATAAGGGGACTTGAGGAGATTTAGAAGCCATGAAAGAAGACTGGATAGAATGAGAAAAAGGAAGATCCCAAAGTGTTCGAAAGAGACGGGTTCACCCAATGATTTAATAAATATTATTTTTATAAAACCCAAGATATTTCAGAGTCACATATGATAAATAAATGATAAAACACATATCTGACACAAGAAATAAGATGGATAAAAATGAAACTCTAACTACAAGAGAGAGATACAATACTTAGCTGATATTTTCTTAATCCTAAAGTGTTATAGACTCAAAAACTAGTGAAAAAGAGGAGGATACTATCGCAATTGAGCACAAAAAATCATGTAACTCCTGAACGAGCCTAGACCAAGGCACCTGGACTGGGTCATGTGTGCTTGGGTGTTGGAGAATGCTTTTGGGCACCTGTGAATTTCAAAGACCTCGAAACTAATTTTTGTTATGTCACAAGATGGTTTTAACCTTCTTTGTTGATCACTTGTGTGTCGTTGGTTGATCGTCGAGTTCACCTGTAACCTACAAAGAGAGAGATAACTTGTAAAATCCCAAAACACATCAAATCCTGAAAATAAGAAGATGCAAATGGGGATTCGACTGACCCCGGAGGTCACCTAACAAAGTAAAAAAATGATCGAAGCACTGCACTACATCTTATACTCCACGTAGTTTTGGTGCTTGTGTGTACATATCAAGCCCTCGGAAGCTCTTGTGCAATATGCACTTGATAGTAAGTGATAGTTAGATATAAAAATGTAAATAGATGTGTGGATAGCAAAGAGAACTTCCCCTCATATGCGTGTATGCAGAAAATGCAGTCCTTTTCCCTTAAGTGAGTGTTAGATGGATGCTTTGATATTCTTATAATGCCTTTGGATGCAACCTTAGGTGGTGATAATAGGTGCTTAGAGCTTGGTACTTTATTATGGTCACATAGCTTTGTATTTATATGATTCCCTTGTTTGAATTTCATAATTAACAACTAAAAGACCAACCCATAAGAAAACAAGATGCCCAAAAGATAAAAGAGGCCCAAAAGAGGTGAGTAAGATATAAAGAGGTCGGGGTGCCTAGAGGGGATGAGGGCGTCTAGGTGTTAACATCTTGGTTGGGCATTGGTGTTCTAAGTCATTAAATATGAAGCAATGGAGATCAAACTGGGTTATGTGGTGTGTAAGACCAAAGAGGAAACAAAAAGATAGAAAATAGGCCAAAGATAGATGTTAATTACTAGCTTTATCGCTTAGGAATCATATTAATAATAATATCTTATTAGGACCTAGCATGTACCCAAGTGCGTGATTTTGTGTCTACAGTTGTATATATTTGATTATCTTGTTTGAATTTTGACACTTAGTGACACAAAAGGCCAACCCCAAACATGAAATAAGAATTAACAAAGTCCCAAAGTTAGGTGGCAAGTGATAATTTAAAATATAAACAAGATTAGTAAAAAGCACCCAGAAGGGACACTAGTACCCGAGTGCTAGTGTCCTCACTTGGCGCTATTGTCCCTAGGATAAGAAATATAAACTAGACCATAGACATAGATAGGGATTGTTATGACATGACCAATGCATAAATCCAAAAATTATAAGACAATGTTACAATCAATCTCAATTGAACTCATTAGAAGGACTAGGAGAAGTGTCACCAATGTCTATTTTTATCACTTGGGAATCATGCATATAACGACATACCAGAGGCATAATGTAATAATAATAAGTTTATAATTTTGTGTCTACATTATCCTAGTGTAAGTGAAAATTTGTTTACATGTCTAAGCCAACCCCATATTGGTGCCCTCTTATCCCTTCACATAAAAGATAGTGGATCAATTATAGAGTAGATAATGTACCCAATGTAGGAGTAGTGTGATGTGTTGTGCTTCATATGCTTATACTGTATCTTTTGTCCCAATTAAAGACCTTGGACAATGTTTGGAGTGAATTTCTCTTGCTAAGACGTGGCTTTAGAACCTATGAGCTTGAAAATGGAGGAAACCATACTCTTGAACATGGTTTGAGTGCTTGCACCTCTGTGGTGTCTTCTCTAACTAATGTGTAACTAATTCGAGATAAATTTTAAAGAAGCTCAAGTGCTTTTGTGTTGATATTTATAATAGAATCTCGTGAGAACGCCAAGTGAGTTTAAAGTGCAATTGAATTGCTTATATAATATTCTATAGGTTAACCACTTACATTAAGGCCAACATGGGAAGATGAAATTAAATGCAAAATATATTTTCATTATAAAAATATCTTATATGGGAGGCTATAGGACCGTACAAACAACCAAGACCATATAAGTGGTTAAAATCATACTCCACTACTAAGCAAAGGTGTATGGTTTTAAACAAGAGCCTAGTGATGAAAAATTCGAGTTTGGGAATGATGCCTATAGATGGTTTACTACTTTTGTAAATTATTTTTTTCTAGATGAATGACATAATAGTGTGGAAATATTAACAATTTAGGAAAGAGAGAGTAATATAGATTGATTAAGCTTAGAATGTGAGCATTTGTCTTAGCATGGGAACAAAGCCAAATTTGTCATTGTCAAAGAATAAGTTTCCAAGTTTTAGTGTCTACAATCGAAAAAATAAAAAGGTTAAAAAAACCCCACAACCTCACAAAAATATAAACTTTCATATATAGCTTATCCCCACTTTGAAAATTTTAACGCTATTTTCATATAATCTAATTTCCCCAAACAGTAGATCAACATATTTTTCTTAACCCCCCAAAAAAAAACACAAAACTACTAATGTCTCACTTGTCTTGCAATGTCACCTCCTATCATTGGCATCCCTTCCATCTTTTCATCGCCTACTCTTTGTAGCCTATCTTTGTACAAAAAATGGTCACAAATTGCCCATAGCTCCAAAATCACAACTCTCCACTACATGTATGAATGTATGTATGTATATGTATTCACATATTTGATGAGTGTTGTTGATGCTCGTACTTTAATCATATTATTCTATCAATCCAAGGCGGTGTCCATGGTTGTTTGCAATAAAGGGAACATTAGGAACGATATTGTAGTACATAATTTAGTAACAAAAACTAAGAAATTTCTGAACTGATCGTGATTACAAAATAAAATGCTTGAAAGGAAAACTAAAACAAAATACATAAATTGGAAAATCATTGATCATGAAAACATAAGTGCACCAAAGTAATGAAATAAATGTTGTAACAATAAATGCACTCATAAAGATAGAAAGGAAATAAATTTAAACTCCCTTTTCATTGGTTAGGAGTGGCCCTTGCCCCTTCCCTTTGATCAGGTTTAACACTTGAACTTAAACAACAAATTGTCCCCTAAATTTGCTACCTTTATTGAATTGAAAATTCGCTTTTACAATGAATCAAATGACTAATAATCGAACCACTAAATCTGAGTACATGATCTCTTTTATACAAGAGATGTTATAATTCTATTAGGAGAGAACTAGTTATTCCAAATGACTAAGTCTACCTAACTAAATGCTAACTGAAGCAATGGCTATCTATTTTGGGAAATACATTAATAAAATCATCGATCCTTGAAGTGCTTGAACTGGAATCATTCATGACAATGAAGAGTAAATTCGTGATCGGCTCCTTTGAAGAGTCAATCAGCGATGAAGATATTCAACTCATTAACTAATTGAAGAGAAGTTCGGTGATGATAGATCTCTAGTTCGGAGCACTTCATCCTCAAATTTGGGCAGAATGTTTATTGAGTTAATGGCACTGCATCATGTCCAAGATATGGTGATGCCAGCTGTGATTCCAATAATTTGAATTATCTGCATGTATGTGCAAATTTCTTGCTTCAAAGAATCGAGGTTGATGACCTAGATGATCTTAATGTGGTACTTTGCATTCCCTATTAATGTGGAGGTGAGTTATGTGCCAACACATCAATAGAGTCTTGCGTCGATGCATGAATTAAGTCATGCGATCCTGTGATAACTCAACACATACTCTTCCAAAAGTGCAGTTAATGTTTCACAACAGATCTATTTAAGCCATTTCTAAAGAATAATTAACAAGGTAAAAATAACAAACATATGCACAATAATTCCTTCAAAATCATAATAAATTATTAAATATAAGAAGTTAACATTGTTCATCGTGCACTATGATATCAAAATGGTATAAGGCTAAACATGTCTTAAACATCACAAAATGTGGTTCATCACTCCCCTGAACTAAAGGTTTAGCAGGTCCTCCTACTACCTAGCATTCAATTACCCTACAAGTAGTTGATATTGGACCTGGGAAGCAAGGAAATTAACATTGAATGTGGGGATCACTTGTTCTCTAAAATTCTTGATACAATTCTAAAGAATATCTATGTACCTTTCTACTAGACGTAGACAATACACCTGTGAACGAAACTTGTTCAAAAAATGAAGTGGTGCTAGTAAATCATGCCTCATTAAGAGGACTGTGGTAGAAGCTAATTACACAAAGACTGCTCATTTATCTCTCCACTCACCCTAATGTCTGAGTGTGGAAATGAAAGCCCTTAACTATACTTCTCCCACATAAAGATTGATTGGAATCTCAATTTTCTCTAGGAGAAGAAACTTGTGAGCATAAAATTAACACAACAAATTTTTTCAACATCATTTCCTAAAGTATATACAGCTATAAATTTTCTATCATCCTCAAAATCTATGTCCATCATTTCACAAGCCCTAGATATTTTCCATTCGAGGAAATTTTATTTCAAAAATAATGCATAAAAGTTCAAAGGGGGTTGGCAAGAAAGACCTTGATCATAGAGTCGACTTATTGTCATCAAGTTTTCTTTTGACTATTAATTTTCTTCTTTCAAATTTTTGTTTTCCTCTGCCACTACCCTTAATCTATAGCATTCTTCCATCCACTTAACCATACCTCTTAAAACAATAATCTGAGGAAAATTCTGCTCTTTCTCTCTTTTGCTTTCTTGCAATAGTGTAAGTGAGGTGCCAAGCTCCTCGGTTCTAGCTTGAAGGGAGCTTACCTCTTGTTCTCATTCCTCTAAAGTATTTTGTAATTGAAGGGTGGCTTCCTCATGTTTTTCTATTATTCCCTATAGTTGTTGAATATCTTGATCTTTGGCAACTATTTGTTGGGAGAAGTGAGTTTCTTTGGCCTCTAAAAGTGACTGCAGTTGGTTTATTCTCTCATGAGCTATTTGTAGCTCAAACTAAACTTTGGACAAGGAAAGGACTTGGGGCATGATAGTATCAGAATCGGGGGAGAACTAGGTTCTCCCTCTTCCATAGGTGCCTTCCCTTTATCTCTATTAGGTGACCCTCCGGCTATAGGAAAAGAATGCTCAATTTCCACTTCTATGTTAGGAGCAGATAAGGACACTGGATTGCTAGGAGACTCAGGTGGGGTTTGAACCAAGGTTTGCATTATTTCAGCTACTTCTTGTTCTTCTTGGGATAGGGGATTATCAATTGGTGTCTCATGGAGGGTAGGTGTAGGCTTTGAAGTTCGGAGACGTTTCTTGGGTCTCACAGAGGTAGATGGGGCTTGTTCTACAACCACCGTAGGATTCAAGGCACATTCTTTTTGAAAATTTAACCATTTCTTCACCCCATGCTTCTTTTTGACAAATTGATGTTTGCATATTAAGTGGATCAAACCCTAGAATTTCAAATATGGAGCCCCCTAGCAAAATTTCTCTATAGCAACACAAATGGATTCATATAGAAATTGTGGCAAATTAATCTTATACTAAGGCACGTTTTGACCATGGTGAAGATGGATTAACATTCTTAATACATGACCCAATACAATTTCATATTGTCCCTCACATGTAAAATATTTAATCAACCATTTGGCCACTTCATCCCAAGGTTCAGGTATAGTTATTCTTTTAACCCCTTTTTCTTTTCCCTTGTTATCTATGACCATTGTAGTTTCTCTTTTTTCCCAACTACAAATCTTTTAATTACTTCATGATACATGGTCCTATCACTTACTGCTAACCCCTCATTAGGTAAACCAGAAAGATGACTGATTATAGTTGGAGAAAAGGGAATTTTATTACCATTGACAATGGAGTGCCCTTCTTCCATATTCCTTACAAATTATTCAGTCATTGAAACACTGAATTCTTCATATGCCAATAGAAAATCTAGCCATCTCGCACTTTCAAAAATTTCAACTACCTTGTATCAACCAAAAGCTCAAGAGCTTGTTGGTTCATGTCACAACCTAGGCCCCATATCTAAACTATGAGCAGATAGGAAATATGGATGAAGGCACATGACTGGAAGTGGAAAAAAATTTAGATTGGTAGCGCAGGAGAGTGGCATCGCAGGAATGGAAGGGTCTAATTTGGAAAGCAAAATGGGATGAACTTAGCATGCAAAATAATATAACTGAATTTAGAAAATTATGCTAGAATCCCGAGGTGGTAATGGAGGTGATTGGATGCGTGTGAACATTATGGGGAAATGAATTATGGATTTATTTGGGATTTGAGAAACATGTGAAGTGAGTGGAAATGAAATGGGTAATCAATGTGCACGATGTTCAATAATTATCAAATCATAATTTAAAATTGTCCTACATTTAAGAAATGAATTGATTGTGCATACCTTGGTATTAAAACTTATCAAATCTCTTCCACCATTCCCATACTATTTTAATGTTCCCTTCATACTTGGTACCTTTTATTGATGATCGATTGAGTAGATGACCGCCATTATTATTTTTCGGTCTCTATATTATATTATATATATATATATATATATGCATTGGCCGCCCTTTTTGGTTTTTAACCAATGCTTCATAGGAGGATGACTGCCATCACTGGTTTTCAATCACCCCCTCTTTATTGCTTAGTATATGGTTGATCAGGTTTGATTTGTGTTGGGAAAAGAAAATTTTCCCACACAATTCAGATTTGAATCCTCTTGAATTGCCTTCTGAAACTCTTCTTTAGATGTTGGTTTATAGTACAGCCTTAGTATGTGCCCATTAACCAACATTTCCTTCATTTCGACATCTATTGGAACCAATTGGATAGTCTCATTATCAAATACTTCATAAATTTGATATGCGCCCATCCATATCATCTGTAATTTCCCTTTAAAGTCCTTATACTTTGAATCAAATAGCAAATCCCAGTCTCCTACCTGAAATTTTTGTGGCTTTATTTGCTTATCATGCCAAAGTTGCCTCTGCTTTTGGATTATCTCGGTATGATGTAATGCATGAATTCTAATTTCATGCAATTCATTTAATTAAATAATTATGGCATGGTGTGTTTTTGTCATATCAATGCCCACTTCAGATGTTGTCCTCAAGGTTTGAATCTCAAATTCTATAGGTAGAATTGGCTTCTTACCGTAGACTAATTCATAGGGAGTAAATCTCGTTGTTGTTTTCCAAGTAGTGTTCTAATCCCACACTAATTTTGGTAGTTTTTGATCCCAATTCTTCCTTGAGATGTCTATTGTCTTAATTAGTATGTTCTCCAACTCTTTTTTAGTAACTTCCACTTGGCCATTAAACTGTGGATGATAGGGAGATGACTTCTTATGCTTTAGTTGATATGTTTCTACAAAAGAATTGATTTCCCTTTACATGAATTGTGGTCATTGATCGACACAATGGACCTTGGTGCTCCAAACCTTTAAAAGATACACCCATAAATAAAATATGCAATTTTCTCATGCCTTGCATTGTGCAATGCTTGAACTCCAACCCACTTAGTAATATAATCAAGACAAACCAAGATGTATTCTTTTCCTTGGGAATTTGGGTCCATGAGTCCAATCAAATCCAACCCCTATTTTTAAATTGGTTCTAAGACAACTTTGGCTTGAGTGGCATCTCGATGTAAATGTTGGTTTCCCCATTCTCTAACATTAATCACACCTCCACACATACTTTTTGACATCCTTAAATAAGGAAGTCCAAAAGTAACCAGCTCCAAGAACTTTGTGAATGGTCCTTTGAATTGAATAATGTCCTCCTAATGGTTCATCATGGCATGCTCTAAGTATGTCAAACACTTCATTTTCAGCTACACACCTATGAAAGACATGATCAGGCCCACATTTGAAAAGAATTCCATTTAACTAAGTATACATTACACTCTGTTTAATTAGTTTCTTTGTTTTCTTGAGTGTGAAATTTTTTTGGAAACTTCCATGTAGCTAAGTAATTAGCCATATCTACATACCAAGGAGAGCTAGTGGAAAGTGTATACAAATTCTCATCTGGAAAGTCATCATTGGCATGCTCTTCTTCTTCTGAAGTGGTAAGTCTAGAAAGAAAATCTACTACCACAATTGATTTCCCTAGTTTTTCAATGATTTTAATGTTAAACTCTTGTAGTAGTAACAACCGCATTACAATCATGTCATGCACTAAAGGTAAAAATATTAGATATTTAACGGTAGAGTGGTCAGTATGAATAATCACTTCATATCATGTAATATAAGGTCCAAACTTGTTAATTACATAAACTACGCGCAGAAATTCTTTCTCGGTTGTTGTGTAGTTCTTTTCAAAGCGGGAAATATTTTTGCTAATGTAGTAAATGGCATGCATAGGTTATCCTTCCTCTTGATGTCCCAAGACAACACATATTACTTCATTTGAGGCATATGTTTTAATATGGAAGGGTAGCTTCCAATTAGGACCTCTCAACACTTTGGTGTGTTTACTACTTGCTTTGATTGCATCAAAAGTTTGTTGACATGCTTGATCCATTGAAATTGAGAATCCTTAGTTAGAAGAGAAAATAATGGAGAAGCAATTTTACTAAAATCTGAAATGAACCTTGATAATGTAATCGACATGACCAAGAAATATTTTTACTTGATTTGGTTTGTAGGTGATGGCAGTTTTATAATGATATTGACTTTATGTCTGGTCAAATTTAATTCCCTCTATTAAGACATGATGGCCCAACACTATACCTTGTTCCATCATAAATAAGCATTTCTCGTTATTCAAAGATAATTGATGATTTTCACATTGAGCAAGGACTTTATCTATATTGTTGACCACCTCTTGGAATGTCACTCCATTAACCATGAAATCATCCATGTAAATATCTACGCAATCATGGGTGAGACCAAATAATATGGCCAACATGGCTCTTTTAAAAGTGGCGGGGCATTACATAACCCAAAAGGTAGCACTCTGTAAGAAAATGTTATCCAAGGACATGCGAAGGTTATTTTATCTTGATCTTTAGGGGCAACTGCTATCTGGTTGTATCCACTAAATCCATTAAGGAATGAAAAGTACCTCTTACCAGAGAGATTTTCTAAAACTAGTCAATAAAAGGTAATGGAAAGTAATCTTGATGAGTGGATTTGTTCAATTCCCTATAGTCCACACAAACTCTCCATTTCCCATTCTTTTTAGGCACTATAACCAAAGGAGAAACCCATTGACTATCTGAGATTGGATAGATAAATCCTACATTTAAAAGCTTCTCAATCTCGCCACAATATCTCTTAGATCGGGGTTTATTCTTCTTTGAGGTTGTCTCGACTGGTCTAGAATCGAGTGGTATAGAAGTGATGTGTATAAATACCAAGGTGAATACCCTTCATGTCACTATACTCAAGCAAAAGCTTGGGCATAATATCGAGAGGAGTTTGAACAAGGTATTTTCTTCCTGATCATCGGCCACCAATTATTAATTGTCAATGTTTTGCCAGAAGAATAAGTAATTGTTTGGTATCATGGTGAATCGAATATACAACAAGGTATTATCTTAATAACAAATTTAATGGACACTTGTGTTGTATCTTAATAATGAATTTAATGGACACTTGTGTGGTAACAACTTGAGTGAAGTTATGTTTTGGAAAACAGATTCCATCGAGATCTATATGTTTTATAAAAGAACAGATAATGGGCTTGTTATCTCCATCCATGAAATCATGTCCTATTTCTGTTAGTTGTAGTGTAAGACTCGAATTAAATTTAGCACGAGAACTCGTGCATAGGAAACAAACTATGTATGGAACCAGGTTCATGGTAATCACATTGAATTTGATCTGAGTGCTCTTAAATTATGACCATACAAAGAGAGGAGATGATATCATCTAAATCATCATAATCATCTTTAGACCCTTGTTTGTTATTTGTGGCAAATGGTTTAGCAGTAGGCTATAATGACATATTCTTTGAATCTTGCCCATTAGTGATCACCATATTCCTTGTCCTACAATCAATAAGGGCGGAAGTTATAGCTAACCAAGGGCATCCTAGGATGATGGGGTATCCAATTTTTCTATTATTTGTTTTTATGATCATGAAGTCTACCACATAGTCCCAAGATTCAATGGTAATGGTAATGTCTTCTATTATTCCCTTAGGTTTGTTCACGCCTTGGTCTTCCATCTGCCAAACTATAGATGTGGATTGTGGTTCAGACAATGCTAAAGTGGACAGAGTATTTGTTGTCATAACATTGATGGAAACTCCTAGATCAATCAAAACATTAGGAATCTGGACCTCTCCTATGAAGATTGTTACAAGAGGACTTCCAGGATCTCCGTATTTAGGAGGGGGAATATTCTCTTCTAAAATACTAACTAGCTTTCCATCAACATGGATGGTTTTAGGTTGGTTATTCCTTCTTCTTAGAGCCTTAAAATAGAGATCTTTAATTGTTTTGTTTAACTTAGGGATTTCCTTAAGAGCTTACAACAAGAGAATTCCAATACTTAACTTCCTCAATCCTTGTATCAATTCTAACTCTAATTTATAAGGGATTGCATTATTTGGTCTCTCGGAAAGCCTAGATGGAAAAGGAATGTCTTTTTTTGGTGGAGGAGTTTCTTCAACGGACTAGTTACATTTCTTCTATTTTCTGCGGTTCATTTTAAGACACCCCTATAAAATTGAAGGTGGAAAATACACTGCGAATATCCCCGTAACCACTTTATGCGAAAGGCGAATTTGTGATATTAAAAACAAAATTTTCGCTTTGGTTTTCAAGGCTAAATCGAGAATCCTTAAAGGCGCGACGTCACAAAGTAGCGACAATAGCTCCTAATGACGTGCGACACCCGAGCGACACTAGATCGTAATGTGCCGCGACATTGTAAACAAATGACCGCGACGCCAAAATGACGCTACGACATTGTAAACAAATGGCCTTGCGACATTGTAAACAAATGACGCCAGCGACATTGTAAACAAATGACGCTGCGACATTGTAAACAAATGACGCGCGACATTATTATACAATTGGCACGCTACGACATGAAACAATTGACGCCGCGACATTGTAACATCAAATGGCGCGACATTATGTCAAATGACGCGCGACACTCTAGACAAATGACGCGCGACACTATAACCAATTGACGCGCGACACTATGAAGAAATGACGCACGACATAGCAACCTATTGACGCGCGCCAAAGCAATCTATTGACGCGCGACACTATAATCAAATGACGCACGACACTGCTTCCTATTGACGCGCGTCATTTGAAGCAAATGACGCGCGTCAATAGGGGCAGTGACGCCTATATCTAGGTTATAAATACCCTTATTCCGCTCATTTTCTCGTTTACGTTTTCCTATTCTTGAATTTTTGCAGGTCGAAATCTTCTTCAAAGACGCAATTTCAGCTACAATGTCGACTTCACATGCCTCCCAATTGCAAGTTCAGCAAGAAAATGAAGAGAATCCAAGTCAATCGATTTCCAAGATAACCTACAGGAATCCCTTATGCCCTCACATCCATACGGCTTTAAGGATGTCTCCAGAATATCAAGGTATAATAGAAGAGTGTGGATTTACCGGGTTAGTTAATATGCCCCATTTCGAAACAGATCCCGATATTTTGAATTACCTTCTGTCATGCTACAATTCAGAGGACGGTATATTTTATGTGACTCTGAACGATGGCCACATGTTCCAATTCTCTATCGATCCGAATGACATACATCGGTTTACCGGCCTTCCTATCAGAAACTTACCAAATGTTACAACCAAAGCAACACTCGTGGAAGAAAACAAGAAATTTCTCGAATCAAAGTACGGTTTCCATGTTGATTGTAAGTAATTTATTCTGTTTTTTATTCTGTTTTTTATTCTGTTTTTTATTCTGATACAATTTGCTGTTATAAATTGATGCTAATTTTCACTGTTTCGCATTTGCAGCCCATGTCAATAAATCCAGGCGTGGTGTAGATACACAATCAATGCACACCACTTTCTTGCTGCACTTATTGCATTTTTCAAGCGGTGTTGTTATGCAGGGTCGCCAAACAGATATCCCAAATTGGGCCATTGCATACATTTGTGCCACTATCTCAAAACAACAATTCGATTGGTGCACATTTATATCAAAAAAAATTAGAGCTGACATATCAAATTCGAAAATGTCAGAAAAACCTTTCATTTATTCAACCAACTATCTCCTCGGCTTCTACTATGAGGCACTTTTAAATTTAAAAGCTAAAGAAATTCCTACTTGCTCTGATGAGGCTTTGATGAAATTCTCAATTCCATTTGCAGAACAACAGGTATAAACTTTTTAGTTTGTAAATTGTATTACAATTTTCTTCATTACAGTGCGAAGTTATTAAAACTTAAATTTTAATGTTTTGCAGAGAAGATATCTTGAAGCCATTCCCAAAAAAAAAAAGATGTCGAGAGGAAGAGGCCAACTACACGCGGAGGCTTCGGGGGACTCCCATTCCGAAATGGAAGCTCACTCCTCTCCAGACCCTCAACAATTTGAACTCGTTAAACGCCAGAGAAGTAATACATTCTCATATATTAATTACAAATTCCAAAGTTGCAGATTTATTTTTCAATTTAAATTTTATCAAACTGAATTGACAACACTTAATATTGATGAATAGCAGGGACTATGGAACCTTCTTCCCCAACTCACTCAATACAGTCCCATGCATTGATATCTTCAGAACAGCCACTGAGTACAACTCCTACAAGGCCACCCGTAGCACCGAAAAAAACAACCCCTCGACAACAAGGTACAATTTTTGTATAGAACGTTTAATTTCGTAGTTTTTAGTTTATGAAATGTTTTAATATTTTTAATTTTTTCTTGTACTTTTCAGCACATGTCAGTCATGAGCAAGCCACGGCACCGACACCCACTCAACCATTAATTTTTAAAATGCCAACCAGAGGAACAGTGAAAAAGACCATTGGTAAACGAATGCCTTTTGCTCCGGCCCCTAGTGGGACACTGAACCTTGACTCCTCGTTTCGAATTCCATCTCTCTCACTTGGTGGCTTGCCCAGTGCAACGGGCATATCTGTTTTGAACAATATAAATTTAGATGAAGATTATTTGGGCATTGATAGCAATGACCCAACTGGTTTTTTCGATACCCGCGAGATGATTCAAGGCCAGCAGGTATACTTCAGTCTTCAAATTTCAATTTTAATATTCTTTACAATTTTTAATTACATTCTGATTTATCTAAATCTAAATATTCAGTTTTCAAATTTATTTATCTAAATCTTGATTTATTTTTTCAACAACAGGATCAGCCCACCCAAAGACAGAAACAAGGAGCAGTTGATCTTGGTCATGGTGAAAGCCCCCACTCTTCTCCAGCAAGATCTTCTGCATCAGATTCAGAAAGTGAAGAGTTTCCACATTTTCCTTTGGAGAACCTAATTGGTAATGATTGTCAATCCCATGTCAGTGAGTTTATAATTCCTCAAATGCAACAAAACATAGAATGGGAAAAAGGGCTAAAATTCTTATCAATGAGATTATTAGTCGTTATGAAAATTATTGGCAAAGGGATAGTTTATACGCCGCAGTCCCGTAATCAACTGCAAAGATGGATTCCTACTTACCCAAGTAAAATGTGGGACTTTCACTTTTAACAACGACTATAAAGATGGCATTTTAGATAAAGCACTAAATGCATTGGAAAATATTAGTGCCGAGGCCTGCATATTTTAACAAATGGTCAAAGGACAAGGATTTGGTATCAATCGCAAATGCCGAAAGAGATAGAGCGGTTGTAAGTACTATTACATTCTAACAATCATTTTTGTTAATTTGAAATTTTGAATTTACATTAATACTTTGAATTGACGTTACTCTTTTTGTGCAGTTGAAATATGAAAATTTGAAGAGTCAAAGAAGGTTTTGCAAGTTCACTTGGAAACAGCAAAGAACAGCTTATCCGCAGCAAAAAATTTGAAGCAAAATATTGTTTTGGTTAACAAACAAAACAATACACTAAAGCGGATCATTAAAGAGCACGGTCTCGACCCTGACATCTTGTTCAAAGCCAAAGCAGTTGCTGATCCAAATTTGCTGTCTCATGGAGATGCAACAAATCAAGAAGAAAGAATTATAAAAAATCTGGACAGTGCTGCAGAAGATCTTATAAGTTCAGGGGTTATTTCTGCTGTTGGGGAAAGGGTTACAACCATAGTGGAAGAAGCCGTTGGGGAAGGGAGCAGAGTTGTACAACTGGATAAAGAAAAAGAGGGTTGAAAACTAGAAACTTTTATTATTATTGGGGAAACTATAAATATTGAGTTTGAAAACTTCTAATATTGAGTATGGTATTTGAATTTAATTATATACAATCTTAAATTTTGATTACATTAGATGGTTGTGAAAATTAGAAACTTTTATTATTGACTAAACTTTTAATATTGAATTTGAAAACTTCAACTATTGAGTTTGTACTATGCTATTTGAATTTAATTATATGGTGATTAGATGGTGATTATCATGAATTATATGTATGTTTCTTGTTTACTTGCATTGTCATGAATAGTATGTGGACGTAGATGATGAATGATGACAATTGATAATCAATGATAGATGATGATGAAATACGATGATCGATTTAATGTGTATAATCTAAAATTTAGTGCCTGAATATCTTGTGGGACTTTAATTATCTTTAAAATTATGTCGTGGGACTTTAATTGTATCTGTGGGGTTATACTGTCTATGAAAGTAGACTTAAGGTTGATAGGTTAAGAATCTCTGTTGTACTATGATTTTTCAACGTGTTGAGGACTTCAAAGTGTGTTTGGATTTTATGAATGACCTTTATCAGTCTAAAATAAAGATAGCCAAGTCAATGATGCTAAGGTCTAGCAATCTGTCCTGTTATCTAGTTGGTAAAGCTCAATCAAATGCAAGTTACTCTGTCAGTGCTTCAAGCTGACTCAGTCCTAGTTGGTGATGAAAATTCTCTAAAAGTGGTATAAGTGGTAATTGGAAACAGTCTCTTCCAGTACAAGAAGATTCATGGTGTATGGTCAGGTTATCTAAGATGAGCTTTGTAACTTTGTTTGACCTGAGGAGTGCAGTGGAAAAGTTTAAACAAAAAAAAGATCTTAAGAAAACTGATGGAACCAAGAAGGGGAAATTAATTGATGTTCCCAAACTTGATGCAAATCAAGCAGGAGGGAAGAATTCTGATCAATGTACTTTAATATTAACGGAGGGTGACTCAGCCAAGGCTCTTGTGGTTTGAATCAGGGAAATGTGAATATTGAATTTGGTAGTATTGTGACATGTTTCGACATCACTTTCCAATTTAATTTTTTGTTATTTTAGGTATCCTTATCCTATCAGGTGGCAGGAATATCTATTTTTTGGGAAGCTACCACTCACCAACAAATGGAGAATAAAGAGATAGTAAATAGAAAAAAAATCCTTGGTCTACAGGAAGATAAAATATATTAAAAATAAATAAAATATAATTCTAAGAAATCAAGAAAGAATCATCACTGGTAAGAAATTAAACATAATTGCAAATATGCTAGGATTTAGCTTACCTCTTGCGTATTAGATTGCTGTGAAATCATCAAGGGTAACGTGCTAGATCTTTGTTTCACATGACATTGTAGATGGAGGGGTGAGTTGCTTGACATTGTCAGTCCTGAGAAGTGCCAGCAACATCTTTAAATATATAGACCAACAATATCTTTAAAGGTCAAGTAAATATAAATATTATGTTGAAGAAGATACCTATTTAAAATTGAAATCATCAACGGTAATGTGCTAGATCTTTGTCTTAAAAAATTCAACACAAAAAATTGATTAGTAGATAGATGGGTGAGTTGCCTGACGTTGTCAGTCCCGAGAAGTAAAAACTTCCTCGGACGGATGTCAACCCACGTTTTCAAAAATAAAAATTTTGTATTTAACTAAATGTAAATACATACACCTTAACATTTTTAATTATAACCAGAGAGTTGAAAAAATGAATAGTAAAAACAATAAGATTAAGGGGAAAAAGATACCTGCTTAAAGTTGAAATCATCACTGCCACTGGTAACAATATAGATCTTTGTTTTAAAAAAATCCAACACGAGAAATGGATTAGTAGATAGATGGGTGAATTGCCTGACATTTTTAGTATATAGACCTGTAACATCTTTAATGATAAAGATAAAAGATAGATAAAGAAGATACCTACTTAAAGTTGAAACAATCCATTATCAGTAGCTTCATCAAAGTCGATGTTGTCTTCTGTAGAATGTGACGAAGAGCCAACTACACTCTCAAGGTTAAGGGGAAAAAGATACTTGCTTAAAGTTGAAATCATCACTGCCATTGGTAATGAGCTAGATCTGTGATTTAAAAGAATCCAACACGTGAAATGGATTAGTAGATAGATGGGTGAATCGCCTGATATTTTTAGTATATAGACCTGTAACATCTTAAATGATAAAGATAAAAGATAGATAAAGAAGATACCTACTTAAAGTTGAAACAATCCATTATCAATAGCTTCATCAAAGTCGATGTTGTCTTCTGTAGAATGTGACGAAGAGCCAATTACACTCTCAAGGTTGGGTATATTTGTACTTGTAGCTGTATTATTTACACCTCTTCTTTCGCAAAGGGAATTCCAGTGCGCAATTGCTCTGTCAAACGGAAAGGTTTCGAGGGAGTATCGTGAAACGTAACACCTCATGCAACTTTCCAGATTTTTATCCAACCTGTTTCTCAGTTTTGATTTTATAAATGACAATGCACTGAAAACTCTTTCATCCTCCACAGACCCCAAAATCATTGTCCGGCATAATTCATATAGTCCTAAATACTCACCGATATCTTCTTGTAAGATAGAACTTTGATAGATTCCTCTCCACACCTTGTAATAGCACCACTTTCGTAAGGTTGATCTAAATTCTTATATTGGTTCCTCATTGTTGTTGCAAAATTGGTTGATCAAACTTTAATAAATCGGCATTCAAGATACCTTTGATTTCCGTACTTTGAGCTCGACGCCTTAGTAAATTGTTCCATTATTGTACCCATTGATTTATGGAAATGCTTATCGACAAAGTCTCGCACGCCACCTTCTCGTATTCCAAAATTCGATTCATCACACCCATGGCTTCCAGAATTTTATCTTTACAGAAACGTTCCCTAATTTCTGACGACAAGGTTTCTGAAATTTTTTTAAGCTTTATTCTGGTTTCAACTATCACAGACTCAAACAAATTACGTGTTACAGGAACATCTTCTCGCTCCGAACCTGTAATATCTTGACGTCTTTGCAAAATGTGCATAGGTATTTCCTTCCCATTAACAGAGATGCATAGGTGATCGTGAATATTAAATCTCAAATAGGTGTTAGGATTTTTAAGATCTAATAAATCTCTCCAATTTTTAAAAACAGTTGCATCAAAACTATCCTGCGAACAATACAATATATCAAGACTTTGACATACCATTTTCCTCATCCTTATAAAATCCACAATATAGATCAATCTGCCCTGTGCATGCTTCATCAGTGTATTGATCTCCTTTAACATTGGAAGAATACCAAGCAATGTAAGCAAAGTCTCCAAATCAGTTAAGCGGAACAACAGTCCCTCGCCTATCAACTTCATGACGGTATTTGTGCATGAAACCAACCAATGAAGGATACTCCTCACGAACTCGCATGCCGTTCATACAAAGAGATCCATCTAGTCTCCACATCCTTCGTAGTTTTTTGCCGTCTGTAATTCCAATTGCAAATTTTGGAACTCCGTAAAAACGCTTTGGGCTGCTTTGACATATAGGCATGGAGTTCTCTTATTATGTCTTCTAATTTAGCAACATTTTCATGGTTGCTTACCATTTTATACGCTAAATTCATTCTCAGAGCCATGCAAAGAATTGGTAGCATATATGGGGCCACCGTTGTTTGTAATCTAACACAGAGCCCCTGTTTCGGTGACCCCGCATGACAGATGCACCATCTGCTCCAACGCATACCAACTTCGTAGCAATTTCATAATCACCATACCAAAGCAACATCTTCTTTCAAATGAGAAACAACTATTTTGTATAGGTTTTCAGCATTGCGCTTTTCAACCATTTTCATAACACCCAACATGATGAGGTGTCCTTATATGATTTTCTAATGTATAGATGTGGATACATACCCATGCGGTGTTGTCGATCGATCACCGTCACTTCATCAATCAAACAGAGATAAAGTTTGCTTTTTTTTACATTCTCTTTCAAATCTTCCTTCTCTATCATCGAGAGGCATTTTGCCATTTCCCATCCACTACTCTCGCACCAATGAGACTCGAGGTACATTCAAAGATTCCGTTAAATTGATACAAAACTTTGAAATCAAGGAAATCTGACATCGCCCTTCCTTTTTTAAGTATTTGAAAAAGAGTAGAGAATTGTATGAATTTTGCATGTAGATTTGTTTCTTTCATCTTACCAATATGTGATGTGATTGTTCCTCCCTTTTCCAACAGATGTCTGTGTTTTTTCTGCTCTGCCTCATATTCCGCTGCGTATCTGACATGCATGCACTCCTTTTCAGTTTTCCACCTATGTGTTTTGATTTTCTGGCCATCCGCCCCTGTTACAGTTAAATATTGTTTTCCACAATGTTTTTCTATTGTGTCCAGCTTCAGTTGCATTTTTTGTTGCTTTCCCAATTTCCACGTACATATTGTACATGTACATTCACATGGGATTTCTTCAGAATTTGATGATTGTACAGGTTCAATAAATGGAAATTTAGCTGCCCAATCAAACTTGTATGTCCTGCCAATGGTCCACATATTCTTGTTTGTTTTCAATGCTTTACTTTTTTGAGTCGAATTTTGAGCAATATCGCAATCACCTGGTTTCCTCTTTCTTGGACCAGAGTTTGATATTGATTTCTGTCTTCCATTTTGCTCAGTGTTTGTATCTGTGATATCTAGCTGCACTTCTGGTTGCACCCCAACAGGAACAATATCTTCAAGATCTGGCATATTATCGTAGGTTTCATTTGTTTGACTGTGATACTGTGCAGAATGCATGTCCACCTCAATAATGCCTTCCACACACAATGCAGATTCGATTCTTTTTGGTGGCATCTATATGATTGGTATTTACATTATCTGTATCCGCAGAGTTTCCAAAATACTTGAAGAGTGATTTCTGAGATTTCTTACTTACTTTTAGGTTATTCGTATTCTTTGAGGTGGCACCTTCCATTATTCTGAAAAGAGTCGTAAGGCCAAAGAAAAGAACCAAGAAGCGACTCAGCATGCTCTCGAGGTCTTGTCACGCGCGTGAACTGCCGATGTCGCGCGTCAATATCGCCTGTGTCGCGCTCAAGCCTTCATCCTGCCGCGCGTCAAGCCTTCCTCTCTCGCTGCGCCAGCCTTCCTCCGCCGCCGCGTCAAGCCTTCCTCCTGCCGCGCGTCAAGCCTTCCTCCGCTGCGCGCAAGCCTTCCTCTGCCGCGCGTCAAGCCTTCCTCCTCGTCGCGCTGCCTTAGCCCAAGTCGCGCGTCACATTTTCTCTTGTCGCGCAATCAATAATGCATTTGTCGCACAATCCAACAATCACAGATAACAAATGTAATACGAATCTCTCAGTGCAAAGGGTATGCGAGTTCAAATTTCACAAGATTGGTAATTTGGTAAGCTACTTGAGGTATACTACCCTACGGCTAATCAAATAGGTTTTTATAGGAGATGTTTTCAAATGAAGGCGAAGCGACCCCCAAAAAAATATACTTTATATTTTAGGCGAACAGGACAGACCCACCCGAATAATTCCCTTTTCTTTTCCTAAAATGAAATTTTCGCCATATTACAATATTCGCCGCTAAAATTATCCTAAAAAACCATATGAATAGTAGTATGAGCCTAAATAATACTAAAAGTACATGATTTTGTGTCTACACTAGCACCGGATCGAGTCCACTAGCACATGAGCACTCCCATATTCCTATAGAAACTTTTTCTTGTTCATTTATGGGTCTTATGACCTTTGGTGATCTTGATGATGCTTCTTCTAGTATGTTTCAAATTGTTCACTTTCCTAGATCATCATCGGGTTGCATGAAATCAGCTAAGTCACCCTATCTCCTTCTCTTGCTTAGGGTTTCATATTATTACATGATTTTTTCTTGTTCATTTACTATATTTTATCACTTTTATATCATACACTACATTAGTTACTATAAAATTAGATTTAATTCAATTTATATTAAATCATTTGGTGAACCCCACTCATGATCAAACACTTGGATCCTTATTTTCCTATTCTATCTGATCTTCTTTCATGGCTCCTAAAATTCCTCAAGTCTTGTTCCATCAATTACTTCAAATGCACCCATCTTAAAAATATGTTCCCTAAAAATTTTGGCATGTGATTGTGAGTTTTCATTGATGCAAAAGGCACATTAATGACAAAAATCAGGATGCAAGAGAGCTAGAGAGAGCTTGGAGTGACTTAGACAAGGAAGGTACAGAATATTGATGATGTGAGAAAACACCAGGATGGTGTTAGACATTATATATCATGTATATGACATGGAAGCAAGATGAGAAGGATGAATACAGAGGGCACAAGAGTGGAATTGGTTGGATTAGCTCATTTCAAGATGCCTAATCCTTAGGCCTAGGTAGCAAAGTGACCTAGAAAGGTGAAGTGAATACTTGAGACTACTAGTAAAGTATGGTAAAGGTATAAAATACATGATAGGACATGATCAAGGGAGCTATATGGTGATGATAAGTTTAGAGGTGGTGAGTTGTAGTGTAAACTATCCCAAATTGGCCTATTTCAGGGTATTTAACATGAGAGTATGAAACAAAAAAGCCACAAAGGTAAGTTTAGACATGATAATTGTGTAGGGACATTTTAAAGAGTCCTTATATGAAGTATCAGGTCATAATTCAATAGTTAAAGGTATGTTAGGGTCATTAGTATAAGCGCCCTTTAGGAAAAGAAATTTCAACATGAACAAATGAGATTAGATTGAAATTTGTAGAGTAAACCAGGACAAAGTGGCCATTTTAAATCAGAAAGGAGGTATTCATTAAGGTGTGGTATAAATTTGAGGACATGATGATAATTTTTGTTCAAGATATTGCATTTTCAGTAAAACCAGGTTAAGTGAGGTATGCTAAAATAACACTATGAATTCTTAACCTTTAAGAAAAATTGTGGATAATTCTTTGAATAAATCATAATAGAAAAATTTGAAGAGAATTGGGATAAAAATATGTTGCAAAAATTTTGAGGTCAAATGGATGTCAAATAAGAAAGTTCTATCCATTTTTGTGAAGTTGTTTGAAGATTTCCTCAAACCCAGTTAAATCGGTATAGAGAAATTTGTTTGGTTGAGCCTCCAAATGAACTTGTTTTTCTATTTTATAAATTTTTAATTGTATATAATTTATTATATCATATTTCCATGGTGTTTTGATCTCTTGAGTTATGGTGCAGCCCATAAGAAAACAATAGTTTTGTGAGAATTTCAATGTGCAAAAAATTTACAAAGTAACCGATGCTAAAATTTCAGGTGAAGGATGATGGTAATGTGTGCTTATTATCCATTAATTCATATTTTTAGTAATTTGAATAAATATTTTTGTCCGCGTCCATTTTTCTCTTACCGGTTGAGAATGCTAGAATGCAAGACTAGTCATGCGAGGTATAAAAGAGAAACATGGTGAGTTCTTTATTATAATGTCATTCTATGATCATGATAAGTTTTTAGGTCCAAAACCAAGTTTCAATTCCCATGAGTTGGTTTGGTTAAGTGTTTTCATGATGAAACTTCAAGGTGTGAAAATGGCTCAAATAGGTTAGTGAAGAAGTTTGTTTCAACGGGTGAGTAGATGAAGTTTTGTCCAAGTAAGGCATGCCTCTTCAGAATTATTGAACATGTTGTTTATGATGTATTTGAAATTTTAAAGAGTGATTTGAGTTTGGAATTTTTTAAATATGTATGAATGTGAGAAGTTGAAGCTGGTTTTAAGCTCCTAGAGCCTAGTCATACCTTTTTAAAAAATGAAGGTGTTTGAGTGACTTATGCCTTGTTTTGATGAAAAAAGTTAGTAGTTCGGAGAAAGTAGACATCGATATATTTCCAATGATATATGCTTTGACTCTTGATGAGGTGTTTTGAGGTATGAACAAATTCATTCTTCAAGACCTAATTCAGTAACACAAGACATGTGAAAGCAATCTAAAAAATGGAAGTGCAAGAGTGAAGTTCTCCAAATAAATCATAAATGTGAATATTTAAGAGTGAAGTAAAGGTATTATATTACCTTATCCAAGTGATTAAAGTATTTTTGTTATTAAATTTGATGAAAATGAAAGGTTGATGAAATTGGTTTTGAGACCTCCATGATAGTGAATGTCCACTTGAGAAAAGGATGGAATGTTGATCTTGTGCCTTGAATTGATAAATCCCAAGAATATGATGATGAAGTACACATATTTAAATGACATCCATATGATTTTTGAATGTAGTTTCCACTCTCAAAATGCAAAGTATTTTTGGAAATCCTAAACCTATGATGTATATTAGATCCTAATGAAAGATAAAGATGAAATGACATATAAGGAAGAATGTGAAGTGTGTATGGAAGAAAATGAAGAGGTTATTAACTCACTTGCATGGATTGAAAACTTGTCATGATTTAGATTCATTCAGCATACAAGAGAACTTCATGCCAAGGAAGAAAGAAAAAATCTAAATGGGCAGTTACAAAATAGATGTCAGAAGTCAAATTTCAGTTTCAAGAGGAATATCTCCAGGTGTGCAACGAATTTTAGAGCTATTGAGTGATCAAAAGGAAGGTTATAACAGCCTCATCAAGTCTGAAAAAAATTCGTCATGTGATTTAACAACAATTCATAGAAAATCTTATTCAGTTTGAGTTTGTATGAAGTCATATTATTCTTCCAATATGAGTTGCAACGAAAGATGAAGTGTTACCAATTTAATGTGAAGCGCAAGAGACATGTGATAAGGCTTGTATTTATGATATAAGCATCAAATTGTGCATGTAAATTGGTTTTTTTGTAAGTGCGAACAAAGCATCAATACTAGCTTTTTGGTGTGTAGTTGGTACAAGAGTGTGTGTATGAGAGAATCCTTGAGCGACATCGGTTATAGATCATATTGAGAGGGGAATGAAAAAGGATAGATGAGTTATTTTTAGATCACAACCTGTTGTTTAAGACAACAAATTGAGAGTGGTCAACCATCTAATTGAAGACTAATTTGTAACTTAGCAAGAGGGAGTTGATGCTTCCTTATGAGTTTTAATAGCTTACAAAAGAAACATGTAGTATCCTAGTTGCAATATTGGGAGTTGTCGCTTCCAAGAAAGTTGATTCTTATAGAATGTTAAGTAGTATCTTGACCAAATTTTGGGGTTGTAGCCTCAAGTTGAGTTGATGCTCAACAGTGAAATCATTGTAACTATAAAAGGAAAATTTGTCCAAGCTAGTTCTTTGGTTTCAGTGGGGTTTTCTCCCTTCAAGGGTTTCCCACATTAAAATTGGTGTTAATATGTGCGTGCTTGTCTCTCTTGATCCTTTTGAATGTTCATGATTCATCATGGTTAAGAGTGTTTAATTTGGGATAGTTGAATAATTGTAAATTGGTTCAAAAGTTTGAACAAACACTTATTCAACCCCTTTAAGTGTTTGAGATTTCCAACAAAATATCTAGACACTATGTACCTCCCCAAAATATGCCACCTAAAAAAAGTAAGTTCCATTTTCAATCATCTCTCTCATCACCCTATCAGTCCTAATACCACAGGCAATCAACCCATCTTTTGGTCAATTTAAGCTTTACACTTTGTTGATTTCAAGATAAATTTCAAGTTATGGAAACCATGATCACATCGCTCACAACCCGAAATCCAACATCTCAATGTTTCTTCTCAAGCCCATGATATTTATTCTTATTTACCTCATTGTAATCCCATGTCTACTACATGTTCTTATACAAGTGAAGCCAAAGTATTATTGCTTACATACACCTATCAAGTTTGATCGAATGATGAACAACATGATATTCTTCTTGAGCTCCTCAATCACCAGTTGATCAAATTTCCACCTACTCATTACTATCCTCATTATCTTGTAAAATACCAAGGTCACCCATTTTAAAGTTATCAAAAAAATTAATGGACATCATGAAAATGATTACTATGATTTAAAACAAATAATTGGGCACCTTGAGCATCGTGGTTTTATTTCATTTGTTGCACAAAATTCTACTACATGCTCATCTCTAATTACTAAATCCTTTATGTCTAATGAGAATCATGCCATAACTACTAATTTTCCTTCTTTGGTAAGTCACGAGCCACCGATGCTACCCATTGCTATACCAAATTTAAAAATAATTACCCCATTACCTCCTCCAATTAAACACATAATTCCTCCTTTTGCTCAAGCTAATACTTATATTGATGGTGGGACACATTTCAAACTTTTCCACCATGGCATGGTATCTCACATCATCGAATAAATTTCCATATCTCACAAACTTTGGGGCATCACACTTCCTCCCCCTTCCATCATTACCAATTGTATTTAGTATTTACTACCACACTTCATGTCTAATATATCACTCTTACATCTTTGGTACACACATTGTACCATCATTATCCAATGATGCACTCTACTACTATGGTTCACACTTTCTTGCTTGAGGGTAAAATTCTTCCTTGAACCTCACATCATTTACTTTTTCTACACTCCACACTTTGTGTTACATGATAGATCTTTTCTAGCATTCTCATATCTCTGGTGACGACATTGTACTTCCATTTACCTATGATGAACTCTAGTTATGAGGTTCATACTCTACTCTTGAGGGTCCAATTATTAAATGAACCTCACATCATCGACACTTCACGCTTTGTGATTCATGATACATATTTTCTAGTATTCTCGATATATATCCGGTGCACACATTGTAACGTCATATCCCGATGACACACTCTTATTCTATGGTTCATTCTTGACTGTTGAGGAGAATTTATAAATTAATCTCATCTCATACACATCCACTGGGGAATTTTTCTCCTATCATATTCACATCTTTCATATCAAACTATCGGACTCACACACCATTTACATATCTTGGTTTCATTTACTCTTGCTATCTTATTCTACTTACATGTTACACTTTGTTTCCTATGCTAGATGGATTCTTAGTATGTCATTATATTTTTCTATATACACATGCGTGTTCACTTGGTATCTTGAGTTGAATAAAATACTCTTATAGATTAATAAACGATGAATAATTCTCGACACAACTCTTTACTAGTCCCACAGAAGCTCCTAGGGCATCCTCTTTTCCTACTATCATATTCTACACATCATAGGTTCTATCACTTCAATACTTAATATTTCTAATTACTATCACTATAATTTTCATTAATTTATACACACTTTTACACACTACTTATCTTTCCAATATGCTAAAGGGTGTTTCATGTGTAGAATTTACCTTGAAGGATCCAATACAACCATGGCTATATATTACTTCTTTCTTCATGTTGTTTGTGGGCTATGTCCCTCACTGTGTCTTATTTAATCATTGTATTCTTTTGGCCTCTTCGACCCTAATTGTATTCTGACATTATGAGTGATGTCCCATGTATGAAACCCTCCTTTCATGATCCATCTTGTCTTCCTACTTGCTTGTTACATTTTATTCTATTACATTCTAGCTTTTTTATAATAACACTTGTCACTAGCATATCTTATTTTCATGTTCCTTGGTTTTTACCACACACATCCCCTAATCCATGTAGGTATCCAATCTTAGATATGCATATCGGTATTGAGTAATCTCCTTTGTACTTCATTATCCTACAATCGTCATATGTACCCCAAAAGGGGGCATCTATTGGGTGAAAAAATCACCCCTACAACATTTTAGAGATTCAGAACAAAGCCTCACATTAAAGAATTAACAAAATAACATAGTTACAAATTAGACTAGAATTAGACTTGGGTCCAAAACATAGAGTAGGCACTAGTGGTCAATCTTGAACATTAGGAGTGTACACTTGTGTCCTCCCTAGGTGCTAGTGTCCTAGGGGAAAAATAATCATTTTCTCACTCCAAAATATTTTATAACAATTTTTTCATATCAATTCTCTAGTAGTAGGCACTTACCTCCAGTTATAGATTTCAGATCATATCAATTACATTTTAGTTACAATTGGAACAAAAGGAATAACATGAAAAAATCAGGGCGATCTGCATCCGTCTGCAAATGGTGCTTATCGAGAAACATCATGGAAAGAGAGTATCGAAACACGATTTTACCTTTGGTTTTGCTTGATATATCAAGGGGTAAAAACATAACTCAACCTCGGTATGGCGGGGTTCGTAAGACACCCACAAGATTCTTGATAGATGTTTTTACGCTCCATGAAATAAAGTGAACAAGGCTTCCTTTTCCTGCCAAGTTAGCCTACTGAAATAAAAAATTATTAAACACGATATAGTTAGTAAGATAAAAGGGAAAGTCATCCGGAAAAAACCGGTCTCTGGAAGTCAATGACTTCCTTAAGTGGATATCAACCTGCTTATGAAACAATTAAGTTTTTATTGATGATAATGTTGTAGTATAATATGATAAAATGGAAATGTGACTAGATGATATCACTTATTTAGATGGTTACATACATAAGATAATAATGAAAATATTAAAACCAAAGATCAAATTCTTGATCCCACCAGTGTATAAGTTTTCAAAAAATTAGATCCTCTGAGAACCAATTAGGTCCTCCTCCTCGGTGAAATAAGACCCAGTGCTCGAAATATAATCCTCTACAAAGAAGTCAAATACTTATTCCTGAGTATCATACATGTGTGCAAGAGTGGTTTTGGTGTCGAGATTACTAATATGGCTATCGAGTCTCAAACTCGTAAGCGTGTGGTAGCCTATCAGGATGTCTAAACCAACTTTGTAGTTATATTCAAATTGTGCAAGATCATCTTGGATTATTTAAACTGCATAGTATGCCTCCCAATACTCCTTGGTTACTTCACAGATACGCTTAGTTGATGCAAAAATGGCCTCTAAATAGTCCAGGTTAACGTGAATGGCGCAAAGTTCTAAGTCATGAAGCAGATCATACTACTCCAAGTACAAAGGATGACATACAATGGGTGGAAAGTCAATGCCGATAATTGGATAGTTATGGCCTCCTAAGGCCATCGACATCACCATGCTAGAAAAAAATCAAATAGATATTTTAGGTACATTATAATAAATTTGTGACATAAGAATATTGAGAAGGAATCACCAACAATCGGAAAATCACGGTGTAATTACTGTAAATTTTAACAACCTATAGAAATAGAGATTAAATCTGAATTAAAATATGATTTAAATGGATTTCAAAATGTAAATGGCACACTAGTTAGAAAACGAGAAATATTACCTACTAATGGAGACAGAAAATGATGAAAATGAAATAATTACCATGTGTGGATGATTGAATTGGTTGATAGATGAGCGAGGACATTTTACGATGGAAATGAATGATACAATGATCGAATTGACTATTTTGAAGCAGTTTAACAGGTAATGGAGCTTTCTTGATGATGATTGGTCTCTTAAACATCTGTAGAAGACCAAAATTTACCTACAAAATGTGAAAATCCCCCAAAAGAGGTTAGGAAATAAACTTATATAGATTGCTAGAGATTTCAAGGAATCCAAGTTAGGTGATCAAATGGAGTGATTTTCCTTCTATTTTGAACTTGATTTTGGAGTATTTTGAAGGATACTAGGATGTGAAGTGGGGCAGAGACTCGAACTAAGACTGATTTGATTAGGATGAGGATAGGGGTCATTTTAGAAAGTTTTTAGTTATAACTAGTTAAGTGCACGGAGATGTGGTTAGGGATCAAGTTAGGGCTAGTTGGGTGATATTAATATAAGGTTTCTAAACTATCTAGTTATAACTAGTGAAGGTGTCTCGAGTTAGCATGGTGAGGTGTGAGGGAACACTTATTAATTTAATTAGTTAATTAATTAATTAGACCTAGGGATGTGGTGGTGTGAACATTAAATAAGTTAAAGTAAAGGGGACCAAAGGGGAACTTAGTGTCCTAGAGTATCATGAGTGCGTTATTTTATCGTAAATGGGTTTAGGGATAGTGATGATGAGGGAGTGTATAATTTTAGTGTCTACAGAGAGAAAACTAGACCTCTCTCCCCAACACTCTTCTCTTGGAATTAGATTGCCCAAAAACTCGTTCTTGGCATGTGATCGCCCAAAAGCTCACTATCAACATTCAAAATCAAAACTCCAAGAGAACATAAATTTTTTCTATCTCACTCTCTTACATACCAGGTGAATAATTTCATTTACACACTCTTTACATACTTATACATATATTACTATGATTTTTCATATACAAAATTTTTCTACTCTCTCACTTTACCGTAATAGGTATATCCTTAATATGAAATAAGAAGTATCTCACATCAACAAGTAAAAGCTCCAGGAATACGCTACTACACATACACTTCACACCTAGGGTCTACTTCCCTTTCCTAGTCTCCACACTTCACATTGTGATCACTTCACACTTCACTTGTTGACTCGGCATGCTATCATCTACACTCTTCTCTGAGATTACAAGGTAGACATCTTCTATCTACTGATGCTATTAAGTATTCAATCAACAACATAAAATAGGGGAAAATGTAGACACAAAATCACACACTTGTGTACATTTATAGATCCTAAAGCATATTAATATATACATGATTCCTAAGAAAGAATAAACTAGTGGTTGAAAACTCCTTTTAACCTCTTTGCCTTATCTCTTGTCTTATTTTTGGTATTACACATCTTACAACCCTCTTTGGAACTTAAATTATTTATCTTTTATGTCTTCAAACACTAGCGCTTAGTTAGGACATTAGCACCAAGGTGCTCTGATCCTCTCTACCTTTTTCTCACTCTTTTGGGTATTTTTACTTCTTTGACATCTTTTAATACTTTGGGTTGGCATTCCATTGTTAATTACAAAAATCAAATAAGGGATTCATATATAGACTTAGTTAATTCTTCAAAATTAAAGGGGCAAAGCACTATCATTATCTAATATCACCTAATCTTACATCCAAAGGAACAAAGAGAATTACAAAGCATCCATCTAGAACACTTGTACAAGGGACAAAGGCTGCATCAATCTACATACACAAAGATAAGTATGGGAAGTTAATCTTATTCCATCCCACACATTTTCATACTTGGAGTATTATAGATCTACCGTGATATCTTGGTTCAAATTGCACAAGGGAAAGCTAGGGTGTCATTACACATAGAACTACATGGATCCTGAAATGTAGTGCAATGATAGGTACTAATTTCACTCTTTGGGTGACCTATGGGGTCGAGTTTGACTCCATATTATACATATTTTTTTATTATATTTTATGTGGTTTATGGACATGTGTAGGTAGACAATTATTTTATAGGTTACATGTACAATTCGTGACCTAGGAGTGAAATCAAAGCAACAACATGAAATCAATAATGAATTTCCTTTTACACAGAAAAGGATGGAACTTGATAGTTGGGTGGACACTAGCACCCAAATCAATCACTAGTTTCTAGGCACTCTTGTCCTCCCATGGGTGCTTATTTCCTTCAAAGCACATTTATGGGTGTCAAAACCTGTAATGAGCCTTGATGATGCTAATTCTAGTTTGTTTCAGCTATTTACCTACCCAGATCATCTCCAAGTTACACTAAATTAGCTTAGTCACCCTATCTTCTTATCTTTATTAGGATTTCATATTATTGCATACTTGTTGATTTCTAATTTACTATATTTTATCACTTGTATGTCATACACTAGAATAGTTACTCTAAAATATATATTTAATTCAATTTATATTAAATCACCAACATACAATGGATAAATTTAAAAGGGGCTACAATGAACACTAGTGTTACATATATAGAGGGAAATGATCACTAAACTAGGTCAACCTAGGGTTTTAAGGCCCACAGTCAAGATAGAGGAGAGAACCCTACTAAGATATCAGTGATTAGGTGAGGAGAGGTATGGATCGATGATAGATAAGGAAAACATGCACAATATGACTGAAATGAAAGTAAAGAGAAGCTAAGGAGCTGATCATGAATAAGATTACTATGCTAACTAGTATCAAAACACATGTAACACTAAGCTAACATAACACAATGAGGGAATGAAATGAAATAATCTATGTAAAATTAAAAATAAGGTCCAAGCACCCACTTGTACTTGTAGGGTGGTCATTCGCATCTATCTCTCTAGAGAAGAAAAACCGAGAGAGAATCACTATTAGGTGGAGAAGGGGAATACCATTCCTATCCTAGACTCACTATAGGTGATCCAATAGTGTCTAATTAATCCAAGAAAAGTGCAAGATAAACCAAGAGCTAAGAGAGAATATATAAGAAAATCACACAAAAGAGCAGAGCAGATGGAACTTCCTATGATTATGGCTTCCTTTCTCTATGAATGTCAATGTGTGATGTGTATATATAGGATTCCATTGCCCATGGATGATAGCATTGGCCGAGGGAAAATACATCACTAACACAATCACTCGTGGGTGATTGTGCTTCCTAGGGATGGTAAAATGAGATAATGTGTCATGCAAAGTGAAAAAGAGGTGTCGTAGATCATGAACATGGAAATATAAGGTTCTAAATGGTAAGATGCAAGTAAAGTGTCATGCGTATAATGTGTATGAGAGCTCAAAGGGATAAGGATAACTAATACAAGGACAAATAATGTTAGGAATAAATAGTAACACTTTCTCTATGTACTCTCTCTAAACCATAATGGTTACATGAATAACCATTCCCCATTCCCAACAGGCCCTTTAAGGAACCCACTCAAGAAATAGATGCATCATTTAACTTATCTACATAAGGAAATTATTAGTAACACGTATGAAATATGAAAAGTAAAAAATTAGGTGTATTCAAAAAAGTTTCAAAATTTTCGAAGTTGAGTGTTTAAAATTTTTGGGACAACAACCCCGACTCGATTGGGGACAAGGACTCTTGATGACACAAAAGAAACCTTTATAAAAATATTGCATAAATTTATATCCACAACAATGTCATTCCCAAGGACTATTGATTACATAAAAATTAATATTGATGAAAGATTTTAGACCCATCGATCTCTATGCAACACCAGCTACAAATTGATTACCAAAATTATCACTTTCGAGCTCGGAAAGTGCTATCAATTTTATTCTCATAATCAAGGAGCTTTTGTTCCTAGGAGACAAATTCTTGACAACATTGTGGTCATCCAAGAATCCATTCACTCTGTCAAAATTTTAGGAAGATCCACCATGTTTGTCAAGATGGATATGCACAAAGCATATGATAGAGTTTTATGGGCCCTTCTCCGTGCCATTCTGTCCAAGTTGGGGTTTGATGCCTTCTTCATCAACATGGTTATGGTATGCATTTCTTCTGCCAGTTTCTCTATTATGATCAATGGTAAACCAGGAAGGATTATTTCAAGCTGGTAGAGGTCTCAGACAGGGAGACCCCCTCTCTCCCTTCCTCTATATGATTGTGGTGGAAACTTTAAGCAAACTCTATAATCAAGCGGTTTCCCTTAACCTCTTGTAAGGTCTCAAAATTTCTAATGGCCTTCAGCCTACCTACCTCAACCAATTCATGGATGAAAATTTCTTGATGGGGAAGGCATCTATACAGGAAGCCTATATATTCAAAGAGGTTCTTGAATGAGTATGAGGAGGTATGTTGCCACATGGTCAACTTTCTCAAAAGTGTTATTTCCTTCATAAATTTGGAAGAGCATTTCCAAGAGAGACTAACCAACATTTTTGGTACATGTAAGATAAATAATTTCTCGACTCCTATTTGGGAATGCCCTCATTCATAAAAAAAAAAATCAATATTTTAGAAGCTCTTGAAAAAAATTCAAAAAAGGTTCTTATGGGTTGGGGGTGAGGAGAAGTTAAAATTTATTCTTGTGGCACAGGAAAAAGTGACCAAGCCTAAGGATTGTGGGCGGTTGGATTAAATAATATGAGACTCATAAATGAAGCTCTTGTGGCTAAAGTTGGTTGGAGAGTGATAAAGGAATATGGCCTATGGATTGATATCATCAAAAGGAAATATTTAAGGAATATTGGCAGAATAAAGACTTTCTTTTTGCGGGGAAAATATCCCTAAGGGTTCCTTTTTTAGGAATTATTTTCTCTCTTTTAGGAGATACTAAGCAAGGGTATTAAATGGAACATTGGGAAAGGTGATAGAAATATCTTTTGGAGGGACCGTGTTGGATTTACGATAAACCTCTAGTGGAGGAAGACCACGAGAGAAGCTGTGTGTAGTTCTTTGAAGACAATGGTAAAGTTTGGGTTAAGGACTATTAGAGCTTCTCCAACAATCTTGTTCTTTGGGAGAAGGTGTTTCCCCCTCCCAACATCATTGGGGACACTCAATTTTTTGATGACCTCAACTTGAAGTTAAAAAATATGTATATTACTCTTCCAAAAATGAGGACTCTATTATTTGGAAGGAAGAGGATTCTGGAAATTTCTCTATTAAATCTGCTTACCTCCTTAACTTCAAGAATTCTAGCCAAAAATATTACTAGAGTAAACTTTGGGTTAAATAAATTCTACCTAAAGTTAACATTTTCCTATGGTTGGCTACTCAGAATAAAATCCTCACTATGGATAATTTTAGGAAATGTGGCATGCTCCTCCCCAATAGGTGTGTCCTTTGCAAAAAAGAGGAGGAAAGTGTCAACCACCTCCTCATCTCATGCCCCTTTTCTCAAGTGGTGATGTCCAAGGTGTTGGATATTTTCAGTCCAATGGGTATGCCCTAATTCCATTAAATAATGTTGGTTACAATGGGATTTCCCTTTTAGGTATCCCTTTCTTATGGCTCACGTGGAAAATGGCCCTGTCACACTTCTTTTTGGAGATTATGGAAGGAAAGAAATTCTCTCATCTTCAAAAATTAGAAGGCCAATATCAAAAATGTCGAGTCTTGGCTGATTTCCTCAATTAAAGAGAAATCCAAACTCATTAAGGTGAAGTCTAAAAAGGCCAATTCTAGTATAGAAGAGGAATTGCTCAAATAGTTCACATTCTTTCCACCTCAAGCCAATTTCTCATCCACTAAAATTAAATGGTCCAAAACTGAAAGGGGAGAGTCAAACTTAATTTTGATGGGACTTCTAAAGGCAACCACATGTCATGGATGGTGGGGGAGGCATAATCAAGGATCATAATGTGGATTTGGATCTTAGCCTATGCTAGTCCTTTTGGGACTTAGATCAACAATGTGGCTGAAGCTCATGCTCTTCTCTAGGGTGTTAGTCTTGTAAAGGAGAAAGGAATTAAACATATCCTTATTGAGGGGGACTCTCTTCTCATTTTAAATGCAATCAGCAAGACTAGTCACAATAATTGGGTCTTGGGAAATATTATTAATGATACTAAAGAACACCTTAAGTACTTTGATTCCCATATCATTACTCATATCCCTTGCATAGGAAATGCTTGTGTGGACATATTGGTGAATGAGGGAGTTAAAATAATGATTATAGGTGTGGCAAAAAGGTGAGGTCATACCTGTGCATATTAATGATATTATTAATCATGAAAATTTGTAAGCACTTCACCTTAAGCAACACAAGGGAGAATAATGGGTTCATTTTCCAATATTACAAAAGCGTGTCTGGCTTAAGCTATTCTTGGAAAGACAAGTCTAATTTCAAAAATTGTAGACCTCAAAGTGTTGTGCATTGTCTGATTCCATGGGTGGTGATAGAACTAGAGTCGAGCCATCCAGTCATGGGCATATTGTGGAGGATAAGTCTATGTGGCACCTTTTTTGAATTGGGGTTTCAAGAACTTTATCACCAAAATCCAAGGGCATGATCCCTCGCTTACTATGGAGTTCAGGCTGGCATGGAAGGAAGGGAAAGTGGTGATCCGTGGCATGTAAATAGAAATGTCAAAGGAAGCTATAGCCCGTGCTAATGGCATGGACATGGAAGGTTTGAAAATATTCAAGGATAGGAATCAAAGAGAGTACGAAATCAATAATTTCTTTATCGGTAAGGAAGTTGTCCATTACTTCACCGATGGTATTGCTCATTCTTGGATTCTTGGGGTGTGGAGAGAGGTATTCCTTTACATCATGAATTATCTATACGACTTTGGAGGTAAGTATCGCAAGATATATACCCACCACTTGTCATTTATGAACATGTTTAGACATAAAAATTGCTCAAGTATCCCCTTCTATCTTTGTATGTCTTCGACCACCTCGGTGAGGGATTTATAATGAAGTAAGGTAGAGTCTCCCATCCAAAGGGTCTCATTCTTCTCTTGTTTCACAATGGGAATCCATCCCGGGATAAAAAATTCCCTTAATTGAATATGAGAAGGATATTACCTTAACTAAGTGTCTATCCAAGATGAGGGAAGGAAATATTGGTTCTAATAACATGGTGAGGGGAAGATTGTGGAAGGGATGGAAAATCGAATCTGGTCCATTTAAGGGGAAGGATAAAGTTACCCCGGAAGGAGAGCATGGTATTGATATGTGGAAGAACAAAGTTTAGTACTTGGAGACGGTGGTCCAGGTCCTGGAAGAGACTAACTCGGTGGTGAGAAAGGGCATGATTGATAGTATCAAAGCCACCAAGAAAATATTCTTGGCCTAGAATAACATCCAGGGGATATCAAGTAGTTGGATTCTTTGGTTCGAGATTTGGGCATTCATCTAGATGCTGTGGAAAAAGAGAAGTGGAAAAGGAGGTGGATCAGTTATGATGAAGAGGAAGAGGAGGAGTCTGAGGAGGAGGAGGAATCTAAGGAGGAAATTGAGGAGGACATCAAGGAAACCCCCAGATGAAGCTGAATTTGGATTCTAGCATGAAAGAAGAGACCAGGGAGGTTAAACCCTCCAAAAAAGTAAAGCTAACTAATGGAACTTCTTTCAAACTATCTGCGGACTTTCAGGGAAATTTCTCTATTTTTCTTGTTTAATGGATTAGATCTCTTCTAATCATTATTTCTTAGACCCCATATCCATTTTGGAGTTAAGTTTGTTTAACTCTGGGGGTCCTTTTCCTTTTTTATCTAACTTTTCTTCTATCATGATGTAATATTTTTGTACTCGGCCTCTAGGAGCCTATCCCTTTTTTACCCTATCTAATAAAAAAACAATGTCATGATGAAATATCATGAGGAAAAGGAGAAAAGACATTAAAAAACAAGAAAAATAAGACAAAATATTAATTCACCTATGTATAAGGTCATGAACCACCAAACATAACTGATTGTAATGTTTGAGATATTTCCCACTATAGGGTAGTGGAAAATGGGCATCGTAAGGATATGCGAGATAATATACATCACTATCTCTACAAAAGCTCTTTATTTTGAATAAGATGATCCATAATGAATAAAATTTTCCATGTCTCCCTTTAGGTTTTTATACTTATCCCATAGCAAGAAAAATTCATTTATTTGGAAATGTCTCTTTATTGCCTTCTTGTTAAATAACTTTTTAACTCTTGATGTTCTACAATTCGATTGAAAATAAGACTCATTTATTCTTCCCAAGATTCTCAAACACATGATCCTCTTAACTACAACATTGTTAAAATTCCATCTTCAATTGTTTTCACCATTTGCAATGCTATGAATTCAAATGATATGGGTATTTGAGCATTTCTTCCATATAATAAGCCGAAATGGTGACATCTCGATAGACCTCTTGATGTGATGCGATCAGCCCACAATACATCATAAAGTATTTTATGCCATTTTTAATTTTCATCAACCAAATTTTTGACAATAGTAATGATAATATTATTACTACATTCCACCTGCCCATTTCCTATAGATAATAATTTAAAGAATTCACCAATAGAAATTGATGTGGGAGCATAACTTACGGAGACCATAACTTTTGATCTGACCGTTGGATCATCTTGAAATTTTACGGATGGTAGATATACATTAGTACTATGCTAGGGTCAAATTTTAATGCAAGGTTGTGGCCACTTTAGTACATTTTTGTGCTTGGATTCCTTCATCTAGTGGCCTAAAATTGGCTCTGAACGTTTTTTTCACTTTTGACTAGGTCTTAGAACTTTAATAACTTTTGTTGTGCTTGTTAGAATAAGTAAAAATTTTGCATGAGCCTTAATTTATGAAGGAATATTTGGAATGAAAATTTTGCATGGCCCATCCAAATTGTTTTGCTAATAGTTAATTTTTGGCATTTTGGTTTTTTAGCAATTTAGGGTTTTTGGCATTTTAGGGTTTTTAGAGTAGATGTGAAATAAAAAGGTGGATTGTAATGATGTAAAATATTAGTGTGGATTATAGAATGAGAAGAAAGATATTTCAAAACTCTGGTTTTTATTTGTAAAGTTGTTTATGTGTGTTTTGGAGGTAATTCAACCTCTTACGATTGTATTCACATCAATTGGTATTAGAGTTGGATTTAGATCTTGCAAAAATAGTTAAGGTAACATATTACATTTTTCTATGGAATTTTTACCTCTATTTTATATAATCATGGCTATAAGTGGGAGGAGGTTATTCCTAGATGACTAGGCTTATGCGGGAGCTCACAAAGACAAGTTGTTGAGCTCATAAGAGAAGTTACCCGCCTTAGAAGGAGACATGAAAATGGGGATGCGAGACCTAGATAGTGACACTAAAGAAGTACCTCCATTAATGAATGAAGGATGATATGAAGAATAAAATGAAAGAGATGAATAAACCATGAATGGGAGACCATTTGAGGAGAGATTGATTTAGGCTTTAGAGGGAAATAATGATGACATCAAGATTAATGTTCTTGATTATGGTGGAGGGTTACGACCAAAGGAGTTGATTGATTGGTTGAATTGTATGGAAAAATTATTTGAGTGGAAAACCCTTTCAGAGGAGAAGAAGTTTAATTTTGCATGCATTAAGTTGGCCAGACATGCATTGATATGGTGGGATCACCTACAAAATGAAAGAAAAAGGAATGGAAAGGGAAAGATCCGAAAATGGAATAAAATGCTAAAGAAGATTGAAAGAAAAGTTTCTTCCTATAGATTATGCTCAGACACTCTTTCAAAGGTTCCAAAACCTAAGACAAAAGGATCTCAGCATTGATGAGTATACCAATGAATTTTACAAGTTGTCAATCAGGGTGGAACAGGGAGAGTCTGAAGAACAGAAGGCTACACGGTATATAAATGGGTTGAGTTACACCATACAAGATGAGCTAAGTATGCTTTGGATCCATAGCCTAGATGATGCTTATCAACTCACATTAAAGGAAGAAGAAAATAACAAGAGGAATAATTTTATAAGAGGTGTGAAGAGAGGGACATCATCATCTCCAATGAGAGAGCGAGGGTAGATTTTAATCTACAAAAGGAGAATCCTCTAGTGCGAGGAAGGGCATGAAGATTCTAGTCAAATCCATGGTAACTACCAAATAGGTAGGGGTTTTTAGAGGGTAAGAGGTTATAATGGAGGACGGGGATGGAATAATTCCCAAAGGTAATTAATATACATGTTATAAATGTGGTGAAGAGGGGCACAAATTTTTGAGTGTCCACACTATCCTACACAAGATAGATGGCAAGGAGAAAAACCATGAGTAAATCTGGTTGAAGCTAAAGAGGAAGAAGAAATGGAGGTTACTACAGACTTTGGTGAAACCCTCATAATAAGGAGGATGGTGATTGTACCATAGAAAGAGAAATAATAGGATGGTGTTGGTGCTGATTCGTGGCTACGAACAAATATATTTCAAACAATATGCACCTTTGGAGGAAAGGTATGTAAAATTATTATTGATGGTGGTAGTTATGAAAATATGGTTTCAATTGTGATGGTTGATAAAATCAATCTAAAATGTGAGAAGCACCCATATCACTATCATATATCATGGTTTAAGAAAGGGAATGAGGTAACCATAGATAAAAGATGCCTTATAAATTTTTCAATTGGGAATACCTACAAGTATGATGTGTTGTGTGATGTTATCCCATGGATGCATCTCATGTATTAATGGGGGAGGCCTTGGTAATATGATAAAAAAGGTTTCACACGATGGAGGAAAAATACATATAATTTTTGGAAGGATGGTGTAAATGTGGTCTTGTTACCCTTCAAGGAAGAAGAGAAGAGTAAGGGTTTATTGGATACAAAAGAGTTTGTTACAGAAATGGAAGAAGTTGGCTGGTGTTATGCACTGATGTCAAAGAAGGTGGAAATAGAGGATTTTAATATACATTGCTACGGAAAAGGTACTAAATGAATACAAAGATGTCATACCAGATGAGCTACGAGATGGGTTACCTCCGAAGAAAGATATTCAACACCATATTGATTTGATCCCGAGGATCGGGCCTTCCAAACCGAGGTAACCTATCGGATGAGTCGACATAGAGTGAAGAGTTGAATAGACAAGTGACAGATCTAATACAAAAGGGTTAGTGAGAGAAATCATGAGTCCATGTGTATCTACGACACTATTGACTACCAAAAAATATAGGCCCAGAGAATGTGTATAGACAACGGGGCCATAAATAAGATCACAATTAAGTATCGGTTCCCAATTCTAAGATTTTATGATATGATGGATGTGCTTAGCGGGCACGATATTTTAGTAAGATTGATCTGTGAGTTGGTACTACTAGATCTGGATGCGTGAAGGGGATGAATAGAAAATGACTTTCAAAACAAAGAAGGATTATGCAGTGGATGGTTATGCCATTTTGGCTATCTAGTGCACCCAGTACATTTATGAGGCTGATGAATAGAGTAATATGAGAATAAAATGGAAATTTTGTTGTTGTCTATTTTGATGATATTCTAATATTCACTAAGATAGTGGAAGGACACTTATTACATATGAAATTGGTGTTAGAATTACTACGTAAAGAGACTCTATATGAAAACTTAAAGCGGTGTAGATTTCTTTAGAAGAGTATTTTTTTGGGGTTTGTCATATCGGAGGATGGATGAGGAAAAAGTAAAGGAAATTTTATAATGGCCTATTCAAGGAATGTGACGAGAGGTTTGTAGTTTTCATGGATTGGAAAATTTTTTTAGGAAGTTCATCAAGAATTTGATAGTAGCATTGTTGCACCCATAACAAAGTGTACAAAAGGAGGAGTTTGTATGGACCAAGGAAGTAACAGAGATAACTTTGAATTATTGAAGAAAAAGTGTCGAAACACCTTTTTGTGCTCGCCATATTTTAGAAAGGTCTTGAGGTTGGCTGTGATGCCTCACATGTTGAGATTGAAGTTGTATTGAATAAAAAAGGAAGACCAATGGCATTATTTAGTGAAAATCTAAATTAATCCAAGAGGAAATATTCTACTTATGATGTGGAATTTTATGTTATTGTTTCATGCATTAAGGCACTTTGGTGAGATTACTTGGTAGCAAAATAATTTGTACTCTTTACCGACCATGAAGCCTTGAGGTATATAAACACACGAAGAGACTAAATAGTCGGCATGCAAAATGGGTTTAATTTTTGCAAGAATATACTTTTGTCTTAAAGAATAAGTTAGGTAAGTAGAATCAAGTTTTTGATGCCTTGAGTAGACATGTAGCACTTTTGACAATAATGAAAAATTAAGTAGTAGGGTTTGAGGCAGTTAAGGAATTGTATGAAGGTGATCCAAATTTTGGTGATGTTGTGATACAACTTAAGGAACCTACCCCATATAGTGGTTCTTCTAATTATTTGATGCGGGATGGTTTTTTGTTTAGGAAACAATTATGCATCCATGCTTTGGTTGATGAGAGAAAATATTATAAGAGAATTGCATAGTGGGGGTTGGCTGGACAATTTGGTATAAGTAATAATCCCAACAAAGTTTTGAGTCACATTTGGAAGAATGTCTGCAGAAGCTGGGTACAAATCTATAGTTCGGTAGTGTATATCACCACCATACTTGATGGGTAGATGGAAGTAGAAAACAAAAGATTGGGAAATCTCCTACGTTGCATAGTTGGAGAAAATCCAAAACAATGGGACTTAGATTTACCTCAAGCTAAATTTTCCTATAATAGCTTGGTAAACATGTCAACAGGAGGTCTCCTTTCCAGTTGTATATGGTAGGAATCCTAAGGAGGTCTGGATCTGATTGTGCTACAGTGAAGATAAAAATAGTGATGATGTAGAAGCATTTGCAGAACACATTCTTCAATTGCAAGATGAAGTGAGAAGCGTTGAAAGTGAGCAATGCACAATATAAATTAGCTGAATATGCTAGTAGGAGAGTAATTATATTTGAGGAAGGAGATATGGTGATGGTTCATCTTATAAATGAGAGGTTTCCAAAAGGGACATATAATAAACTCAAGTATAAGAAGATTGGGCCGTGTAGGATTCTAAAGAAAATGAGTGATAATGCCTACAAGGTGGAGCTACCTGAAAAATTTGCTATCTCACAAGTTTTTAATGTTTCTAAATTATATAATTTTCCAAGTCATGATGAAAATGTTGCGAGGAGGAAGAAATAAACTGGGAGCAGCAGATGTCGAAGAAGAAAAAGAAAGGATAATGCGTGTCTTGGACCAAAAGACAATCACTACTAGACATGGGAGCTACAACAAATATTTGGTATATTGGGAAGGTTTGCAGCAATAATAAAATACTTATATTCTTGAGTGGGAGTGAAAGAAGATTGACAGTGAAAAATTAGATGAATTTCATCAACTAAATTTGCAAGAGCTGAATTCTTTTCAACCAGGAGAGAATGATGTGGGAACATAACTTACAAAGACTATAACTTTTGATCCGACCGTTGGACCGTCTTGAAATTTTATAGGATGGTAGATATATATTAGTACTGTAATGTGGTCAACTTTTATTCCAAGGTTAAGGCCAATTCAGCACATTTTCGAGCCCAGATTCCTTCATCTAGTGGTCTAAAATTGGCTTGAATGTTTTTTTGCTTTTGACTAGGTCTTACAACTTTAATAACTTTTTTTTCTTGTTAGAATAAGTCAAAAAAATTTGTGAGACTTAATTTATGAAGGAATATTTGGCACAAAAATTTTGGGGCCCATCCAAGTTGTTTTTGCTAGTAGGTAACTTTTAGAATTTTAGGAGTTTTGGCAATTTAGGGATTTTTAACATTTTAGGGTTTTTAGAGTAGACGTGAAATAAAAGGTGGATTGTAATGATGTACAAGATTAGTGTGGATTACAAAATTATAAGAAATCTATTTTGAAACTCCTATTTTTATTTACAAAGTTTTTAATGTGGGTTTAGGAGGTATTTCAACCTCTTGTAGCTAGATTCACATCGAAATTCCATAACCGTAAGAAAAACCAATAAGTTATGCAAAAAAACATTAGATGCATTATCCATCATAATATTTTGTAGAAGGTCATACTTGAACTAAGATATGATCTTTAATGAAATTACAAACCACGTTAGAAGTAGTTTTCTTGACTGAAATTACTTGAACCACTTGGTGAAGTAATGCATTCTTTGTGATAACATGAGTATGCCCGATAATGGAGTTGGGATTCAAGGTTTTAATAAAATCAAGACCTCATTCTTAAATGAATCTTTGGTTTCAGTGGGAGGGATGCATGTTTAGGAATTGCAACAAACTTTTGATAGGTTTCACATTTTAAAACCCAATTTTATGCATCTCTAAAAAAGTTAGCTAGTAGTAGTGTGCTCTTAGTATTTTGTGGGATGTAATAGACACTTTGAGAAATGTCCTCCACATGCTTGGGCATCAAAATATTTTGGGAACCTTTTCTTGCTGCTCCTTAGCAACGCATCTCAAGACAAACCCATCAATACTCTTTTTGAACAAGCTATTATCCAAAATAACATACTTTGTAGCTCTCAATTTAATGGTTCTCTTTTATTTAGCATTCAAGTGCTCAATAGATTCTCCATATGTTGGAAAATATATAATATTTCAGTACCATCCATCTCTTTGTACTAGAAAATACTACCAATGGCATATTGATTGTATTTGAATCCTTAAAGCTTTATTCTTAGTTTTTTCATTACTATCAAAAATGAGTCTACAAAAACTCCTTCCACACACCAATTTAGTTTATTTTATGTCCAAATCATCTTATTGGACCTTTGGGATCCATGTTCTCTTATTAGATCCTAATTCTTGTTTGTCAAAATTGATTTGATAACAATATTAGGGACCATAATTATGGTATATGAGTTGAAGATGTAATATCTAAATTTTTCGACATCTTTAACCATTGTGTAGCCATGCTTTATAATTAGAGAGTATTTGAGTTCATGATATTTTAACCCACAACTCATGAAATCAATGGGATATTTAATGACTTCATCATTTTTACACCAAATTGGCTGAAAAGTATGTTCCAAAGAATAAGAATAGATAATAAATTATTATTTAAAATAAGGACATACAAGAGGTTTATGCTTTTCTGATGGAATTTTTGATTTCTTTCGAGGCTTCTTTACCTTATTTTATCAGTTTGAATTTATTTTTCCTTTCATTATATCAGCAATGTGTTTAGCGACTTTGGAAAAATTGGGCACAAATATTCTAAAAAAGTTCACTTTCCCAAAGAAAGAGTGAACACCATTTTTATAGTAGGAAGGGATAGGCTATTGATGGCCTAAACTCTTTCAAGGTTAATTTTGTTCCTTCTTTAGACATAATTTTTCCTAAAAATTGTCCTTCCATAACTCTAATATAGGATTATTTGGATTGAATGAAATCTGTGGAGGTGACATCACTCTAGCACTTTCTCAAGGTGTTTCAAATGATCTTCATATTTCTTGGAAGACAATTAGATCATCGAGATAGATATCAATGAATTTTTTTTTCTTGAGATAAAAAATTCCACATCTATGCTCTTTGAAATGTTTCTCCCATTGATAAGATCAAATGACATTATTTAATATGGAAACATTCCCATCGGGTGGTGAATGCAATTTTACATTGGTCATCTTTTACAACCTTGATATGATTATATCTAGAGAATCCATCAAGCATGGACATAATCTAAGAAACTATGAAAACTTGCAACACTTATTCATAATTGGTAGGGGATAATTATATTTGAGAGATACTTGATTTAAAATTTGAAAATCAATGCAAATTATTATCTCTCCTTTAATCTTACGTATTACAATGATGTTTGTTATCCATGTTGAATGATGAATAGGAAAAATGATCCTAAAAATAGTCCTAGCTATTTTTGAATTTTACTACCTTTATTTCTACTTGAAGGGAACAATGTTATATTTGAGTGTGATTGTATGTTGTATTTATTATAGATTGATGGACTTGAGTCTTTATATGAATAGTTGATAATGTGCATATATTTTCTCAAGAGTGCAACATATCTTCTTCATTCTTCTTGTCATTAAAATTTACTTGATATTTACCATGTGGGATTACTCATGAGTGCCAATGTTTACTTTAACATAATCCATAGAGTTTGAAGTTCTTTATTTTTCTTTACCTTTGATAAAATTCTCATGTTTGTCAAAGAGTTCTTAAAGTTAAATAAAACCCTTGTGGATCTTAGTCCATCTTGGTTGAATCATCCAATCTCCTTGATATTCACTTTAGATTCCATCTTTGCTGGATGAAGAAGTGTATTATTTATAAACTAAATCACTTCCTTCAAAATAGATATTGTTAAAATTATCGCCCTTATACGAGATAGGATTTTATATGTTGGTCTTCATTAAAAACTTTTCAGTTCTCTAAGTTATCAAGTACACTTGATCCAAAGATAATTTCAATAGTGAATTTTGTTTATCAAACTTGGGAGGAGGAATCATAAATGAAGATGAGGATACTTTTATTTTTCATTATCACTTCATGGGATGGATTTAATTGAAAATAAATCAAAGTTTTCAATGAATTCTTGTTGGTGAGAAAATGTTTTAGGTGGAAAAATTGGTGGGTATCCACCAACACTCTTAGACTATAGGTCCATTTTCTTGAATGATGTAGTTCCATTTATTATGGATGAATGAAAATTAAATATGTGTGTGGCCTAAAGTTTGGGGTCCTATATGAACAATCCATTGTACCTGTATGAAAATCCTTGTAATTGATTGCAAAGAAATAATTTGTTGAGAATGTGGAAAAGGGAGTGGGAAAAATGAAGGGGGATTACTTTCTCAAATAGAAAATCAGATGCCTTCAAACATTAATAAAATTACTTCAACACACATATATAGAAAGAGAAAACTTTTAACTAGCACCAAGACAAGATAGAATTAGAAACACAAAGTTTCGTTAATATCTCATCAATAAAATAAATAAAATCCTTTCTTCTTCATTGATATTTTGGAAAATTTTTACATAGTGAGGAATGGAAGAACATGTGAGGAAGGAGAATGGAAGAAATAGCTAGCTCTTTTTCTTTTTCATAAGTAGTTATCTACTCCTGAGCATACAAAATTACAACCCTTAAGAATGAGGGTGCCATTACAATTTATATACTTGAGAAAGAATCTTCACCTAAACCCCATATGATTTTTCATTTGTCCCCTTTTATTAAGTAAGGGTAATGTTGTTCCTTTTTCATTTTCATATGTGTTTTCATTGATGTCAAGTTACATTGATGGAAAAAGTATTTGATGTCAAGTGGCATTGATGGCAAAAGGGTTAATTGGTAAAGTGAGAAAGCGAGAAAGATGAACATTGATTAGTAGTTTCAACTCACGAGAGAATTCATGATGGTCAGGATAAGTTCTAAGGGACTTAATCAGATTTTTGCAAGCCACGAGAGATGAGGAGTTACCCTCCAAAGTCTCTAGAAAGCCACATAACTCTATAAAAAGTTATGGAAGCCTAGTGAAAGCCGTGAGAAAAGGAATGAAGCTTGAAAGAAAGAAAAAGGAGCCAAAGGACAATCCATGAGTGAGAATTGTTAGGCCACGATGTGAAGGAAAATCCATGAGAGTAGGAAGTCTTGATGAAGCCATGAATAAAGGGAAAATCCATGAAGAACTAGAAAATCCACGAGAGAACTATAAGGGATATAAATGAGTGGAGATAATTACGGGTAAAAGGATAGAGTCGTGGATAGTGAACAAAGCCACGTGAAAGGTAGCGAACAAGGAGGAAAACCACCAAACATTGTAAAATATTTGAGAAGAAAAGAAAAGCCATGGATATCTAAAAATCCACCGTGAAAGGAGAAAATTCGTAGATTAGAGAATAATGTCGTGATATAAAGGAAAAGGTCAAAGAAGCTAAGGAAAGCCATAGATTGAACAAGTATGAACTGGACAGGGCTCGAGGATAATAAAATTGATTTAAACATGGACAAGTGAGATTTTTTCTCCAAAATTGATGGTGATTCGATTGTCTGGTGATTGTGGCTAAGTATACGACTTGAGCTCCACAAAGAATGAAGAAATCTATAGTTCTAGTTGTCAACATTTAATGCTCATTGACTTTGTGGAAATATAGTTGCAGTTCTCTATGTGATTCCTAATTTTAAGGAAAAATTAAATATTAGAGAAGAAAGCAACTCACTCATCTTGATCATGTTGGAAATCCTAGAAAGATGAGAAATCTATTTTTGGTATTGGCTAATAAATAATTTCTGGTAAATGCATAGAAAAAGGTGAAATCAAGCCAAATATAGCAAGAGAAAAATATGGAGTTAGTTGTATTCATTTAATGGACCAGATTTTTAGGTGACAGAGAAGGAAAGATTACATAACACACCAAAGGAAGTATTGGAATGGGTCGATTGTCTATATAGAGGAAATTTGATACCAATATGTGTATTTCTCAAGTGAGAAGATTATTAATTCAAGATAAAGGAGTTATAGAAATAAAAGAGAGAGGAAGGAACAAAGAAAACAAATGAAATGAAGAAGATATATCAGATGAGAAGAACATCGGTATAAGGAGTTGATTGATCAAGAAGATTTTGAATCGAATAAAAAGAAGAGAGTGACAAAGTGAACAAAAACAGATACAAAAAAGTGATCATAATCTATTATGTAAGAAATTTTGAAACTAGATGATTAGAATTTGTATGTAAAAATAATAAGTCTAAGTTGTAGCTTAACATATTTAGGGGGTTGTAGACCTCCTTGTGGGTAGGTGCCTACAAAATATCAGTTGTAGTGATTAAATTAGGGGTTGGTGCTCCTTGCAAGTTGGTGCTTGCTAAAATTCGTTGAGTGGGTGCTCAATAAATCTTCGAGTGGGTGCTTGAAGTTGTGAAGTGGGTGCTTCATAGGTTGAGTGGGTGCTCAACCAAAACCATTGTAAGCTTTAGAATTGGTGTTCCTAATAAAGCCTTGGTTTCAAGTGGGTTTTTCTCCCGAAAGGGTTTCCCACTATAAATTATGTGTTTAGTGTTTTACTTTCTATTATATGTTTGACGAAATGCACATGATATAATACTACACAAATTTAAGGAATTATGGATTGGTCTAACTCTGTAAATTAATTTTGATGTGCACATTGATTCACCCCCTCTTAGTGCTTATGATATCTAACAATTGGTGTCATAGTGACATCATTCTATCGAAGCTTAATATCTTCAAGGAGATCCTCTCTTCACAAGCATGGCAATAAATTAGGCACATGGTAGTTTATAGCTTTTATCAAGATCACCTCTCTTCACTAGAATGAATTATGCATTCTAGAGAATAAGGATGAAAACATATCTGATGTCACTTGGTTTTGATATCTGGGAATGTGTTGAGAAAGGATACAATCCTCCAACCACACCAATCACTTCTTCAACGAGATAAAGTAGAATATGAATGCAACTCAAGAGCCATGAATTCCATCCTATGTAGCTTTATCAAACAAAATTTGTAAAATTTATGCACTACAAAACAGAAAAGGAGATTTGGACCAAACTTTAGAGTATTTATGAAGGAGATGAAAAAGTCAAGTTAGCAAAGTTGCAGACCTACAGAGCTCAATTTGAGAATCTAAAGATGAAATATGATGAAAGTATAACAACCTACCTACATGTAGAGAATAGATGAAGTTATCAATATGATTAGAGGCCTAGGTGAAAAACTATAATAATATTTTATTGTCCAAAATATTTTGAGATCTTTGACTACAAATTTGATGCAAAGTTTCAGCTATAGAGGAAGCCAAAGACATGAAGACTCTCACAATGGATGAATTACAGAGCATTATTTCAGCATACGAGATGAGGATGATTGGAACCAAGACTACCAAGAAAGAGGTAGCATTTAAGGTCAAGAAAGAAACCCATTCCAAACAAGAAGAAGAAAGAAGAATCAGATTCAGAGGATGAATTAGATGATGAAAATATTGAAGAAATGTTTGTAAGAAGACTGAAAAGAGGTTCAGGTAAGTATAAAGAGAAATTCCTTTCAAATTCTTCACATGTGGACAAGTAGGTCATTTTTCTGTTAAATGTCCAAATAAAAATAAAGAATCTCATTCTGAACATGAAGAGGATAATCATAAACACAATAAGAGAGAAACTGGATATAAAAATAAAAATAGAAAGAAGAAGTTATTTAAGAACAAAAGGAACTTCTATTCAAAAGAAGAGTCAAGTGAATATGATTCAAGCAACCCAGGAAGCTTTGAAAATGAAAATGATGAAGATTAGTCTGAATGTTTTTTTATGGCCATGGATGCATCTGAAGAATGTAACTCTAAAGGAAATAATATAGTTGAATTTGAATACTTTAATGAAGAAGAAGCTGAAGTAAATCTTGAAGCTGAATTAGTATGTGCTCTTGAAGAATTGAGACTGTGTAGAAGAAAGAATCAAAATATGAGATGCACATTAAAATATTATGAAGAAAAATCCACATATTTGAGGAAATATAAGCTCTAATAGGATAATAAGAGGCTAATGAGCTCAAAGAGCTTGAAACTCAGCTTGGAAAAATATCTCAAACTCTTACAAATCAAAGGAGGATGAATGCACAAAACTGAACTCAAAACTGGAGTAACTAAAAGTTGAGATGGAACAAATGAGCAGCAAGCTGATAGTGTATGAAAAGATAGAGAAGAGTTCTAATGTTTTTAATGGTATACTAAGTGGCCAACATGATATAAATGATAAATCTAGAATTGGTTTTAAGGAAGAAAGTAAGGAAAAGGAACTTACAAAGAATGAAGGAAACAAGACTGCATCAATTCCAAGAACCTCTTCTACTGCAAATAAAGAAGACATCAAAATAGTCAAGAGAAGGAAAAATACTCCTAGAATCACCTATGTAATGAGGTACACTCACTCTTTCTATGGTTATTGCTTTTCATGTAATCAGTTTGGACACAAAGCCGTGAAATGTAAAAGATATACTAGAGGCTATAAAAGAAACTATAATTCATCTTACCTGAATGAACTATAATTTTTTTGCTATAAGTATCATAATAAGGGTAATGTAGATTCAAAAAAATAAACAAGAATGACACAAATAAGAGAAATGGGTGTATGTTGTAAAGAAAGATGCAAAAAAAAGAAAAGAGTCTTGCTCAATAATGCAAACCGCATTTCATGTGAAAATGAAGATAAAATATTGTATCGGGATAGTGGATGCTCCATCCATATGACATATGACAAAACAAAATTCATTTCATCACCACATAATGCATCGGGGAGATGTGAGATGCGGTGATAACAATTCAACAAATATAGTTAGAAAAGAAACCTTAAGTCTAGATAATGGAAAGACTATCCTAGAAAATGTTCTATATGTTGAAGGTCTCAAACACAATATGTTAAGTGTGAGTCAAATGTGCAAAAGGGGATATAATATGATCTTCCATGACAAAGGCTGTGATATTATCAATGAAAAAATAGGAAAGAAAGTTACAAAAGCTAAAAGGACAAAGAACAACATGTATGTTCTAAATGAAATAAATAAATAAAAATTCTTCACAAGTAAGGTTGATTACAGTGGATGTGGAAAAAAGGTTGGGACATGTGAGATTTGAGAATTTGGTAAAAATAAGTGCTAAAGGGTGTGTGAAACATATGCCAAAAATTGTAAAACCAGCAGATACACTTTGCAAAGCATGCTTGCATGGTAAAAAAACAAGGAGATCATTCAAATCAAAGGAATACTCTACAACCAGACCTCTGGAGTTGATTCATACAGATCTTTGTGGGCCTACTAGAACTGAAAGTATACAAGGTGAGGTGTATTTCATGTTACTAATAGATGATTACACCAGAATGACATGGGTAGCTTGCTTAAAGCATAAATCAGAAGCCTTAGACAAATTCAAGAAATTCAAAGCACTAGTGGAGAATGAGAAAAAAAATATCAAATGCCTAAGATAAGATAGAGGTGGAGAATTCTGGTCTAATGAGTTTGATGAATTTTGGGAAAAAAATTGGAGTCTAAATATTAGCTAAATACCAAGAGGCATGCACGCAAGATCATTAAATAAAAGGGCGCTCGGGGAAAAGTGCACATGAAATTTTTTTCAAAAGGGTTTAAGTGAAACCGGGGCATGCGTGAGAGGAAAAAGAAGGGTTTAAAGGACTTAGCCATATTTTTTCATCATGGAGTCACTTGAGGAAAAATGTGAGGACCCGACTAGGCATGATAAGTGGATAAGGTGCTAGCTTAGAACCTTGGAGGCCAAGAAAAGGATATTCCATGTAGGGAATATTCCTAAAGGCATCATTACAGTTAGTGGAAGGTTTTGTAAAGAGGATAATCCTATTTAAAGAAGTTCTTGGGACAAGAAAAAGAGAGAGAAATAGAGGGAGAGAAGGGAGAAGGTAGTGCGAAGGCACTAGAAGGTACGTGAGTGCTAAGAGAAGGAGGGTAACGAGGTGCTGCATAAATGTTAGGAAATACTAAGGGTTTGGAGCTCATGATGCTAGGGTTTAGAGTTATTTGTGCTAGAGGGTTATAAGAGATCTAATTAAGAATATGTATGGGTATTGGGGTTTATAACAAGGGTTATAATGGGGAAAGCATAGCTAGGATCTCTGATTAGATGGGTTTATAGGGGTTAGAGCTCTATCACTTGATGTATATGGTCTAAGATGACCCTTTTAAATGTAGTATGGCTACCAGAAACTTTTTAAATCAATATACATGGATCTATTATGTACATCATTCTTATGGGTGTAAACCCTCATGTTATTTGGCTTGTCATGACTTAGATCTGGTTCCTTGTGGTCATATAATGTTTATTTAGTTTTTGATGCATTAATGTGTAGATCTGTTAGTTATATATTATGCATTTTAAGTAGATGCATGTACTTATATTTCTAAAAATAATCCTCCATTAATGGAAGAAATCTCTTGCAAAGCTCACATAAAGGAGGATCGATGCCTACATGTTCCTCGATTAATAACCCAACATAAGGTGGGTGATAGGTTTGGCGTACTTGGGGTTAGAAAGAGGTATTGAGGGTAAAATAATGACTACATCTTGGTTCCGTTTCCAGGACCTATTTTAAATATATTGTGAGAGAAATGTGTAATGAAAGAGCACTTGACCTTGGATAGTGTCAAAGCATGGCTCAAAAACATGGAGGATGAGTTTGCTCAAATATTTAACATTGGAACTGAGTTTGATGCATGTAAATGGGTAGAGGATCACCTGTATCATGAGTTATATGAGACCTTTTTCTATTGTTTCCCAATAGATTTGTATGAATGGATATCATCATATGCATGCAGTCATATAGACCTCATGTTTAGACCTAGGAGGAATATCAGTACTATAGACCTCAATACTACATGTCTTTTCCATTAATGGAGGATGAATTACAGAATGAGAAGTACATTTACTTAGTTAAAATAAAAGTGGAAGGGACAACTTATAGATCCACACATTAATGCATTACAGAAACTTAATAACAATGTAATAAGCATAATAAACCATATATGAGCCATGATAGTCATATAACATGAGGGTTTACACCCTTAAACATGATATACATAACAAACCCACACACACACACACACATATATACACACACACATTATATATATTCATTTAGAATAGTTATGGTAGCCACATTTTACAATCAAAAGAGGTCATCATAGACCATACATGTTAAATGACAGAGACTCAACTCCTACAAATCTTCCCTTGTATGAGACCCTAGCTATACCCTTCCATTTTAACCCTTGTTATAGATCCTAGTGCCATATAGAGGCTCATGACATCCCTCACAACCCTTAACACTAAGTGCTCTAAACCCTAGCATTATTACAACACTCTGTTACTCAACATCTTACTCTCTATGCATTCTCTTTGTCTATCTCTTACATTCTCTTCTCTCTCTCTCTCTCTCCCCTTTCCTTTTTCTCACTTCGAGCATCTCTTTTTATAGGATCAACACCCACCACCATGCCTTCTCTTTTGAATAGATCATCATGTGCCAAGTGTTCGATGTGGTCCTCCAATGGTGAATTTCTTATCCCTTTGTAAACCCTCCACTCTCTGTAATGATGTCTCCTAGGAATATTCCTTGCATGGAATATCCTTTTCTTGACCTCCAAGGTTCCAGATGACACCTTATCCACTCATCACGCCTAGTCGGGTCCTCACATTTTTCCTCAAGTGTCTTTAGAATGCCAAATATGGATAAGTCCTTTGAACCCATGTTTTCCTTCCGTGTGCCCCTAGTTTCACCTAAACCCTTCTTAAACCCTTTTTCCTATGCACTTTCCCTTGAGCACCCTTCTTCTTGATCTTACACATGCGCTCCCTTTGGTACTTAGCCAATATTTCAGGGCCCAACATCACCCCACACTAAGCATGTTCTCCATCCTCGAAACATCCTACTTCTTCAAAGAATAAATAATAGTGGGACCAGGACAAATTGAATGAAGAATGAAAGAATGGAAGAATTTTCTACTACTATGTAGGAGGAGTGGGAATTCCTTCCTTACTGTTGCCTCAATCTTTTCCTAGGCATCCACCTCACCTGTGCACTACTGAAGTAGGTCACCCACTAGAGTGCTCACCTCCTCAAAACTCAATTCATCACCCTTAGCATTCAGTGTATCTACAATTCCTTCTAACTTCTTGCTAAGGTCATCCAACGCATCCATTCTGAGTGACCTAGGGATACAACTCCTTAAGACAATTCTTAATCAAACCCCACAAGGCTTCATTTATTCCATCTTCTTCTCAACCTCGGCTAGGATTTTATCATGCTCTTCCATATTTCCTTTGTTCTTCTCTTGAAACTCCTTTAAACCCACCTCATGTGCAACAACCAATATGCTTGCTACCACTGTCTCTATCAGCAATTTTCATACACAACCTCAACATTTACATGAGGTATTTATAAAGTGGTAAGGAGCTCGAATATCGAGTAACTATTTCCCTAATATTCAGTCTTTCTTCCTCCTTCTAGCATGCCAATGCCTCTTTTTGTTGATTCCAATGTGAGCAGCCACCTTTCCATGGTGAGGATGTGGGTCAAGTCTTCCAAGCATTGCATGGTTGACTCATATTTTTTCTCAAGTGGGGCCAAGTCTGGGTGCTTCAAGATTATGGCATCTGAAATCATCTCTATTTTCTTATAAATCTCATGCACCTTTTCCTTCTCCTCCCTTAATTCACACCTTAATTGTGTAGTTGATCAACTCCTCCTACTTTAACTCCTTGTTCTTCTCAATGATTTCTTCATTTTTCTTTTCAAGTTCTTCTTCCAGACCCTTACTTTGTCATTCCTCCCAAAGAGCCTCACCTTAACCTCCACCGATACCTTGTTGAGTGTGTTACAAAATTTCTCATCTGATAGTTGTTGAGCATTCACTAGAGGGTTTACTCCCTTAGTATCTGAGTATCTTCATCAACGCCTCATCTGAGTTGACTCAAACTTCGGGCTCATCAACATGGGACTCAAAATCCCAAGACAACATCTTCCTTGTGCATGGGTATGCACCATCTTCATTGAAAGAAGACCATGCAAGGAGTTGGTTTGAAGGCATGGTACTTTGGAAACACATGCATATAGTACCTTATTTGGATCATTGATATAAGTCATTCCTTTCTCCTTGCACCACTACCATACCCTTTCCTCCCATGTGCACTACCTTTGGGAAGCTTACCACCAGGTTGGGATCTCCACCCATGCTTCCATATTCCTTTTCTACACTTACTTTCCTCCACCTCCTTGAGCACTTCTTCGGTGCTTGCGCTCCACCTCTTGTTCCACCAAGTCTTTTATTATGCCTACTACCTCCCTTTCTATGACATCTTCTATCTACTCCTTGGTCAGGCTTGGAGTCCTTTGATCCTTCGTGTTGACTTCCTCACTTTCTCCCTTTCCATGAGCACCTCCTTCATCCTCATCCTTCTCTTCATTTCCCTTCCTCCTTTGAGTCATGTACATCATACACAGGATGGTCCTAAGCCTCACCATGCTCATTTGTCATCATTTTTCACCCTTGTTAGCCTCCATGCTCTCTGTTTCTTCTTGAGTCCTCCCTTTCTGATTACTTTCTACTTCTTCCTAACTAGTGATTTCAGTATAGGAGATTCTTATTTTTCTTCCTCTCTAGGTGACTCCTTCCTTACTAGTGATTATTTCTTTTTTAGGGGCTCCTCTTTCTCTAATGCCTCTTCCTCATGTGTGTCTCTTTTTCTTTATGGGGAATTCTTCCTCCATGTGCATAGGTGCTTTGGTTTTGCACTTGACTCCTATGCACCTATATTTTTTGTTATACTTGGTGCTTGGTGCCTTTTTCTCAAGTGCCTCCTCTCTCTCCCTTTTCCTTGTGCATGACCTTCTTCCTTAAGGTGGGGTCTTTTGGGATAGAGACATCATTCTCCATGTAAGTTCCCTTCTCATACTTTGCCTTATGCACAGGTATACCCTTGTTGTGGTTCTCCCAAAACATGAAATGTTACTAGATTTACCATATGCACATCATGGGAGACATACTTCTCCACATAGGTGTGCTTCTTTGGATATATCAAAGTCCTTGCAAGCTCGTAGTAATCTTGGTCTACCATGTTGAGGTCAAAAACCTTAACTTCTTTTCCTCCTTGAATCTATTAACCCCAGCCTAGAAGTATTGTGTTGTGAAGGAGAATGGTAACTTACACTAGGGACCTTGGTGCCATCTACTAGAGTAAACCTTCCCGATATAAAGTTGGTACATGATGAATTCAGCTTCACCTTGCAGTAAAATAGGTAACTTGCTCTAGGTATTCTCCACTCTACACCAAATGCATCACACATCCGCTTATACCATTTTTCTAGGCATGCCTTATGGGTGGCCATCATGGTGTCACAAGTGTACTTCTCAAATATTTTGGCAGGGGAGGGGTTCTCATCTAGGGTACTCCCACACAAATTTTTTTGGCCCATCAAGCACTCCAATCTCTGAAAATACAATGGTAAGGAGGACATTACCAAACATGATCTTTTCTCCATCGTGCACGCGTGACACGATGATTTCTTCTACTATGAACATCGAGAGGTTATAGATGGTCCCCTCTAAGATCTTCTAGCAAATGTTCAACCAAGCCTTGTTGATCTCGTGTCCATCTCTCCTATCCATTTAGTTTTGTGACCAAGCACGCATGGCCATCCTCATTACAAGGTCGAAATCACAGAGATGTCAAAATACCGTGACCCCTTCTCTTGTAGTCATAGGCTTCCACAGTCTTCTTGATGGCCTCCTTGTCATCCAAGTCATCATCAAATGATTCTCCTCACAGTAAGACTAGTAAATTTAGAAATTAGTTGGGAGTTATCCACATTCTTCATCCTACAAATAGAAATGGTCCTCATGTATGCACGACATTAACCACTGGTACATACCACTCAAGTTTTCCAAAATAGGAAACTCATAGAGTTGCAACAACCCATTCCTTCTCCATCTTCACCTTTACTTCATCATCATAGATAGGCATTCCATCTGGTGTCTTTTTCTGTAGGGAAACTAGTTCCAATGCCATCTCATTCTCTCATGGTGCTCATTTGATGGTTGTAGTCACTTATGGCCATCTTTCTAACATGAGACACCCATTCCTTTCCAAGAAATACATCATCTAGGTATTGCATCTCCACGTACCATTCTTCATTGAAGTTGGTGGAAACAACTTGTTTCCTTTTTCCCTTTCCCTTCTTTGGTGAAATAGTGGTTACTTTCCTTGGTGCCATTTCTCTTGTCGGGTTACTCAAAGTCCTTTCTCCTGATCCTAGCTCTACTTAGTTCTATGGCTCTACTCTTACATGAAAAATCCCTTCAATCATGTGCCCTAGCTATGGAACCCTAACCTAGAAAAACCCTTCCTTCCACAAGATGACGTATTCACTTGTGGGATTTGAAAACTCCTACAACCCTCTCCCTCATGCCCATGTACTATTTTTCCACCTCTGGTTCATTGATCAACCTAGCTATGCACTCAGATCTTCACAACCCTCTTTCACACAACTTTTCTCAAGGATGCCCTAGTTCACAAGAGCTCTTTGATATCACAAATGCAAGGTAACAATAATGTATCCCGACCTTCTACTTATAGTTTTTTCTTCTTTTCCATAATAAATGCAATGCCACCTACCATCATACCTTTTTGCAATAAAGGTAGATTTTTCTTCTTAAGCCAACCTTCAATGCTTTTACCCCTGTGCCCAATCCTACGTGAAACTCCTACAACCTTCCTAGCGCAAAAAATCCTACTAACCAAATATCCTTTCAGCATGCACTTACAATGTTGAAAAGGCACTTCTTCTATCCTTACCCTAATTTTTGACATCACCTACCTCATGTTGTTCCTGTGCTTCTCATATTTATACATGGTCTTCCAAACTCCTTACACCAAACTCCTTATGTCCACCTTTTCTACGCATGCTCTTCCAAACTACGCACTTTTGATCCTTCAATCCGGGCCATCAAACACAACTTCTACTACCAGCTTCCATTATTTGTCACATTACTCCACCCCACACAAAAATGATGCATGGTCCTTTGCACATATATTAAACTTTTGAAAATAATAAGTGGCTACCAACACACAACACACACACAACAACAAAAAAAAGGGAACAAGAAACAAGAAGGGGAAACACAAAGAAAGGAAAAGCATTAAGGGAAATCCTAGGCTAAATGGCAATACTACCTTATTTATGCATACAAGGAAGACTTATTTATAGTAGGGCTTCAACCTACTCCCATTGAAATGGCCTGGTAACCGTGTTCCATCCAGTGCTTGTAACTAGAAAGTGCACCGAATCAAGTATGTAGGATACATGTATGGGCCCATCCAATGGAATTTGAATTTCCTGAGGATGGTGCAAAAATTTGAGTCATATAATAGAACCATCTTTCCCAACCTCAATTGTTTGTTTTGATGTGTATATCATGCCATGCCTTCTACACTGGATTTTTCTTTTTTTTTTTCGACTCCACCTAGTGAGCAATAACCACCTTTCATCTAACCGCATTAACTTATCGATCCTCTCCTCAAGTGCTTGTTCATCAACTAACCTCTCCACATGCACATACATAGGATGATGGTAATATGAATTCAATTGGTAACACTGCTTCCATGCCAAACACCAATTGAAAAGGTGTGGCCTTGTTCAATCTTTTATAAGTAGTCTAGTATGACCATAACACAACAAAAACTTTATCATCCCAATCCTTTCTTCCCACATCACAAATCTTGGTTAACATGTGATTCAGAATTTGTTAAATGCCTCAATAGTTCCATTAGCTTGTGGGTGATATGGGGTAGTCTTGTGGTGGGCTACCATGAATTATGCCAACAAGATTCTAACTATCTCATTCAAGAAATGGGTACCCCTATCACTTGTTAAACTTAAAGGGACATCCATATCTGCTGATTATATTTTCCCATAAGAACCTAGCTGGTGTTGTCACTATGTAATCCTTTGTAGGTGTTTCCTCTTCCCACCTTGTTAAGTATTCAGTACAGTGTAATGATATATAGCACAAACCAACCTCCTTCATGCAAAGGTGAAATTGGTCCTACAAAATCAATCACCCACTTCTCAAATGGTTATGCACTAGCTATCTATCGGTCTCAATGGCATCTCATCTCTTCTTCCTAGTTTTCCAAGGTGCTAGCAAATGGTCACAGGCCTTGCAAAACTCAATACAATATTTGTAAATTATTTCCCACCAAAAACCTGCTAAAAGGATCTTGCGTGTGGTTGCATTCCCTACATAGTGTCCTCCTGCAATCCCACCATGTGCTTCCTCCATGATTGCAACGTGTTCATGTTCTAACACACACCGATGTAAAACCTCATCATGACCTAGCTTGTATAAGTCTCCACTAATTAACATGTAGGGCACAACGCGTATGGCTAACTATTTTCTTTCTAGAGTCTTCATTCCTCCAACACCACACCCATTTTGAGAAACACAATAATATATTCTAAATTAGAGGGCACATGCCACAACCTAAATAATTTGTGCATCTATGACATTGTATCCTCAATGCTCTACACATCCTCCCTTGAGTCAATCCTTGATAAATGGTCAGGCCCTGAGTTACTCTTTCTTGGTTTCACAACAACTATAAACTCAAACTCTTGAAACAACAAGACCCACCGACATATGTGCCCTTGTAAAATGGGATTTTTCACCAAGTACTTCAATGCCATGTGGTCCATGTAGAATATGAAAGGGTGTTGCCAATAGATATTGCCTAATTTGTAATGTGTAGATCATTGATAGTGCTTTGTGCTCAATAGTAGTATAGTTCTGTTCTGTTGGTGTCAACTTCCTACTAGTCAAAACACAAGGGGTGGTCAATAATTCCTTCTCTAGGTTGTGCTAAGACTACCCCAATCGCCATCCCCAAAGCATCAACATGTACATGGAATGGCTTATCCCAAGAAGGAAAGTGTAATATGGGCATAGTGATAAGCTTATTCTTCAATGCATCAAACACCATCTGTTGCACCTCTCCCTAGTGAAATGCACTTTATGTTTTAAGAACTCCTCCAATGACACGGTGATCTTAACATACCCTTTAATAAATTTCCAGTAGTACCCCGTATGCCCAAGGAATCCATGCACTGCGCTCTAGCTAGTAGGTTCCCCCAATCCCACAATAACGACAAATTTGGTGGGATCCACCAAAGCAAGCCTTCCTTACATATGATATGCCCCAAAAGGGTCCCAAATGGAGTAGCAAAAACACATTTATTAATGTTTAGGGATATCCTCAACTACCGACATCTTTCAAACATCAGCCTCATATTATCACAATGGTCTTTCACTAGTCCATACACTATCTAGTCATCAAGGTAGACCTGAAGGAACTTATGGATAAAATCTTGAAATGTCTAGACTACTATGCACAAAAAACACAACATGCACATTATTTAGTCCAAATGGTATAATAATGTAGGAAAAAATTCCCCATTTAGTGGAGAAATTTATCTTTTTGGTCTTCCTTTGTAATTCTAACTTGATGATACCCAAATAATCCATCTCGTGAAAGAATAGATCTTATGCTAGGCTACTCCTTCTAGGATTTCCTTAGTAAAGGGGTTTGAAAAGGGTCAATAACATATACCGCATTTAAATCCTATAATCAACACACATCCTTATCCTCTCATCCTTCTTAATGTTGATGAACATTGGAATTATCAATTCCATTCCTCAACGAATTTAATGATGCCTTATCCAGCCTTCACATGCTTTGTTCTGACCCCATTCCTCTCTTTTCTTGCATTTTGGTCTTTAGTTACAGGACCGCCGCCTGCCTGGGCGGCGGTCCCGTGACCACCACCCAAGACAGGGTGGCGGTCTTTTCCAAAACTTTCCAACACTTTCATCAACGTAAAAATCAAGTGGCGCTCACATTTCTCAACCACTCTTGCTTGCATTTAAGTTTTAGCCACCTGGTAAATAGTAATTCCTCTTTTGTTTATAATAGAAGAGTTCAATTCAAACTTACCCTCTGGTAAATCAAAGTGCTATAAATACCAAGCTTGTTTACAAGAAAATGGCCCTCTCCCTCTATGAATTATTATTCAATGTGTTTTGAAAGTTCTTCAATAAGTCTCAATAAGTTTAGATTTTGTAAAGCTTTCAGCCTCTCAGTTCAAGGCTCCATAGTTCTGGTTCTAGATCATGTCCATTTGAATCTTGATTCTACTTAGAATTATAGGTTGTTGTTTTTCACTAGGAAGTATAAGTCTTATAGATTTCACAAGAAATGAGATTTGCTTTTGTATTGTATCCCTGATAATAATCCCGCTAGGAATCACATAGTCAAGCTCTGTTCTCTTGCACTATCCCTCTCCTACTTGCATTCTGTTCATCTTACATCCAAGCTGCCACTATTTGAACATCTTCTCCTACTACCACTATCACATTCCCACTTTTCTAGATTCACGAGAACACGAAGGAACAAAGAGATCACACTGAGGGGACAAGTCACAATACAACTGGATTTTCCATTGTTCTATAAACTCCAGGTTTGAATTGTCAAAGTTGTAGTTACAATATATCAAATAGAATAGAAAATCATTTTATTTCAGTTAAGCTTGCTTTCAATATTACTAGGGAAGTTGTGGGGAATGATAGCTTCTTGAGAAGCTGTGATTTATTCCTCACTTCTGAGGTAAGATTGAAGGTCTTTCAATTAAATTAGTTAGTTATTTAATATTTAGGATAAATTCACAAATGCACAGAAAATAGCTACATCTAGGCTACCTTGCTTGTTTTAATTCTGTTATTAGATTAATTGTTCATTATCTGAATATATTAGAATAGTTGCTCTTTAAATTTCATTCAAATTCACATCTTTGAAAATACAAAAAAAATAATATAAGCATAGTGTAGATTTATTTTCATAATTAGTTTACTTATTTCAGTTAAAGTTTGATTATCTCTTGCATGACAATTACGGGACCCAGAGAGCCCAGGATTACGTATTCAAACCGGTAATACCTCAACCAAATCTCTTCACAACATTAATGGATATAGATCAAGGTCTTAGAATTCACGTCTTTCAAACAACAATAAACCCACAAGCAAGTTAGTGAGCAATTGAGAGAATTGAATATTGAAGACGACAAAGCATACACATTCTAGTCAAGTCAACCCAACTATAGATTGCCTTGATAGGATATCCACATGACCATACAAGAACCCGAAAGAGAGAAAATATTTGGTTGTGATTCATTAGTTCCATAGCCAAACGCAGGAGACCTTCTCATTGACATAGACACAGGCTTACGTATACAAGTTGCTAGAACACCCGTAAGGTATTCTGAGAAGATCACACAACTCCTAGTATTAAACATAGAAGCTGAAAAATCTTATGACTATTGGATAGTCGGAAGAAGAGATTGATTCTTCACATGACCATAATAGGTCCACAACAACCACGAACTCATGGTTGTGATCCCCAGGTCCCACAACCCAACGGGCCTGCTAATCAGTTAAACATTGACACCAGTTTACGTACGCTTGGTATTTAGATCCTCACCACTCCCACCGGATATCATAACACAATTTTCCATATTAAACATAGAAGCCAATCAAGCTAATATTTTCTGGGCTAGACCAGAAAACCACCCATAGTTTCCTACAAATCCACTACACCTCTCACTACCATTTTCATGACCTTGTCTAGAAATATACACAAAGCACCTACATGTCACTTTCCACATCCAACAACCAATAGATAGGATCTCAGACAGAGCTCGACATTGATTGAGCCTCCGAGCAGCTATTATATCTTGAATGATCCATTACACCAATTCAGTTAGGAGAGCTTTCTTTTCCTTAGACTCACAGATCCCATTATTACATGTTGAGGATATAAGATTTCCCAACTAGTTTTCTACACCCACATATATTTCATTTCCACCGGCTGTCTCAGCATGACCTCGGGAGGTCGGGTACGAAGAAAGGCTACTTGTAGATTCTCATGCTCACATGTCACTTTTCTATCATACAAAATTGGTGAACCCGAACGTGAAACACAACAACTACTCCCTTTTCATTTCCATTTCTTTCATCCATCTTCACTCCTTCCCATTATTCTATGGGTATTTATATACCCCCCAATATGTCGGGATACGATGCATATGGCAGACCTCTCTCAGGTCTCAAGCATATGGTCAAACAAATAGATAACCATCACCCTCACTTTCTGCATGGGCTGACAACTATTCAAGCAACTACTTGTCATCACAAACTCCTCCTCAAAGAACTAGCTCTAGTTCTTCATTCCAAATTGAGGAGCTGGATCAGCTCACACAAACACAACAACCAGAGCCCTCAAGCTCTAACAATATGACATTTACTAGAGAATCCATTTCATCTCCTCAGTTTTGTTTAGACCACAAATCAATAGGGCAGTCAGATCCACTCCCATTTTTGGATGAGGAGTACTTAGCATGCTACGCTAGAAGTGAACAATGCTTCCAAAACATGTACCCACCTATAGGAAGTTTTGCAAACACAACCCGACACCCTACTCCAAGAAAACACCCCCATTCCTCCACCTATGGAAAATACTCTTGGTAAGCTTGGCTAGAGTAATGATCAATTCATAGCAGGATACCATACCCTCTACAACCTCAAGGTATACAACAACAACCATTAAGGAAAACACTATGTCATCACCAATCGAGGTCATCTCAACTTTGGTTGAGAAGGTTAGAGGACTAGAACTTGCTCAAGCAAATCAAACTTCACATTTTGGGGCAAGCAGAACTTCCAACCCTCCACATCATCCTAGTCAAGTTGACCTCCTCACAGGAATAGGCACATTAGGCATGCCTCCTCAACATTCATATAACTACCCACAACAAACACCAACTAGAACCACATTTTCAAATGCTTGCTCCAATTGAAAGTATGATACCTCCCGGTTTAGTACCAAACAACCCATATCAGAGCAATGCTCCTCCCTACTTAAACATTTATTCAAAATCACCACAGGGAGACATGTTCTCCTCTCCTGGATGTTCACTCAACCACAGGGGTTTCCTTATGTCCCTACAAATACATATGCTATGCCATATCAACAACCCATTCCACCTCCACCCCCTCAAGCAGGCACCATCGATGGTCGAAACCTATGCGGTAGGGACTTACTCAAATATTTAAAAGAACCTCTAGATTTCACCATACGAAGCATCATGCTTCCAAGACCTCTTCCCGATTTTCCTAAATTCAAAGGGGGAGGGAGATCCAAATGCACATATCAAGGCCTATGCCATGGCCATTCAAGAATTTCTCCTTGGGATGCGGTTGTTGCTAAGATATTCCCTAAAACCTTAGAGGGTATTGCCCTTGATTGGTATTATAGAATACCTGAAGCCTCGATACACTCATTCAAACAACTTGTGTCAAAATTTATCAAAGCTTTTGATATGAACAAATTGTTAAGAACAAGGATCAGGGAATTCTTACATATTAAACAAGAGCACAATGAATCTACTGCTCATTTTATTCAAAGATGGCGTATACATCCTCTACTCATCAGCAAGTGCTCCAAACATGGATCAGATGGAACTATGTGACTTATTCCTTCATTCTCTCAATAGAGAGATAAAGGAAGAAGTCCAGAAGTTCCCACTAAGGACTTATGATGAAGTACTCAAGAGTGCCTCCGAATCGATCAAGTGGCAATAGATAGACAGGGTCATAAGACATATGGAACAAATGGGAAATTAATCACTCCCAATCAAAACACTACGACTTATCCTAATGTCGAATACCAATCAAGGACCCAAGATCCTTAACAAAAACCATGGGGTTACAACAGATGGAGTCACAGACTAGGTTAAAAGGGAAAACATCATGAACATTTCACCACCCATTAACAATCAAATGAAATAATAACTTTACTCCAACAATCAACGCGGTGGATTTTAATCATCCATCACGACAACAACAAAACAACAACAACAATGGAAAAATCCAGACACAAGGTCCAATCCAAAACCCAACTGGATATCAGAATCAAAACCAAAGGCAACAACCTCAAAATTTTAACTCTAACAACCAACAACCTAATCAAAGTTTTGGACCACAACAGTTTCAAACCAACAACCTCAAAACTATAATCCCAACTTGTATTGTGGTTTCCACAAGATTCAAGGCCATGATACTAGGACTTTCCATGACTACAATAAATTCATGCAACATTTTCCAGAAGACCAAAGACAACTCTTTATAGATATGTTTTTAGCAAATTTACTATTACCCACGCCAAACACTTATACGGAGCAGTTTCCCTCAAAATGCACCCCTCAAGATTTTTAACGATCCTCTCCCAAATCACTCTAACAATAACATAGTTAGATCCAAATGGGATGAACAAGGGTGTTATGGTAGGAAATAATGATCATGAAGCCTCAACTTCATTAAATCCACCGGTCGCACCCCAATTAGGAACTCGACCACAAACCAAGATAGTTGGTCTGGTAGAGTTAGATACCGAGCTACACAGAAAACCATAACAAGAACACGAGATTATTATTCTCAACCAGTTCCAACCTACCCATTAGAACCAGAAAACATTCAACAAACACTGGTAAAACCTATAGGTGCTTACGATCTAATTAATGACCTAACAAAGACCTTCTCTCACATTTCCTTCTTGGATTTGTTGAAAAACTCTCCCACCCACAGGCTGCTCTCTTAGAAGCATTAGGTCTTGGTCATCTAATTAACATCACTCCTCCTCCTAAAACAAGTAAACCATGTAGACTTTGACATCTACCCTCCAGGCAGCCAGATAGGGATACTGAGTTTATATTTGATATAAGAAAATGCCAACAGATGCTGAAATTACACGTAGAGGTGACCCAACCTTGCATTTATAGGTATGGGTTTATAATAATTATGTTAAGCATGCAATGATTGATGATGGGGCAGCAGTTAACATAGTCCCCTTCACTTTTCTTCAAAAGCTAGGATATGGAGAAACAAATTGTTCCACAACACGAAATACGCTAAGGGGTTATGATAGCCTCAAGGCCACTTCAATTGGGACTATAGTGTTACCAGTCACCTTAGGACCCAAGACAATCCTCACCAAATTTTATATTATAGATCAGGAAACCAACTATAATATGATTCTCAGTCGACCATGGATACATCATCATGAAGGCAATCCCTTCCACGTTATTCCAGGAAATAAGATTTTTACACCTGGGAAAAATATTTGTGGCACAAGGTGACCCAAAACCATTCGATATACACCTAGCAGATTTGAAGAAGAGACTAGCAGTGTTCACTCTGAGTTTGAACTCCCAACGAATCAACTTAACAAACCAATCAATTCAAAACCAAGTAAAGTTGATACCTACAACAAAATTAGAAATCACGAATCTAGTCAAGGCATTCCGACACTCAAAAATGAGACTAACGTCATAGAGACAATATCATTAGGAACTACCACAAAAATTGTCGAGTTACTAGAGAAAGATCTACCTATTCTCCTACCATTTGATTCCATGGGTATAGGATGTACCCTAGGAATTGGCTCCTTCCAAAGATGAAGTTTGTATGGTAGAAGTAACCGAGGAAAAAGAAGTAGACACAAAGAATGTCCCAACATCCATTTTTCCAAGAAAATATTGGACTCTCCACTTCGATGGAGCTAGATGTCATTTCGGAGCTCAGGGTGTGATCTTTACTTCTCCCGAGGGAAAGATCCTACCTTTTTCCTTTAAGTTAAACTTCAAATGTACAAACAATGGGGCTGAATACGAAGCCCTCCTCCTTGGCCTCATCATAGCCAAAAGGATGGGCATTGATAACATTAGAGTGCTAGGAGACTCACAATTAGTTGCAAACCAAGTATCTGAGGTATATGAGACTAGAGTGAACACTTACAACTCTATAAAATGGTGGTGTTAGATCTAACCAAGGGATTCAACTTCATATCAATCAAGCAATCCCACAAGAAAAAACCTTCTCACTGATTCAATAACAACCTCAGCTTCCCATTTCACTCCAAGCAGTGAGTTGGAAAATACAAATTTCATGGTATCACTTCATACTGAACCATTGGTGCGTAAAATACCAACAACCCCGATCTTGACACATATAGAAGCTGAGAATGAGTTTACCATCCTAGATCACTTTGACAAATGATAGGGTCACTCTTGATATCTAAATGCCTATGCAGAATTACATCTCACTCATCACATAGTAGATTTCTCCCTAATCCCATCTTCCTCTTCCTATTTTGGAAATCCCATGATAGAATCTCCCCACAAAAGAATCTCAAATCTACGAGGTAGAGAATGGAGAAGGTTTGGAACTACCTCCGCCCCACCTAAATTTGAAGAAGGCAACACTTCCTTAATCGAAGGAATGATTGACATAAATATTGGAATGGAGGAAGAACCAAATATTTTGAAGTTGGGATCCTCATTAACTCCAGAGGAGATAGAAATACATACCCAGATCCTCAAGGAACATCAAAAGGCTTTCACATTTAATTACAAAGAAATGACGGAATTACACCACATATCATGCAGGTACACAATCTTGTCACCAAACCAGATGCAAAGCCAATTAAGAAAAAGTTCAAGACCAATGAAACCAAAAGTGGCTCTCATGGTGAAAGAAGAAGTAATGAAACTTCTCCAGTGGGATTCATCAAACCAATCGACTATTCACAATGGGTATCTAATATCATCCCTGTTCTCAAAAAAAGAATGGGAAGATACACATTTGCATAGACTTCCGGGACATTAATAAAGCTTTCCCCAAAGATGACTTCCCATTACCATCCATCGACATCATTGTTGATGCAACAACTAGATTTGAGCTTTTGTCTCTCATGGATGGGTTCTCGGATATAATCAAATCAAAATATCTAAAGAGGATCAAGCCAAGACTACGTTTATAACTCCTTGGGGAACTTATTGTTACATTGTCATGCCATTCGGTCTTAAGAACACTGGCTACATACCAATGGGAATGACATACATATTCCATGACCTTATTCATAAGATTGTGGAATCCTACGTAGATGACTTGTTGGCCAAGGCCAAGAAGCAAGTTGTGATCACCTATAAGTACTCCATATCATTCTCTCATGATTGATCAATATGGCATCACATTGAATCCAGAGAAATGTATTTGGTGTAACAGAGGCAAGCTTCTAGGTTACATTATATCATCACGAGGGATTGATGTCGATCCAACCAAAATCTGGGTTGTTCTTGAAATGATTCCACCATCAGATGAGTCTAGTATTAGATCATTTCTTGGGAAACTCAGCAATTCAAAGGTTCATCCCTGACTTAAGTTTTTTTGTTCATCCAATCAACAATTTATTAAAGAAGGATTATAGCATTGATTGATGGAAGAATGCAACGAGGCCTTCAAAGCAGTTAAACACTTCTTGTTGTCTCCTCCCACACTAATGCCTCCTAGACCAGATCATCCTTTGATCTTATATTCATGGGCTACTAATGTCTCGCTAGCCTACATGTTGGCTCAGGAAGATAATGATAAATGGGAACATGTAGTTTATTTCATTAGCCAGACATTGCTTGATTATGAAACACGTTACACACAGTAAAAGAGAATGCCTTGCCATAGTCTTCGCAACAAAACATTTAAGACATTACATGTTGAATCAAGAAACAAGGGTCATTGTAAAGACAGATCACTTACAGACATTCCTCACGCAAGGGTCTTTATCTAAAAAGGTTGGACGTTTCATAACCTTAATGGGTGAGTTTGAACTAACATTTGTAAACCAAAAATCCATTTAAGGGACAAATCATTACAGACTGGTTAGCTGAAAATCCATTAGATGGAGGTGATCTGGTAGATCTAGACTTTCCCGATGAGTGCATATATTTTTTCAAAACCAGGCCCCCCATCTCTATATGTCCTTGGTACACTGACATCATCAATTTCATCATGGACCACACATACCTAGAAGGTGCCACATCACAACAAAGAAGGTGGTTACATTATCACTACTAAATACATGTTATTTTAGAATAGGTGCTCTATCGTAAAGCCTTCGATGGAATGCTTTTAAGATGTGTTGACATAGAAGAATCCAAAAATATTCTTTATGAATCCCATAGTGGGATATGTGGAGGCCACTTCAGTGGCCATGCCACTACTCACAAAATACATCAGATGGGCTATTTCTGGCCCACTTTGGAACATGACACAGTAGAATTTTGTGCAAAGTGTCATAAATGCCAAGAGTTCTCCCACGAGATTCACATGCCAACACAAGCTCTACAACCAATCGCAACCCCATGGCCCTTTTCCACGTGGGGCCTAGATTTGATAGGGAAATTCTCTCCTCATCAATGGCCATAACTTTATAATCACGGCCACAAATATTTTACTAAATGGGTAGAGGCCATGCCTCTCACCACCGTACCAGTTCTCTAAATCACTAAGTTCATTTTGAATCAAATCATTTATAGGTATGGTGTCCCACAAGTCATTATCTCAGATAATGGCACATCCTTCAAGAATGATGAGGTCCATGAGTTATGCAAAAATTCAAGATAAACCATCATACAACCTCTCTTTATTACCCCCAAGCCAATGGATAGGCTGAAGCAACAAACAAAACATTAAAATCCATTCTCCTCAAAATAGTTAAGGAGAACAAATGGGATTGGCATTTAAAATTATACCCAACCTTGTGGGCCTATCAAACGTCAATAAGAACACCAACAAGGACAACCCCTTTCTCATTGGTATTTGGGGCAGAAGTAGTTCTCCCACTTGAGGTCAAATACCTAGTCTCGCACATCTCATTACAAGGGATCTTGGGAGAAGAAGCCTATAGAGAGGCACACCTCTCTCAACTAGAAAGCCTTGATGAGGCCAGGTTAAATGCCAACAATGGCACAGAGCCTATGCTGACCGGATGTGCCGAAAATATAACAAAAAGGTCTACGAATGAGAAATATATGAGGGAGATCTAGTTCTAAGACTAGACAACTGATTGATAAGAAAACCGAAGGAAGGAAATTCCGCCCAAGTGGTTGGGCCCATACCGAGTCATGAAAGACTATGGAAATGGTGCATATCTCTTGTGTACACTAGAAGGTGAGGAATTCAATGAAACTATCAATTCCTTACATCTTAAATGGTTTTACGCATAAGTCATCAACATCACCATTTGTATATTATATCTACCTACATTGCATTAGTCACTCAGTTGTTTCATTTTGTTCACTCATTTCATAAATTTTGTGGTCAAGGAACTTATTCTTAAGAAATTTATTACAAGCTTCTGAAAATATTGGCAAAAGCATTCAAATCATATCTCTTCAATTTTCATAATATCATCAAATGGTTTCAAAATCATCTCATCAATCTGAAAGACAAAATCTTGACAAAAACCATACCAAGGCCTGCATACTTGGTCATACTCATTTCTTTTCTACTAGGTTAAGTTGTTCTTACCTACGGTCTATTCTAGAAGCTTCTTGGTGTCACATCTATCCCTCTTACATCTCTTTGAAACAAGGATACTCCAAAATCACAAATCAAAAATGTCAAAACCAAATTAAATAAAAATACTAAACAAAATAGAATATTTTATTTTACACACTTCTTTTCCCCACCAACCTTCGGTGATGAGCCCACATCTCTTACTAGTGGTGCGAGGTTGAGAAAGGAAAGAAGTGCCCTTACTCACCTATGTCCTACCTTTCGGTGATAAGCCCATACTTCTTACTAGTAGCATGGGGCAGGGCGTAGGGGGTCCATTCACACAAATTAATGAATCTTAGTATTTTAAAAATGCAAAGCAAAGTGTATTAAGTGAAATTAAGTATCCAAATTCCAAAGAGATCAAATCCTCAAAACCATATTTTGTCAACCAAATTGCCATCCATGGATCTAAGTCTAGATAAACTGGAAAGTAAGTTACATTCTAACTATGTAGTAGTTTTGAGTAAGAATAAGTACGTAGGTCTAAATTTGGTTTCTATCAATACCTTGTCTTTCTCTCATCATTTCCATTCAGTCAAACTCATACAATTTGTGCCCTTCCCAACTCTCTGGTGTTGAGCCCTCACATCTTACTAGTTGCGTGGAGTTAGGAATGGGGCAAGTTCATCTCATTATCACTACATATTCATCACATTTTTCCAAAACAAGAAGAAGCAACAAACATTTCCCAAAGAAGCCAAAAGTTCAGTACTACAATATGTTTGCATCATCACATATCAGCATTACAAAAACAAATAAAAGAGAAACATTTTGTTCAACACTTGTTATCACTTGTCATCCATCGTATTTCATACATTCTAAAAAAGCATATAAAAAAAAAAGATTCTAAAAACATCTAGTGTACACATGAGAAACAAACCACAAAAAAACTCTAGATACAAAGAAGATCTAGATCCAAAATATATATATATATATATATATATATATATATATATATATAATCATGTTTTATATACAATGCCATCATGCACTAGGCATGGTCAAAATGCTCAATGAGCCCAAAAATACAAAAACAACTCATATAAACATCCAAAAAAATCACTACAAAAAGACCAAATGGCCTCTCAATCCCTGTGGGATCCCTCGAGGGTGCACGATCACATCTAGGGCTCCTAGCTACGACGACACTCTGAATGAACTGAGTGCTCATGATCATGGCCACTGGATGTGGTCTCACTACGAGAATGGCTCCACCTCATCAATGCTCAATAGTCTTATATCCAGCTACCTCAAGTATGAAGGGAGGTCACTAACTCTGCCACCTTCCAGATAGGGGAAAACACATCGTGTGTTGGCCAGCTGCTAAAGGCTCTCCAACGTCCTCGTAAGCTGAGCCCGGTCTTCCCCAAAGGAGCAACAAGGTGTGTCCACACACACCCGATGAATCAAATCCCACCATCCCTCGAGAGTCACTACAAATAAAAAGGGGAAATAACAAGTTAGAAAATCACCAAAAACAAGTCAAAAACAAAAAAAACAAAAAAAAAATATCAACCAAACATCTCTAACTAACAAGGTCGAGAAAAGAGTAGTAACTCACTCGATCTCTAGGCATCCAGGTAGGGTCTCTAGGATCTGCACCTACTACCGACACTACTGCCGACTACAGAGCCTCCCCAAATCTAGAAAGAAATGACGTCCTACCACGGACTCATCATCTCCCCCAAAGTCCTGAGAAGGAACTCCTCTGAGATCAAGGTCACCTTCTCTACACTCACCTCCGCCCTCTCGGCCCTCAAGATATCCTGAGTGTCATGCCACTCAGAATCACTATCATCCTCCTCATCCATCCCACCGGCCTCACCTCCAACTCCTCCCTCCTCCTCCTCAGTCTCCCCTCCTGTGAACTCCTCAGAGTCTGAGTCCACATCAACAGGCTCATCCTCCCCCCCACTGAAAGTAGGAGCAGCTCCGATCTGAAAGTAAGGGTGCTCGAGGAGCACCGGCCCCCTCAGGCCCGAACCACCCACCTAACCACATAGAACTCCAGGAGTAACCGTGGTCCAACCTCGATCTCCTCTAGGACCTCCCCGGCCTCACGAATAGTCCTGTATACATTCGCCCCACTGAGGAAGCATATCAACATAGGGGAGGCCAAACTACTGAGGGACTCGATCAAATGGGTGGACCTCCACCCTCTCTATCCTGTCTACTAACTGACCTGTAGTAGAGCAGGAAATCAATGTATGTGTCTCCTCTCCCCATACTCCCACCATGGCCTGATAAGGAGTGGCCTCCATATCTACAGTAGTCAATGAAGCCACTGGCTGATGTGGCATCCTGAGTACTATCATCCCCATCCACCTCTACTACTCTAACAACCCCTGATCCTCTACTAGTACACCCCTTCCCATAGGGGATGATGCGCTCATACACCCAACTCATAACTAGAGTGGGATGACTCAAGGACTACCCCTATAACCTGACCACCCTGTATATAAGTCATGGTATGTGGTCCCAAGAATGTCTACTCCCCAAGCATAAGTATGGCCATGGGCCTCAATCTATGTAATAATGGGAGCCCAACAATATAAGAGAGTATCTCCTCCCTTATCCCCAATCAACCGTGAGGCCAAGATACCCATAATAGCCTTACGGATGATAGGGATAGGAGAAGCAACAATAGATCGACCTTCACCCCCTTCTTCGAGCCAAAGGAGACAACAACATCTCCCATATAGGTAGCCCACTAACCATCTGAGACCTAGATCCTATGTTGTCTTAAGAGACAACCACCTCCCAAGAATCGAACCCCAAGATATGATATAAACATCCTCCAGGGTGATAGTCCACTCACCCCTAACACCTGGAAACTAGAAAGTATTCTGGTCCGCATCCCAATATGAGAACAAGTCACACAATATGTGACTAGCAGGAGCAACATGAGGAACCTATGAAATCCTCAAAATACCGGCCCTCTACAAAGTGTCTCTCTCTAGCCGGGTCAAGTGTCTAACACTTTCAGAGCCAATCACACTCCCTCTCTCTGCTCCACCTAATATACTCCTCCTTTTGCATCCACCCAAAACATAGAAAAAAGAGCAAGTTAGCAACATAATCCAATAGATAAGCTCATCAAAAACATAGAAAAATGTCAAAAATGCAAAAATAATTAACTAAGGCATCTATTTTCACTTTCTATCTAGAACCACCACCCTGTGCAGAGTGGCGGTTCCGTGACCACCACCATCTAAGGGTGGTGGTCCTCGACCACCACCATCAATCAGGGCGGTGGTCCCATGACCCGCTCTGTGCAGGGGTGGTGGTCCTGTGTCGATTCGACGTGCACCCATAAAGCCCTAAAAATGCCTAAAAATAAAAAATACACCATTTTGACTAAAATAAAATCCTACCCTATGGGCGCCCCCCCTAGAGACTCATTTAACACTAAGATTTTTGAAAATAACCCCCCCAAGACAAAGATTTCAACATTTTTATATTTTAGGTTTAAAAACAATGAATTGAGAAAAACTAACCTGAGACTTCACAGGTCGATGTCCTACTCTCGAGGCATGATCACGATCTCACAATGAACATTTTGACTACTCTCATCAAAATGGTTACCATGGGTCCCAGCTCAAAAATTGCCAAATCGATACGCACAAATGAATAGGAAAATGAGCTCATTATATATATATATATATATATATATATATCTAACCTTGTTTTGAATGTTCTTTCACAGAGTTGGAGCACCGACGGAGGTAAGTTCTTATCCCCACACAAATGGTAAGTTCATTTCATTTTAATTTAGTATTTATTTTTCATTTCTTTATCTATCTACACTTGAGTCCTCTTTTCATTTTACAAGATAGCGGGAATCTGGATGGTGACATTACAACACACACACGGGTATGTCAGGTATAGCTTCTAACTCCCCATTTCAGGGACCACCATACTTGGACCACCATTTTATGCCCCTTCATGGCTAAAACACTTCTCCGAGGGGGCAATATGTACGTACCCAAAATTATATGTATTGTACTACCGTAAAAGAGGTTACAGAAACCCCAATGATGATTCAGATCTCTTCGCAAGGTGTTCGGAATCTAGAAAATCACACTGAGTATACATTTACATCCTAAAATGCCTTATCCAACCTTCACATGCTTTGTTCTAACCCCGTTCCTCTCTTTTCTTGCATTTTGGTCTTTAGTTTCAGGACCGCCACCCTACCCGGGCAGTGGTCCCGGTCCCATGACCACCACCTGAGATAGGGGCGGCGCTATAACCACCACCACCTCATGCAAGGGGGGTGGTCCTGCATTTTCCAAAACTTTTCTGACGCTTTTGTCAACGTAAAAATCAAGTGGCACTCATTTCTCAACCACTCTTGCTTGCATTTAAGTTTTAGCCACCTGGTAAATAGTAATTCTCTTTTTTTATAATAGAAGAGTTCAATTCAAACTTACCCTCTAGTAAATCAAAGTGCTATAAATACCAAGCTTGTTTACAAGAAAATGGCCCCTCTCCTCTATGAATTATTATTCAGTGTGTTTTGAAAGTTCTTCAATAAGTCTCAACAAGTTTAGATTTTGTAAAGCTTTCAGCCTCTCAGTTCAAGGCTCCAAGGCTCGTTTAGAGTTCTAGATCATAGATCATGTCCATTTGAATCTTGATTCTACTTAGAATTATAGGTTGTTGTTTTTAAAGTCATAGAAGTATAGTCTTATAGATTTTTGGTCCTAGATGATTTCGTGTTTTGTATATCCCCATAATAATCCCGCTAGGAATCGCATAGTCAAGCTCTTGTTCTCTTGCACTATCCTCTCCTACTTGCATTTTGTTTGGCTTACGTCCAAGCTGCCACTATTTGAACATCTTCTCCTACTACCACTATCACATTCCCACTTTTCTGGATTCACGAGAACACGAAGGAACGAAGAGATCACACTGAGGGGACAAGTCACAATACAACTAGATTTTCCATTGTTCTGTAAACTCCAGGTTTGAATTGTCAAAGTTGTAGTTACAATATATCAAATAGAATAGAAAATCATTTTATTTCAGTTAAGCTTGCTTTCAATATTACCAGGGAAGTTATGGGGAATGATAGCTTCTGAGAAGCTATGATTTATTCCTCACTTCTGAGGTAAGATTGAAGGTCTTTCAATTAAATTAGTTAGTTATTTAATATTTAGGATAAATTCACAAATGCACAGGCAAATAGCTACATCTGGCTACCTTGCTTGTTTTAATTTTATTAGATTAATTGTTCATTATCTTAATATATTAGAATAGTCACTCTTTAAATTTCATTCAAATTCACATCTTTGAAAAATACAAAAAAAGGAATATAAGCATAGTGTAGATTTATTTTCATAATTAGTTTACTTATTTCAGTTAAAGTTTGATTATCTCTTGCATGACAATTACGGACCCAGAGAGCCTAGGGATTACGTATTCAAACCGGTAATACCTCAACCAAATCTCTTCACAACATTAATGGATATAGATCAAGGTCTTAGAATTCACGTCTTTCAAACAACAACAAACCCACAAGCAGTTAGTGAACAATTGAGAGAATTGAATATTGAAGATGACAAAGCATACGCATTCTGGTCAAGTCAACCCAACTATAGATTGCCTTGATAGGATATCCACATGACCATACAAGAACCCGAAAGAGAGAAAATATTTGGTTGTGATTCATTAGTTCCATAGCCAAACGCAGGAGACCTTCTCATTGACATAGACATAGGCATGTTTACGTATACAAGTTGCTAGAACACCCGTAAGGTATTCTGAGAAGATCACACAACTCCTGGTATTAAACATAGAAGCTGAAAAATCTTATGACTATTGGATAGTCAGAAGAAGAGATTGATTCTTCACATGACCATAACAGTCCACAACAACCACGAACTCATGGTTGTGATCCCTAGGTCCCACAACCCAACGGGCCTACTAATCAATTAAACATTGACACCAGTTTACGTACGCTGGTATTTAGATCCTCACCACTCCCACCGATATCATAACACAATTTTCCACATTAAACATAGAAGCCAATCAAGCTAATATTTTCTGAGGCTAGACCAGAAAACCACCCATAGTTTCCTACAAATCCACTACACCTCTCACTACCATTTTCATGACCTTGTCTGAAATATACACGAAGCACCTACAGGTCACTTTCCACATCCAACAACCAATAGATAGGATCTCGACAGAGCTCGACATTGATTGGAGCCTCCGAGAAGCTATTATCTAAACGATCCATTACACCAATTCAGGTTAGGAGAGATTTCTTTTCCTTAGACTCATAGATCCCATTATTGCATGTTTGGGAAATCCTAACAAATAATGTGATTCTAACTTTGTGCCACTCTAAAGGCTATCACGATGAGTCTCCCACTAACGCGTCAGTGATCCTGAGAAATTTATAGATGACCATCCTTCTTCTTTCGATCTCACTTTTCCACCGGGTCTCCATTTCTCATAAGAAAACATCAGGGTTGGCTCCTCCAGAATAACTTGGCAACTTCTTTCCTCCTGATGCTTATATGAGTGTGCCTTTGTTACTCTTGTAATAAATACTCTCAATTTCCACCCAATCAACTCGTAAGTCCCATGTGACCAATTTTTGCGTGCTACACTAGTGGTATCACTCATAGATTGAGCGTCTTTGAATTGAATAACTCCTTCCATAGGATTAATCACCTTAGGGTCCCTAATAGAGCACACATAGATCTTGTTAAGAACTTCTTCTCCCAAGGGCTTAGTATAGGGTGTTGAATTCCCATCAGTCAAGGGGATGATTACCTGTTATTCCTTATTCTCAAAGCTTATGTACCCTTTATTGAATCATAGGTTAGCATTGTTCTTGTAACACCATGGGCACCCAAGTAATGCTGGAAATTTGTCCACCTTCGGATAAAGACCAAGACTTCAAAATCTCCAGTGAATTTTTCCACTTGGATAGTGATAGCAGTGTCTTTTAAAACACAAATGGGAATTTCCTTTGTCTTGTTGGCCATATACATCATGTTTGAAGATGGTTGTAATGGGGGCCTTCCCATTTGGTTCCATGTGTCCAGTGGTGATAACATTAACTTATGAACTCGTGTCAATCAAAATATCTCTTAGGAGCCACCCATCCATAATTGCATTCAAGGTAATCTCCTTATCATAGCTAAGGCTATGGGGAGGAAGGTTAGCATGCAAAATTTATCTCTCATGCTATGCTCTGTGCGTGGTACTTTTTCCCATAATCATTCCCCTTGTAAAGGAATGATAATATCTTACCTCAACATTTTTTCATACTTCACCGACCTCATCCATATCCTTCTATGAAGACTCAACGCTCTTCCTTTGTTCTAACTTCCTTGATTCTCCTTCGTGCATTGTATTTCTCCTTATAGGCTACGAATTACATCCTCGGTCTCTTGATACACCTCTTTCTTATGTGTAGGGTCTCGGATACTTAGCATACACCACATCTTCTCTTGTAATTAGTGGTTTTTGCCTTGGTGTCTCCTCGAACATGCAGCTTCAGTTCATGTCATCACTAAAGACAGCTCTAGTTATGACTTGAGCACCACCTTGGCATCCATTGCAAGTTGGCCTTATTTATGCTTACCATTTTGGCACATTTTTCCTTCTAGTTTTGTTAGCTCATATGTTCAAATAGCTATGGGACCTCCTTATAATTTTTCTTCTTTCCACACCAAGATCATTATAACGTATCAAGGAATTCATGCTTATAAAGTGCTCCATAGATCCATATTTGTAACAAGTTCCATGCAGAACTCACTTTTCCTCCTCCACATTTGCAACAACGAAAAAATCCTCCTTGGAACTTTCTTCCAGTGTGCCCCTCCATCCACACACCCTTTATAGTGACAACCATCATCCTTAGAACCATTTATGAGGCTGGTTTGGCACGTATTAATATCAATGGAAACATGTGTTTGGTCAATCATTCTACAATCCTTGGTGTCATGAGTAGTAGAGGTGTAAATCTTTTAATAGAAAGACACATTCTTACATATCATGCACACAGTAAAGATTGGAAATCTACTTGCATTATGATCTCCATGGAAAATCTCATAGTCTACTATCATGGTGTGTACCAATCTTCGAGGACATCTCGTCTTTTCAGTATGCCCTCTACCTCACAATCTATGTACCATAGGCCATTGCGAGTCCGATGCACCAAGTTTGTAGATAGCTTCTCCAACTAATTTTCCATTGCAGAAATCTAAGCTTTAATAAAAGGCCTAACACTCGGTATCCTTTCTTCCAATAGCCTTAGCGCGTAGGGCATCCTCCAAGGCCTCAAGCGCATGTCTATGAAAGTATTGTGTGAAAGTACTCTTCTAAAAGGTGTTATCAACCCTCTAAAAACAAGTGAGCATGTTGATAAGGATGGATATCATAAGAAAAATTTGATAAGATAGTTTTAAAATGCATGTCATATTCCCACATACTCTCTTCCATACCTCAGATCTCCTTTAGTGCACTAATTCTCTTTTGCTCAAACTCAGGGATATGAAACTTAGCTAAGAAGGCATTCTCACGACACGGTGTAATCTACCACTATCTAGTGGGGGTCATAATTTTGGTACTAACTATACACGTATCCTTGCAACATTGTTACAAAATGACTTTCCTTCCACTCTAGGGTAGTAATCCACTTCGCGTGCCATAGCATCTCACACTTGTGTACATGTTCTGTAGCATCCTCAACACCTTTGTAGTCCTGGTAAATGTAAATACATTTCAAAAATACTTGCTAAGATGGTTGAGGCATGCGTCCACTTGATATAGAATCTTGATTCACTCTAGTGTTGTCTCCACTACCAGATACACCAACACCTACTCCCCTTGATCCACCAGATTCTCCAGATCCTCTAGGTCCACAAATTCCACAAGCTTCGATTCCACCAAATCCACCTCTCGTAGCTGGTAAAGGTCCTAAAGTGGTTGCACCTTGTGTCTCCACTATCGCATTGAACCCGCACCAACAGTTTGTGATATTGCACCACTACTAGATGTGTGTCCCACGTCCCTCATAAATGTGATACATAAGCTTTGTGTACCTGTAATTTTCCCAAATTTCATTTTAGACAATATACCTCCAAACACAGGAAATGATTGTGTAGCCATAGATGTGCCAAATGAAAAGTTATACCTCTTAGGTGTTGATCGGTTACTTCCACCAATACCAAGTTAGTAATACTTATCTTTGGATTTGGAAAACTAAGTGCCAGAGGTTGGTCACTAGGTGGATTCAGATGTGTGCTGACAGATCTCCTTTCTCCAAGTGATGAGCTCTCATCGAATTTGAAGGGTTCTATCTCCCGTACTTTCCAATATGGGATAACATAGATAGCTCAGCTCTATGTCCTTTACATGAACCTTAATTCCTTCCCGCAACATCTACCTCCATAAATACATCACTCCTATAACTTCACATTGTCTATCTAACTCCCTTTCATGAGATTCATTATACTTGAGTCATCTCTCTTCCCTCTCTTGCTCGGGCCGTAAGGTCCTGTCTTCTTCCTCCACCCTAGCTTCCTCACCTAACACACGTTAAGAATCTTATCCAGACATGGGAAATGCTTCTAAACTCATTGTAATGATAAGGATATTTATAGCTAAAGGGATAGCAAGAAATAACGATCCTCTAGGCTCCTCAAAAACTCAAACTCAATAATCTCAAGACAAGAATATGTGGAAATCGTGTATTCCAGGGTATAACTAGTCAACACTCTTCTTCACCAATGATCAACAACATGTGTTCAAGTCAGATCAGCATCCTGTAGCCTCTGATACTCATCTTGGGTCCATACATGAGGTCTATAGTACTAACTTGATCTAGATGCATACGCTGAAATCCATTCATACAACTCCACCGGGAAATAATAGAATAAGATCTCATACGAGATCATGATAAAGATGCTCTTTCTACCCATTTATGTACATCAAACTCGTGTCCAATACTAGATCTTTGAGCAAACTCATCCTTCTTTCTTTTAAGCCATGCTTCGACATTGTCCAAGGTCAAGTGCTCTATCATCATGCACCATTCTCACAACAAATTTGAAAAGAGGTCCCGACAATGGAACCAAGATGTAGTCATTTTTTATCCTCAATACTACTTTTTAACCCTAAGCACGCCAACCTATTACCCAATGGGCATTAAGCGCTCACCCGAGGCACACGTGGGTGCCGAGCCCCTCCTTTATGTGAGCATTGTGAGAAGGTTTTTCCATTAATGGAGGATGAATTACAGAATGAGAAGTACATTTACTTAGTTAAAAGAAAAGTGAAAGGGATAGCTTATAGATCCACACATTAATGCATTACGAAAATTAATAATAAAGCATAATGAACTAGATTTGAGCCATGATAGTCATATAACATGAGGGTTTACACCCTTAAACATGATATATAGAACAAACCCATATATATATATTCATTTAGAATAGTTTTGGTAGCCACATTTATAATCAAAAGAGGTCATCACATACCATACATGTTAAATGATAGAGACTCAACTCCTACAGATCTTCCTTGCATGAGACCCTAGCTATACCCTTCCATTTTAACCCTTGTTACAGATCCTAGTGCCATATAAAGGCTCATGACATCCCTCACAACCCTTAGCACTAATTTCTCTAAACCCTATCATTACAACAACACTATGTTACTCAAAACCTTACTCTCTATGAATTCCCTCTATTTATCTTTTGCATTCTTTTATTTTCCTCTCCTCCCTCTTTCCTCACTTATGAGAATCTCGCTTTTATAGGATCGCACTCCAACTATGCCTTCTCTTCTGCAATGATCATGTGCCAAGTGTCTATGTGGTCCTCTAATGGTGAATGCTTATCCCTTTCGCATAACTCAACTCTCTATAATGATGTCTTTTAGGAATATTCCCTCTGTGGAATATCATTTTCTTGACCTCCAAGGTTCGTGGCGCACCTTATCTACTCATCACACCTATTTGGGTCCTCATGTTTTTCCTCAAGTGTATTCATAATTCCAAATATGGATATGTCATTTGAACCCATGTTATGCCTTCAAACTGCACACCTTGGTTTCATCTACACCCTTTTAAACCCCTTTGTCCTGCGCGTGCTTTCCCCGAGTTCCCTTCTTCTCTTCGATCCTGCACTCCATGCACCCTTGGTACTTAGCCAATATTTTACGGTCCAATAGGTGGAGTAGAGTGTTGATTAGTTATACCTTGGAATACATTATTTCTACGTATTATTTCCGGATATTATGGAGTTTGAGTTCTTGAGTGAGCGAGAGGATCATTCTCAATGTTATTCCACTAATTTCAAGATCCTAGTCATTACTTTGAGTTTGGAATAATTTCCCATGAATTGCTAAATTTTTGCTGAATGGATTTATGGTAGAGGATGAAGAACCTTGTGGTGGAAATGGAGAGAGAGAGGAGAGCCGAGATCAAGTACAGGAAGGATTTGGCAGGTTCATGATGGAGGGAGGTATGGAAGGATCTGAAGTCCGAGCTACCCCATCTTGGAAAGCATGGAAGAGAAACCCCTCGGATTATAGAGAGATCTCATGTCATATGAAGAAATGAGGAGAGTCGTAGGTGCACATCTTAACCCACATGGTGACCAAACCCTTGCACTTAGTTTTCTAGTTCCTAGATAAGTTTTGATAATCAAATTGGTATCGGTATTGGTAGTTGAGTGACACCTAGAGGTATAATTTTTCATTTGGTACATCTATGGATACACAATCATTTCCTATGTTTGGGGGTATTTTTCTTAGCACAACATTTGGGAAAGGTGTGGGATCACAAGGTTTGAGTATCACATCTAGGAGAAACGTGGGAAACACATTTGGGAGTGGTTCAGTATCACATACTTATCAGTGGCATGTAGCTTTAGCATGATAGTGGGTCATCACAATCTATTGTTAGGCCCTTACCTATGACATGAGGAGGATCTAGTGGATCTGGAGGAGTTAGCACTAGTGGATCTAGTGGGTCTGGTGGTGGAGGTAACATCAGAGGGAATCAAGGTCCTGGATCTAGCAGGAAAAGGTCCACAACACCATCAACAATGTGTTTTATGAGATGTCACTCCACTTACCTAGATTACAAGGGCATTGAGGATGCCACATGGAACATGTACACAAGTGTGAGTTACTATGGCACATGAAGGGAATCACTTCCCCGGAGTGGAAAGTAATTCATTTTTCAAACCACATTGCAAGGACGCGCACATAACTAGTATAGAAGTATGACCCACACCAGACAATGGTGGATTACATTACTACATAATGCCTTTTTGGCGAGTTCCACATACCTAGTTTGAATAGAAAAGCATCAGTGCATTGAAGGAGATTCAACAAGGAATGGAAGAGAGTGTGTGGGAGTATGATGCATGTTTCAAGACTCTCCTATCCAAGTTATCTTATGACATTCACCCTTCACAACATGCTCAATGGTTCATCGAGGACTTGATCACACCATTCAGGAGGGTGCTTTCACATAGAATACTTTCACAGATCCATGTGAGGCCTTGAGGCTTGCTTTGCATGGAGGTAGTAGGAAGCATTGATACAAGAGTTAGTCCATTCCTAGAAGCCCAAATTTCTACAATGGAAAAGTAACTGGAGAAATTATCTGCGAACTCGGCTCATGAGACTCACAGTGGGTTATGGTGTATGGATTGTGAGGTAGAAGGGCATACGAAGGATAATTTTCCTTAGAGATCAGTACGATGATGATGGTAGACTATGAGATTTTCCATGAGATCATGATGTAAGTAGGTGTCCGCTACTGCAACGCGTGATCCATAAGAATGTGTCTTGCTATTGCAAAATTTTCACCTCTACTACTCATGACACCAAGGATTGTAGATTGATTGACCAAATACATGATGCCATTGATACTGTGTGCACCATAATAGTATTTCAAATATCTCCAAGGATGATGGTCATCATTATGAAGGGAACATGATGGAGGAGGTCGAGGTAGAGGCTTTCAGGAGGATTTAGAGGTCATGGAAATCATGGGGGTGGAAGGAGTGAATTCCTCATGGAACCTTTATAACTGTGGATCTACAGAACACTACAAGCATGAGTGTCCCAATTTGTTGCAAAGTGCTCTTGGTGTGGGAAAAAGCACAAGTATGAGGAATTCCCAGAATTGTTTGAACACATGAGCTAGAAGTAATGGAAGGATAAGGGCATTGGGATGGTGAGCATAAAGCATGTTGATCAATAATGGATGCCAAGGGTGGCATGTGAGTCAAAGTTAGAACCTATACTAGTGATGATGTGAGCTGAGGTTGCTATGCACGCAAGGAGATACCAAAGTAGAGACCACTTGATTACAAGAGAAGAAGTGGTACATGGGAAGTATCCAGACCCTACCATCAGAAGGAAGTCTATCAAGAGACCATGGAAGTAATCAAAAGTCTTCAAGGGGAAATTCAAGTGTCTAAAAGAGAAATCTAGAAGTTGAGCAGAAGAAAAGTGTTGAGGTCCCTCAAAGATATAGATGATGTCAGAGAGGTGTGTAAGATGTTGCACCAAGAGAATATCATCCCTCTATTAGGAGAATGGTTGAGAGATAAAGTACCAAGTGCTGGAGGAGAGTGCGAGAGGTAGGTTTTGCATGCTAATCTACCTCCTCACAAGCCTTGACTATGATAAGGAGATTACCTTGAATGTAGTTGTTGATGGATGGATCCTAAGTAATATTTTGATTGACATGGGCATGGAAGTTAATGTTCTCACCTAGATGCATGGAATCAAATGGGAAGGCCCCATTACAACCATCTTCAAATGTGTTGTATATGGATAATAAGACAAAGGAAATGCCCATTGGTGTTTTAAAGGATGTTGCTATCACTATCCAAGGGGAAATTCACTAGAGACTTCAAGTCTTGGTGCTTGCTTGAGGTGGAGAAAACTTTCCAACATTACTTGGTGCCCCTAGTGCTATAAGAACAATGTTGACTTACATTTCAATAAGGGGTATATAAGTTTTGAGAACAAGGAGGAATGTGTTATCATTCCTTTGATGGATGGGAAGTCAATGCCCTATACTGAGCCCTTGGGAGAAGAAGACCTAGATAGAATCTATGTGTGCACTATCAGGACCCTGAGGTTGTGCAAACCAAAAAAAGGTGTTATTCAGTGGGAAGACACTCAATCTATAAGTGATACAACTAGTGTGGCATGTGAAAATTGGGCACACAGGGACATATGAGTTAGTCAGAAGGTAGTTAAGAGGCTCTATGATGAGAGTAACAAAGGCATGCAGTCAAGCACCTAGGAGGAAAATAGTTTCCAAGTTACACTGGGGAGCCAACCCTATGTTTTCCTATGAGAAATGGAGACCCAATGGAGATGTGAGGTCGAAAGGAGAAGTATGCTTAGCTATACTTTTCTCAGACCACAACATGTTGGTGGGTGACCCATCATGATAACCTTCTAGAGTGGCATGAGGTGAGAATCACATTCTCTGTTAGGTTTCTCTAAGCAATGCACCTACTACTATACAAGATTATCATGGGAAGGAACCTCACCTCATTTCACATCTCAAGCATGTGAGAAGGCCTGATGGAAGGCAAAGAATACTTTCCTCCATCTTTATGGGTGCATAAGCTTTACTCCACCTTACAAGGTGTGTGTGCATGGTACATTCACTCGAGAGCTGCACCATCGAGACAGAAACTGGCAGAGTTTGATGGCTTGATCTCCTTCAAGATTTTGAGTATCGGAGTACTAAACCATCGGTGAATGAGGCATATAGGTTGTTAAGCACCTAACTATGGGAGATAGTGCCATGGCAGAGGATAGAGTACTAGATTTTGGGTGAACCTAGCTTGGAAGCACACTTCGATGAGGAAGAATCAGAGGAGGTACAACTTGAGCGCGCATGCATGGAAAAAGAGAAAGGAAAATTGGTCTACATGATAGATGGTGAAGAGGTGGAAAACTTAGATGTTAACCATACTATCGTACACACAAGGTTATGGATAGTGTTGATGAGAAAGCACACACCTACCATGAACCCTTAAAAACCAAGAAGGTTAACATTGGTTTAGAGGTGGAACCTAAGGAAGCTACTATTGAGATTACTAGATAAAAGGAGGTTTCAAATATTATTGATCTATTGCATGAATTTTAGGATTTGTTTCCACACGGTACCATGAGCTTAAAGGAGTTTCACCACTCCTTGGGAGAAATGAAGATCAAGTTAAAGGAAGGTGCACCCAATTCGAAGAGACCTTATCAAATGAATCTGAATCTACATGTCAAAGTCAAGGAGGAGATTGACAAGATGATCACATCATAGGCATCATTAAGGCTATTGAGGAATCAAAGTGGATAAGTCCATGGTCATCAACATTAAGAAGGATGGGAGGATAAGGATTTGCATTGATTACAGGGATTTGAATGTGGTGTGTGTCATTGATCCTTTTCCAACCCCTTCACCGAAGAGATCCTGAAGGAGTAGCCAGGTGCAAGATCTATTCTTTCACAGATGGATTCTCAGATATCATCAGGTTAGAATTACAAAGGAGGACCAAGAAAAGATAACCTTCACCACTAATGGGGAATTTTTTCCTATACATGGTCATGCCTTTTGACTGAAGAACACGCACTTTGTTGTGTTTTCACACATTGTGGTTTAGGTTCAAGAATTTTAGACTTCATCCATAAATTTCTACAAGTCTACCTAGATGACTGATACAATATATGGATTAGTGAGGGACCATTGTGACAATCTGAGGCTGATGTTTGAGAGATGTTGCAGTAGTTGAGTATATCTCTCAACATTAAGAAATGTGTTTTCACTACTCCATTTGGCACCCTATTGGGACATATCATATGTAAAGAAGGCTTGTTGGTGGATCCTACCAAAGTTTCATTATTGTGGGATTGGGGGAGCCTACCAACCAGAGCAGCATGTGCATGGATTCCTTGGGCATACATGGGGTATTACCAAAATTTATTAAGGGGTATGCCAAGATCATTGCCATGTCATTGAGGAGTTATAAGCACAAAAGTACATTTCATTGGGGAGAGGCAAAAGATGGCATTTGACACATTAAAGAATAGGCTTATCACCATGCCCATATTATGCTTTCCCTCTTGGATAAGCCATTCCATGTACATGTTGATGCTTCAGGATGGATGATTGGAGAAATCTTAACACAACCTAGAGAGGGAATTTTTGACCATCCCTTGTGCTTTTCTAGTAGGAAGCTAACCCCAATAGAACAAAATTATACTACCACGGAGCATGAGGCATTATCAATGATCTACGCACTACAAAATTTAGGAAGTATTTTCTAGTGATGCCTTTTATCTTTTACATGGACCACATGGCATTAAAGTACTTGGTGAAAAAGCCCATCTTACAAGGGCACATATGCAAGTGGGTCCTATTGTTCCAGAGTTTGAGTTTATGGTTGTTGTAAAAACTAGGTAAGAGTAATTTGGGGCCTAACCATTTATCAAGGATTGACTCAGAGAGGATGCACAGAGCATTGAGGATACAATGCCATATGCACAACTATTTCAGATTGAAAGCACCCCTCTGACTTGGAAGATATTGTTGTGTTTCTCAAAATGGGTGTGGCACCAGAGGGAATGAAGACTTTGAAAGGAAGTAAGTTAGCCATACATGTCGCCCCTACATGTTAATTAGTGGAGACTTATACAAGCTAGGCCATGATGAGGTTTTACATCGGTGTGTTGCTTGAGCATGAGCGCACTACAATCATGGAAGAGGCTCATGGTGGAATTGCAGGGGGACACTATGCAGGAATGCAACCACGCACGCAAGATCCTTCTAGCAGGATTTTGGTGGGAAATGGTTTACAAATATTGTATCAAGTATTGCAAGGCCTATGACCACTGCCAACACCTTGGTAAACTAGGGAAAAGATGAAATGCCATTAAGACCGATTTCTAATGCAGAGTCCCATTGAGAAATGGGAAATTGACTTCATAGGCCCTATTTCTCTAGCCACATGAAGGACATGTTCATGCTATATCATTACATGCATATATTACCTTACAAGGTGGGAAGAAGTGGCACCTACAAGGGATTACACAAAAAAACAACAACTAGGTTCTTGTGGGAAAATATAATCAGTAGGTATGGATGCCCATGAGCTTAACAAGTGATAGGGGTACTCATTTCTTAAATGAGATAGTTAGAATTTTATTGGTAGAATTCATGGTGGCCCATCACAAGACTACCCCTTATCACCCACAAGCTAATGGGACTACTGAGGTGTTTAACAAAATTTTGAATCACACATTGACCAAGATTTGTGATGTGGGAAGAAAGGATTGGGATGAAAAGTTTTTGTTGTGTTATGGTCATATCGACTACTTATAAGAGATTGAACAAGGCCACACCTTTTCAATTGGTGTTTGGCATGGAAGCTTGTGTACCCTATTGAATTTCATGTTACCATCACTATGTATAACACGCAAGAGGGTTAGATGATGAACAAGCGCTTGAGGAGAGGATTGATAAGTTGATGTAGTTGGATGAGAGGTGGGATATTGCTCGCTGGAGTCAAAAAATAAAAAAATCCAAGAAGAAGGCATGACATGATAGACACATCAAGAACAAGTAGTTTGAGGTTGGGTAGATGGTTCTCTTGTATGATTCCAAGTTTTTGCGCCATCCTGGGAAATTCAAAGTCCATTGGTTGGGCCCATACATTATATCCTATATACTTGATTCAGGTGCTTTCCAGTTATAAGCACTAGATGGAACATGGTTTCCAGGCCATTTCAATGGGAGTAGGTTGAAGCCCTACTATAAATAAGTCTTCTTTGTGTTTGTAAATAAGGTAGTATTTCCAGTTAGCCTAGGATTTTCTTTAATGTAGTTTCCTTTCTTTGTTTCCTTTCTTTTGTTTTTTTTTTTTTTTGCACGTTTGTGCACTAGTAGCCACTTATTATTTCAAAAAAATTCTATGTACAGAGGACCACATCCATTTTTGTGTGGGGTGGAGTGATGTGACAAGTGCTGGAAGCTATGGTTGTTGATGGCCCAAGTTGAAAAATCAAAAACACATGGATTGGAAGATCACATGTAGAAGAGGTGAACATGAGGGAAGGATGGTGTCAAAAGGATTTATAGAAACCACATACAAGAATGAAAAGTGTAAGAAAAACATGAGGTAGGTGATGTCAAGAACCAGGATTAGGACATAGAGAAGAATGCCTTCGATGTTGTAAGCACATGCGCGTAAGGATCTGTGGTCAATAAGGGGTTTTTTCACACCTGAAGGTTGCCAAAGTTTTTCACATAGGATTGAGCACAAAGGAAAAGCACTAAAGGTTGGTTTGAAAAATCCACCTTTATTGTGAAAGTACATTGGTAGGTGGCATGGCATTTATTACAGAGAAAATAAAAAGTTATAAATAGAAGATCAAGGTGCGTTATTCTTTACCTTGTATTTTAAGTTATCAAAGAGCTCTCGTGAACTAGGGCATCCTTGCAAGAAGGTTTGAGAAGATTTTTGAAGATTTGCATGCATAGCTAGTTTGATCAACAAACTAGAGTGGAAAGGAGTACATAGGCATAAGTAGAGAAGGTTGTGTGGAAGGATCCCATGGGTGTTATACCATCTTGTGGAAAAAGGGTTTTCTAGGTTAGGGTTAGCATAGCTAGGGCATGGGGTTTGGAGGAATTTTTAAAGGAGTGGAGCCACAAAGTTGAGCAAGAGCTAAGACCAGAGAGAGAAGAAGTTTTTTTAGGACCCAATGAAGGAATGACACCAAGGAAAGTAGAAAATGTTTCACCAAAGAAGGGAAAGGGAAAGGGAAAAAAGTCCATTTCTACCAGTTTCAATGAAGAATGGTACATGGAAATGTAGTACCTAGATGACGTATTACTTAGTAAGGAATGGGTGTCTCATATCAGGAAAGATGGTCATAAGTGATTACAACCATCAAACAAGCACCACAAAAATGAGATGACACTAGAACTGGTTCACCCTATAGAGAAGAGGACACCAGATGGAATGCCTATCTATGATGATGAAGTGAAGGTGAAAATGGAGAAGGTTGGGTTGTTGCAACTCTATGAGTTTCCCTATTTTGGCAAGCCTGAGTGACTATACCAATGGTTGATGTCACACATGCATGAAGACCACTTCTATTTCATAGGTCGAGGATGCACATAACCCCCAACTGATTTCTAAGTTCACCGGCCTTATCTGTGAAGGAGAATCATTGACGATGATTTGGGAGACAAAGAAGCCATTAAGAAGACATTGAAGCTTATGACTACAAGAAGGGTTCACGCTACTTTGACATTTCTACAATCACCAACCTTGTGATGAGGATGGCCACACACTTGGTCACAAAGTTGAATGGGAAAGAGAGATGGACACAGATCAACAAGGCCTGGTTGAATGTATGTCACAAGATCTCGAGGGGACCATCTATAACCTCTCATATTTTATTATAGAGGAGATTATAAATGTCACATGATGAGAGAGAAGATCATGTTTGGTAATGTCCTCCTCACCATTGTCTTTTTCAAAGATTGGAGTGCCCATGGGCTGATAAGTTTTTTGGGAATACCTAGATGAGAACCCCTCCCCCACCAAGAGGTTTGAATAATATACTTGTGACACCATGATGGCCACTCATAAGGCATGCCTAGAAAAGTGGTATAAGTGGATGCATGCAATGCATTCGGGGCTGAATGGAGAATACCCAAGTAGTTACCTTCATTAGTACAAGGAGAGGCTGAGTTCACCATATACCAACATTTTTGTATCGGCAGATTTACTTTGATAGATGGCACCAAGAGTCCTTGGTGTAAGTTTCCTTTCTCCTTCACGGTGCAATACTTCTAGGTTGGGTCAATCGATTCAAAGAGGTGAAGAAACTTAGGTTTGATCTAAGTGTAGTAGATCAAGATTACCATGAGTATGCAGAAGTTAATATACCCCAAGAAGCATGCCTATGTGGAGAAGTATGTCTCCCATGACGTGCACATGTTGAAACCAAGTAACATTTCTTGTTGCAGGGAGGACAACAACGAGGGTGTATTTGTGCCTAAGGCCTAAGTATGAAAAAGGTGCTTATGTTGAAGATGATGTCTCCATTCCTGAGGACCCCACCACAAGGAAAAAGGTTGTGCCAAGGAAAAGAGAAAGAGGGGAGGCTCTTGAGAAAAAGGCACCGAGCACGTAGACAGTACAAACAGTAGGGGCACAGGAGTTAGGTACGGGCATAAGTACTTACATCTACTGGAAGAGGTCTCCCATTAGAAAAGAGTCACCACAGAAGGAAGAGTCACTGGTAAAGAGAAGAGTCACCCGAGAGAGAAGAAAAGATAAGTCCCCTGAATTGGAGTCACCAATAAGGAAGAAGCAAAGGGTGACAAAAGGGTCGACTTAGGAGAAACAAAAGCATGGAGGCCAAAAGGGTGATGAAGATGATGAAGAGCAAGTGGTGAGGCTCATAATCATCCTGTGTATGATGTACATGAGTCAGATGAAGAAGGAAATGAAGAGAGGGATGAGAATGAGGAAGGCACTCATGACAAAGGGGGAGTGAGGAAGTAAACATGAAAGATCGAAGACCCCGAACCCCAACCAAGGAGAAAATGGATAACACTATAGAGAGGGAGGTGGTGGGTATTATCCAATAGTTAGTGGAGCACAAAGTAGAGAAGCATTGAAGAAGTGCTGAAGGAAACTGAAGAGAGTGCAAAGTGTAGGAAAGGAGTATGGGAGCATGGGCAGAGACCCCATCTTAGCAATAAGCTTCCCAATGGTAGTGCACACAGTGGAAAGGGCATAATAGTGGCAAGAACATGATATGACTTATATTAATGATCCAAGAAGGTACTACACGTGTGCTTTCCAAAGTACCATGCCCACCAACCAACTCCTCCTCACTTGGTCTTCTTTTGATGAAGAGGGTGCGTACCCACACATGAGGAAAATGCTATCCTAGGATTTTGAGTCCCACATTGATGAACTTGAGTTCGAGGTAAATCATGATGCATTGATGAAGATACCAGATGCCAAGGGAGTAAACCCTCTTGTAAATGCCCAACAATTATCAGATGAGCAAGTTTTTGTAATGTGCTCAACAAAGTATCGGTGGAGGTGGAAGCAATACTCTTCAACAGAAATGATAGAATAAGGGTCTTGGAGGAAGAGCTTGAGAAAAATAATGAGGAGATCATTGAGAGGGACAAGGAGATAAAATAGAAGGAATTGATCAATGTGTAGTTAAGGCATGAACTGAGGGATGAAAAGGTAAAGGTGTGTAAAGTCCATAAGAAGATAGAGGCCATTTCAGATGTCATTATCTTGAAACACCCAGACCTGGCCCCGCCTAAGCATAAATATGAGTCAACCATGCATTGCTTGGAAGACTTGACCCACATCCTCACCATGGAAAGGTGGCCACTCACATTAGAGTCAAGAAGAGGTGATGGCATGCCAGAAGGAGGAAGAAAAATTTGAAGATTGGGGAGATAGTGACTCGGTACTCTGAGCTCCTTGCCACAATAAAGACTACCACATAGATGGCCAAAGTCATGTATGACAACTATGCCAACAGAGATAGGGTAGCAAGCATATTGGTTTCTACACATGAGGTGGATCTAAAGAATTTTAGGAAAATAACAAAGGCAATAGGGTGGAGTGTGATAAGATCCTAGCCGAGGTTGAGAATAATTTGGAAGCAATCAAAACCTTGTGGGGTTTGATTAAGAATAGGCTAAAGGAACTATACCCCAAGTCACTCACAAGATGGATGCGCTAGGTGATCTTAAAAGCAAGTGGAAAGCATTGTAGATACACTGAAAGCTAAGAGTGATGAACTAAGTTTTGATGAAGTAAGTGCATTGGTGGGTGACCTACTTCAATAGAGGTGTAGAGAAGTGGATGCCTGGGAGAAGATTGAGGCATCCGTAAAGAAGGAGTTCCCACTCCTCATGCAACAATAGCATATTCTTCCATTCTTCCATTCTTTATTTAGATTATTTCAATTCCACTATTCTTTATTCTTTGAAGGAGAAGAATGTTTCAAGGAAAAGAACACGTGTAGTGTGGGGCAATGAACCACATGCTAAGTACTAAGAGGCGGGGTGATGAGATTAGGGGAAAACTAAAAAAAGGTTGGCTAAGGTAAACAAGGGTTTAAAGGACTTAGCCATATTTGGCATCATAGAGTCACTTAAGGAAAATGTGATGACTCGACTAGGTTTGATAAGGGATAAGGTGCACCTGAACCTTAGAGATCAAGAAAAGGATATTCGATGTAGGGAATATTTCTAGGGCGTCATTACGCTTAGTGAAATGTTTTGTAAAGAGGATAAGAATTCACAAATAGAGGACCAAATCGACACTTGACATGCGATCATAAAAAGGGTTTAGATCTCAGGAAATTACAATTATTTACAACAAATTTACAACAAGCAAAAGTTACTTTTTTATCAAGAAGCTATAGCAATTTATTATAAATATTTAAATATCTATTTGGTGACTCTATTAGGCTAATTTTAGATCGTGATTGCAAAGCATGTTTCATGCCTAAAGTAACTACAAGATCATAAAGAGATTCGGATCCCGAGCTTTTCAAATGGCTATTCAACCACCTAGAAATTTTGTGACATTTACTAATTGTAACCCATTAGTAATTATAGTTTATCATGATATCCCTAATGCTGCCATGAAAATTTTGCGTTCATTTACAGTGAAAATTAGGTTACACCTACAAAGCACATCAAAGATGTTACGACCATATGTGCACCATAATATTACTCATGAAGATGTGGCTTTGAGACTTTTAAATGCCGCATCCCTTAAAGGACAATCCTTGTAATGGTATAGAAATCTAGAGATTGGAAGCATAAGAACTTGGGTGATTTATGTGGTAAATTACTAAAATAATTCCAAGATAATTCGAGATCATTTATCTCTTATAAAATAGTTGTCTACGATTAGAAGAGATCCTCAAGAATTCATGTCTATTTTCAACATTCATTTTTCCATAACTTGGGAAAGAATCCCAGCAAGTGTCAAGCCTCAAGCTGACCATGCTTTTCTTTATTATCTTAGAGCATTAAACAGTGATATTTCAACTATGATTTAGTCTATGGGAGGAAATACTCTCCCAACATCCTATGATATCACCATCCGAGCTGAAAATAGTCTTATTCAAGTTGGAAAGTTAGCACCAAGGCCTTCAATGCCTTTTTTGGAAGATCTAGCACCTATTCCACATCCTATCACCATTATAGAACTTTCTATTGTAGCCCCATCAGATGATGTGTTTAAAGCTTTGTAGACTATGTGAAATAAGATGAATTGAATTGAAAATAGACTTGCACTACCTAAAGCCCTTATCGTGCTCCTTATCAAAGAAAAATAGGAAACCTTACCAATAGAATCAAAATTATAGGAAACATTATCAACAAGGTAGTTTGACCCAAAGGCTCCTAGTTCATCTAACACTTTAGTCCTAGTTAACATGGCTATAGAAGAGTGGTGTCAACTTTGTAATCAGCCTCATTTGGCTACAAGTTGCCCAAATGATTTTCTCGAACATAATTCTTGTTGCACAACCTCAACTCCGAGACATTATTCATGCCTCAAATAGAGGGTGGGCACCAAGAAAATCATGTTGGAAGGCACCCAAACAAAACTTAGTCAGGGCTTTTAGTGAGGATGATTTCATCAGAAGTTACCACTAGGGCTCAAGAAAAAGTTGCAGAAAGTAAAAAAAGAAAAATAGGCATGCTCTTCCCACTAAATCACTAATAAAACAACTACAAAGCCAAAAACCAGCTAACAATTATGTTGTTTTGAAAAAAATAGTGAGTGTTTCAACTAGTAAAGAGCAACAAAAATAGCTACAACCTAACCCAAGAAGGTTATTTATACCTCATATATCAAAAGTAGCTGAAGCAGAATCAGTTTTCACTAAAGCCTATGCTAAAATAGTAGAATATGTCTCTAAAATTGTTGTTTCTTTTAACATTGTTGATGTAATGAAAAAGCATAATGTTAACATCTCAATGTGGGATGCTCTAAGTATTCCAGGACAACAAGATTTACTTTCTCATGAACTTGCTAAGCTGTAGATTTCTTCAAAAATAACAGAAAAGGAAGTTCATAAAATAGATATGGTCCTTGGAACAATGGAACATGACCACATTAAAGAGGTTAAATGGATGGTTCAAAAGGTTTTAAATGATCAATACATCAAGAAACCACCACCATTTTATTTATCACTGATTATTGGAGAACATCTTGTTCATAATTGTATGGTTGATAGCGTGCAAGTAGCACAGTTATGCCAAAAGAAATTGCAGAAAAATTGGGTTTGCATTATGAACCTAAAGAAGAGTGTGCTTTACAACTTTATGGAACTAGAATGAGTACAGCTTGTATCATCAAAATCTAGAGGTAACATTGCATGCTTTTCCCAAATATTTTCACTCGCAAGATATTACTATGTTGGGATTTACCACCTCATTTTGCTATATGCTTATCTAGAGATTTCACATAAAAAATAGGAGGTTATCTCTCTTCGATTGGTCCTTGTTTTTCACTACACGTTATGGAACCAAAGTCATTATCAATTTTGAACCATTGGCCATATTTTACATTGAGCCTCACGCTTCTAATGCATTAGCTAATTATGCATAGCCTTGGACTAGTCTCGATTTTGATAATACAACTCATGTTTCAACATTAGATGGTGTTTCTAATATGTTTATGGATGAAAAGACACATGAAGAACATGTTCATGATCCTTTCAAATAATTTTAAGAACATATGTTTGGTGTGTATTTCCTGCATGAGTAAAACACATCAATTCCCTTGTTCCCCAAAATAGAGAATGCAGCGAGAAGGGATTTGGAAGCTTCATTTTGATGGAGCTAAGAACAAGAAAGGACAAGGAGCAAAGTTTGATGCTCACTTCCCTCAAAACGAAAGGTATTTTTCAGCTTTAAGTCTCTAATTTTCATGCACTTATAATATGATTGAATACGAAGCGTTAATTCATGTCTTACTTTGGGCCGAGAAAGAGAGGTATTAGCATGCTACATATTTTTGGTGATTCGAGTTGGTTATCAATCAAGTAAGAAATTTAATGTTTGTAAAATCCATTAATGAAGTCTTACAGAACATAGAGTTTCATACTTAATGGAAGATTTCAATGCTATTAATATCCAAATCATTCCTAGAATAAAAATAAGCATGCAAATAGACTTGCAGAATTGGTGCCATTTTTGAAGTGCTAGAACAGATTAAAAACAACGAGATTCAACCTCACATAAAGCTAATCTTCATGCCTTCAATACATGAGTAATGATTTGAATTGGCGGAGTTTTTCAAAATGATGAACAAATTTGCAAGTTTTTATAGTAAGCTGAATTTTCTGCAGATAAATCAAGATAAATTACAACACTTATATGGTGACTAGATTGTTCAATTAAAGACAAATAAACTTCCTCGAGGCTTGGTCACATTAGAAGACATCTTTAAAGCACGATGATCATTTAAGGAAATACAAAACTAAGATGTCAACATATGCCGATAAATGAAGAGATCTCATTTGATGAGGAAAAAAATGTTTCTTGGAAAGGTGTGTTCTCTAGCTGAAAAACATTCCTTTATTAATCTTTACAAGGAATTTAAAGATGTTTTTGCTTGGAAATACCAAGACCTGAAAGGGTTTTATCCCATTTTGGCACAACATACTATTGAATTACAACCAAACTCCAAGCCAGTTAGGTAAAAACAGAGGCCTGTAAATCCCAAAATAGAACCTCTAATGAGGAAATAATTATCTAAGTTGATCGAATCAGTATTATCTTTCCAGTTAAACATTCAAGTTTGGTAGCCAATCTTGTTCCAGTTCGGAAAAAGAATGGAGAAATCATATTATGTGTGGATTTCAGAGATCTTAATAAATCTTCATTAAAAGATCATTACCCACTTCCAAATATGGATCATATTTTAGAATAGTTTTGTTCGAGATAGATTATCTTTTCTAAATGGTTATAGTGGATACAACTAGATTCTAGTTCGAGAAGAATATAGGTACAAAATAGCTTTTACCACCAAGTGGGTACTTATGCTTACAAAAGAATATATTTTGGCCTTTCAAATCTTTGGTGCAACATTTTGAACATGCAATGGACATGGATTTTCATAGCTTGTTAAATAAATGCATCCTAGTTTATTTAGATGACGTTACTGTATTCTCAAAAAATTTAGAAGAACATCTAATACATCTAAGGCAGACTTTTCAGTTATGTAGACAGTTTGGAATATCTTTGAATCCGCTAAAGTCTATCTTTTTAGTACATCAAGGTAAATTTCTTGGTCATATTGTTTCTAAACAAGGTTTAACAATTGACCCTTTCAGAATTGAAGCTATATCACAGCTATCATTACCTCATCACAAGAAGGCATTACAAGTTTTCTGGAAAAATAAACTTTGTTAGAAGATTTGTTCCAGATTTTGCAAAGATTGGTGAAACCATTATCAACTATGTTAAAGAAAGACAAGAATTTATCTTGGACCAACCAAGGGAGCGAAGGGTTTGAAGCAATTAAAACAAGCCATCTCTCAAGCTCCTACTCTTTTAAATCCAAATTTTGATAAAGATTTTACAATGTATGCACTTGCAGGAGCTGAAAGAATATCAGCCATTTTAACCCAGGTTAATGATGAAAATGTTGAGTAGTCGATTGCTTTCTTTGGATAGAGTTTGCATGATTACGAAAACAAGGTACACATTTCTTGAAAAATAAGTACTTTTAGTAGCTAGAGGAACTAAATAATTTTAAGTACATGCTTTCAAACAAAAAATTCATGTTCTTGTTTCTCATCCAAGTGTAAAAGCTTTCTTGTTAAATAAAGAATTGAATGAGAAAAGAGCAGGATGGATAACGAAGGTCATGGAATATGATGTTGATATCCGTGTTGCGAAGATAGTTCGAGGTAAAGGTTTGTGTGAGCATATAATTATTGATATGGAAAAACAGCATGCTACAAAATAAGAAGATCAAAAGCAACATGTTGAAGTTATGTATCAATAATCAGACATCATGGTGTAGCCAAAAAATCAACAACTTGAACTTACTCAAGAAGTTCAGGAATCAAGATGGATGACTTATTTAGTTAACTATCTACAACATGGTACTTATCCGGAAGGTATGGATAAGAATAAACAAAGGTATTTCAGGTTACAAGTTGTACCTTATGTTTTTATTGATGGTGTGTTATTCAAAAAATATATAAATGAAATCTTGTTGTGATGTGTTGATTATGATAGAATTCAACAATTATTATTTGAATTCCATGAAGGACCTACAGGAGGTCATTTTTTAGCATATACCACAACCTTAAAAATTATGAAATCTGGTTACTATTGGCCCAACATATTCAAGGATTGTTTCAATGGATCATAAAGTGTAAGAAATGTGATTTCTTTATTGGAAAAGTACATTTAGCTTCACGCCCTTACAACCTATTTCAAATGATCACCTTTTATGTAGTGGGGCCTTGATTTTATTGGCATGATAAACCCACCTTCGTCACAAGGACACAAGTGGATATTTTTACCACTACAGATTACTTTACATGTTGGACTAAAGCAACAACATTGAAATATGCTAATGAAACTTCGACACTATAATTTTATGAAGGTATAGTTTGCGATTTGGTGTTCCAAAAACTATCATTTTAGATAATGCTTTAGCATTTCTTAGTGTAAAGATAATGATTGTTTATCAACCATGGAATTTATTTAAGTTCGTCATCTAATTATTACCCACAAGGTAATGGGTTACCTAAAAGTACTAACAAAAATCTTTTAAGAATCACCAAAAGAATGCTCAAAGATAACCAGAGCTTGGCATCTAATATTGAATTCAACACTTTGGGCTAATAGAGTTACTCCTAAAAGATCAGTTGGTAATTCACCATACAAAATTTTTATGGAAGAGAAGCAAGAATGCCTATTTCACTTGAGTTACCCGCATTAGATTTTCTACATCAAATGCAGCTTTCTTGAGAATTAACCATTCCAAGTTCATTATGCAAATTAATGGAATTACAAGAGCTAAGAGATCAATCTCATGTAAACATGTAAAAGAATTAAAACATATGAAGAAGAATTTTGATAAGAAGGATAAGTTCGAATCTTCAATGAAAAGAGATATTGTGTTAAAATGGGATTTTGATCATGCAAAGCCAGAAGACACATAAAGTTGATACAATCTGGAGTGGTCCTTACATGATTTCAGGTTGCAAATAACACAATGCATTTCAGCTCACAAGGCTGAATGGAGAGGAACTTCCCATTCTTGTGAATGGTATGTTTCTAAACATTGTTATTGAAAATCCTGCATTATCTGTTTAGAGTAGGATTTCCCTTCAATAAGAGTGCAGTTCTTGACATTGCAATGTTTTTCAATTCAATAAGTGAATTCATGCATGTGATCTAGTTTATCATATCCTTTCCAGCTTTTAGTTTGTTTTAGAAAGGTTAGACCTTCAAAAGGCATATTTTGGTTACATGCTTTAGAATCCATGCCCAATAGAAAAGAGCAAGGCATTGGTTTACAAGCTTGCAGAGTAGCTTTCCCCATAGGATCACCGAAATGTTGGCAATTTTGTGCTTGTGCAAAAATGGGAAACTCAAACTTCGTTACGATGGATGGAATTGGTGAAGTGAACCTAAGCTAGGGGAGTTTCTTTCAGTTCATATTGTTTCTGTTGAATTAATTAATGATTACATGAAATCTATAGCTATGTGTGTTGTTACAAAATGTAATAGATCACATAGTCTGTAATTTCATGACTATCTTCAACAAAAGAACACAAATCCCTGAAGGAAAGATGTGTTATCTTGATGAAGACATTGAATTGCAAAATAGATGAATTGTTAATTTTGGAACAACAATCATAATTACAGATTACGCAACAATCAGAGTTCATTACTAAATGTTACATGTATTCTTTAAGGTTCTTTCCTTCATGATTAATACATTCAATTATATTATTGAGTTATTTAATTCATCATAAAATCCATATAGAAATCTGAAATGCAAAAAGAAATACACAACTCAATTTTCAAAATTCAATGTTTTATTCATAAGGAATTTCAAATGTTCCCACACAAGCCATGGGATGTAACTGAAAAGTAAAATACAACTACTGAAGTAAGAGGTACATATGCATGAAAGAGAAAATAGAGGAGTATGAATGAACCCATCATTGCCTTGGGTTTCTATTTTTCGGTTGATGCATCTCCAGTTCCATCTTTGTTCCCTCTTCATCTCATTGCTTAAGGGCACTTTACCTAAAACAGAAAAGAGAAAACTATTTATTTATGAGCTCAGGGTACAATCCATATTCCTATACTATCCAAATTCATGACGGTGGATATCTCAACAACATGAGATATAAATTACATGAGGATCAAAATAACAACTAATAAAATTACTTTTCTATAACAACACAATGATTATGTACTTAGAGAGAGAAGAAAAGAAAACTATGGAACATAAGAGAGGCCAAAAATCCTAAATATTTTCTAACTGTTTTCTTAAGCATGTATAGTATGCAGTGCCAAATAAATAAAAAGAAAATAAAATCATGTCTTATATTCCTCACTATTAGATAAAGATTGCATAATTTACTAACTTCTATCATATAGTACATCGAGATTAGAATAAATCACAAGTACATATTGATATGAAGGAGAATACAACTCAAAGGTGAAGCGAAGAATCAGAATTAAAGGTTGAATTTAACTAAAAGGATAAATTACAGTTGAAAAAGAATGAAAAAAGGAAATCTGAGAAAAATTTGACAGGGCTTCACCATGTAAAATGGACATTTTACATTTTTCCATCATGATATGTCAAACTAATACAAGCCTTAAAGTTGTATATAAATCAAATAGTAATGCAGAAAGTAGATAATGCATGGCATGATCAAAGATAACATTATCAGATTTCAGCTCCCAACAACAAGCCATAAAGCATCTAAATGAATTGTTACATGAAGGATGTATTATTTTACAAGTACATACTTTTAGATTACATCAGAACATATACAAAAATGCTACAATATCAATGGAGTACAACTATGACAAGCAAAGTGGAGTCAATTTTCTAAATATAAAGTCATAACAACCATAGACCCAAGTCTTCCTAAATTCAACTCAAGAAATTTCTTCTAGTTTTAACACCCAAATGAATAGAGTAAAGAGAAATGGAGTATCAAAATTACATAAAGAAATGTAGAATATCAACTTCAAAATCATGACATAAAGAGATCAATCGAGATGATAAAAGAAAAATCATATGGCTTTCATATTTTCTAGAAAATTGATAAGTGCACATGAATCTACTAACATTTCATATAAAGAAGATCAAGTATAGATCAAGAAAAATAGCATTTGCACTTGGGCACATAAGTTAATACTCTTCACTTATATCTTGGAGGCTCATCGAATAAAATAATCAGTTACATAATATAAATATGAGTCAAGGATTTTAAGTTTAAAGCATATTTCGATATAACTCAATGGATATAATACACAATGCAACAATGATAAGAGTGCATTTTCAGTTCTACAAAGGATCTGTGTGAAGATGATCATGTATAAATGAATCGAAAAGGACATAGTCACATGTTCAAGAGATTATCAAAATGACATAGTCTTCCCCGAAAGAAGGTATATCTCGCAAGCATTCAACAAGAAACGTTAAATTAGTAAATTTAAGGAACCCTATCTCACATAGTCCACATGCTTCTAGGAGTCACAATCATGAAGGTATGAGAAGAAAAGAGTTATGTTTTCCATGAATATGCAAATTACAGTTACTACAATTGATGACTAAGAATCATATAACTATAACACTATGAACTCAATGAGAAGGATTCACATTTCAAATGATTAGTCCTTACATGGAACCAAGACCACTTGCAGCTTATAGTCACATGATTTTTCATAATTAAAAAAATTCAAAGCTCAAGTTCTAAATACAGAGGAATGTATTTTTTCAAAAATGAAATTCATTGTTTCAAGCATCTATTCCAACTTACAAGATATGAAAAGAGCTCTCATGGGAAATCCAAGTAACATCTACAACTATGATAAGCTACGATGACATCAAAGACAAGCGACCAGGTCTCTTTTTATATAATGTTTCAACTCACTCAGAACATTCAAGGCTCATCAAATTCAAATATCATGTTTTCAAAATAAGCTACAGTGACTCGAGGCTAGAAAAATATGTAAGGAAGTGAATATAGATTCAAAATTCAATGCATAGATTACAAAAAACCATAGACAAGAATCCAAGCCAAGAATAAATCATTTAAGTAGCAAGAGGTTTTTCATGTCGTAAGATCTACAAAGTAGAGTTAAAAAGACACCCAAAATCTCAAACAAGCTCAAGATATCAATAATAGAACCATTTTCAAACGTAGAATGTTATCAAAAATTGAGCTTAAAAGTTTGAGAGAATGATCAAATGGTTTTCAAAAGCTACAAACCCTCATGCCAATATAAACCAAGTCATAAGAATGAAGAAAAATATATATGATATAGATACGTGTCAAAACAAGTTCTGGTCACTATGGGTGATGTCATAGAACAAGAGAAGAATGAAATAGAGTGTAAAATAATTCAAATCAGAGAAAAGTATAGATCCAGACCATTAATCAAAGCACCCATTAATGGGTATCAGTAAATCAGGGTTGGATCAAAGTATTAGAGGATAAAGTAAATTACATCGACCAAACAACTCTAAATTTTAAGTAGAATGGATAATCGGATCTCAAACTCGAGATTAAGTTTTGAGAGATCAACAAATGATGATCATGAAGGAATTTTTGAAGAAAATGTAAAGTTTACTAAAAATATTAAAAACCCATTGATAGCAACACAACGTAAAGTAGTAAAGCTAAGTCCCAAATTTGGTTATGAGAAACAAATATAAAGTTCAAGTGCAGAGCCAAACAAGAATAACAATGAATAATACCAATGAAATAATGCATAAATAAATAGAGTAAAAATAAAGTCAAGTATTAGAACTCGAGTACATGCAATGATGAATGAATGTCCATTGCGACAGAGAAGTAATACCCATTTTTGGTTATCCTAAATAAACTTTTAAATTCACCCACTCGAAATAATACTTCCATGACTACGACTACAAGGATTCAAGAAATAGAGAAGAAACTTACTGTAAAATCAACAATGCATATTGAAACCCTCAAAGCCTCAAAGCATACAAGGAATATGCCATCAATCAACCACTTAGATCTTTGAGAAAAGGGGAGCATTAGAATAGAGATGAATACAAATCTCGAGCTAGCTCAAAATGATAAATGTGGTGGCACGAGCTAAGGAAACTTTGAAGAAAACAAACATAGAGCTTATCAAAGCCAAACTTGCAGAGTTTTCATTTTTCGAACTCAAAGAGTCAAACCTCCAAGTATTCAAAACCTAATAGTATACAGATGCACAAGAACTCAAAAAAGTATTCTATAGAGGAAACCAAGCTCAAAAATCATCAATAATGGTCGATAGGGATCTACCTTCCGTGAAAGCTCTAAATAAACAACTTTCAAGATCGAGAAGAAACGAAACACAATTTTTAAAACAAGAGTCACCTCTAGAAAGATACAAAAAATATTTGACACGAGCCTATGATTTGTAAAAATAATGGCCATGACACAATGATCTCGCTCAAAAATTCTAAGCATTAAAAATGAAAAGTGTAGGTATTTCGAGCCATAAGATGGATTTACATAAGGAAAAATGAATCTTTAAGATCAACAATGGCTTCTTGGAGAAATTTTTCTAGGGCTTCACCGCTCAGAGTGAGCAAGAGAAATGACTAAATGACAAACTCAATAAGCTTTTTCAAAACCTAAATTCCAGAGAGTTAGAGGTGAGTCAAAGAATCAATAGCTTGAGAGTTCCAAGTACAGATCAAATGATCAGAATACAAATCATCATTCTAACTAGGGTTTGAATCATCAATGATCCAAATAATCAGGGTACATGAGATCAACGATTATAGAGGAATTTCAAGATCGTTTAAAAGCCCACAATTAATGCAAATTCAGATGCTTAGAGATCGACGGCGTAAGATCAACAGTTGCATAAGATCAATGGCCGTAAACCGCTCACCAAATTTGAAGTAAGTGTAAACCATGCCCAATGTCACCAACCATATTAAATGCAAGGTCAAAACCCTAACTAAGGGTACATAAGATCAAAGGCCAAGGATCAATTACAGCAGATCGACGACCTTCATCAAAAAGAGATAACTCGACCGTGACCCCAATCTTACCCAAGGTTAGTGATTTACACCGAAAAATCATGCGAAGGGTTAGACCATCGTGGAGGGGGAGCCACCCCCAATGATTCACCAAAATCATTGCATATTGACCTTTCAAAGGTCTAAAACCTTAGTCCAATTGCGCAAATAAAACATCGACAAGATCAATCAAATGATTATTGAGACCGAAACTATATAATACATGGTAAGTCAAGATTGGCAATAATTTCCAAGTATATACTATGCAATAGTAACCAAAAGGTGGCCGAATGTATATGATAACATTCCTTTTAAAAAGTGACCTTTGATTATCTTAAAACATAATAATGTGCCAAGTCAAAAGGGTGGTCAATTCCTTTAATTTGCTCACCCCTAATAGTGGTCCCCACAATGGATGATGTGGAATTGAATAACTTTTGCTAAAGTATAAGAGACATCATTATTTTACTAAGAAGGGAAATTATTTGTGCATGTGCATCCAAGGGGCAAATTAAAAGATGCCAAAATTATCACCGCAAGGGATCAAATTGTAAGTGTCGCATCAAGCACTAGAAGACAAATTTACATGCATTCGAGAAAACTTTCTCAACAAGAAAGGTTTATTATTAGAAGAGTTATTCACCCATTCTTTTCTTAAAATTAGAACAATCAACCGTAATTTGATCGAGTTGTAATCGAGGCTATTAATGCCTCATTGTATTAGTCATACTTATTTGTATTCCTTTATTTATTAATAAATAAAGTCTAAAAATAGGATGCATGGGCGAGTACACTTATAGTCTATTTTTAGGATGGGTGGGATGGATAATTTTTATATATATTGTGTGCATTAGCAAAGCACACGGAGGAATTTTTAGATACATGAGTGTTGAAGCAGATTTTGCCAGTTTTTCCCTCTAAATGAGAAGTATATTCTGCCTTTCCAATTATTTGCAGTCTTGTGTATGTTTTATTAATCCTTGTGAATGATGAACTCCCGATTAATAATCTTACCCTATTGCAAATTCAAGTAATTTCTACATGATATTAATGTGCATGTATAACTTGACAAAGATTATTGTTGTGATACTTTCCCTCAATACATCAAATTGTTTTCCTAATATTCTATAGAAAATTGTTGCTTGCCAGTGCATCATGAATTCATTCTCATATCAATTGTGCATGTACCCATTCAAAGACCTCATACATGTTTGGTGTATCACCTCAATTTTGAATTTATTTATAGTCATCTTTTTCCCTCATACCCTAGAAAATTAGTTTAAGATACATCAATAAGGAACCGACCTTGATACCGGAGACTCACCTCAAAATAGGTATACCCATAGACCTGAGGTGTTTCCATTGTATCTACAAAAGAGAGATAAATTTTGTAAGATTAAAACACCGCGTCCATCTCTACACAGGTGCAATTTCTAGAGATAACAGTTTGATAAGTGGATAAGGTACTGCACTGAACCTTAGAGGCCAAGAAAAGGATATTCCACGCAAGGAATATTCCTAGAGGCATCATTGCTTAGTGAAATGTTTTTCAAAGAGGATAAGAATTCACCAATGCAGACCACATTGACACTTGACATGTGATCTACTTAAGAGAGGATTCATGGTGGTGGACGTTGATCCTATTTAAAGAAGTTCTTGGGATAGGAACAAAAGAGAGAGAACAGAGGGAGAGAAGGGAGAAGGTAGTGCAAAGGGAGCTAGAAGCTATGGGAGTGCTAAGAAAAGGAGGGTACTACGAAGTGTTAGGAAATGCTAAGGGTTTAGAGTTGTTGGTCTTTAGAGGGTTGTAGGAGATACCATTAAGCATATGTATGGGTACAAGGATCTATAACAAGGGTTATAACGGGAAAGCATAGCTAGGATCTCCGATAAGATGGGTCACAGGGGTTGGAGCTCTTTCACTTGATGTATATGGTCCGAGATGACCATTTGGAATGTAGGATGGCTACTGAAACACTTTTAAATCAATAAACATGGATTTATTCTATACATCTCGCTTATGGGTGTAAACCCTCATGTTATTTGGCTTGTCATGACTTAGATTTGGTTCCTTGTGCTTCATATAATGTTTATTTAGCTTTTGTGATGCATTAATGTGTAGATCTGTTAGTTATATATTCTTCCTTTTAAGTAGATGCATGTATTTTTGTTTCTATAAATAATCCTCCATTAATGGTGGAAATCTCTTGAAAAGATCACATAAAGGAGGGGCTCGGGACTGCGCGCACCTTTGGTGAGCGATCAACGTAAGCTAGGTGGTAGGCCGATGCACTTGGGGTTGGAAAGAGGTATTAAGGGTAAAATATTGAATATAAAGAACATGTAATTAGAATATAATTATCAACCATCGAACACCTAAGTAAAATAGAGGTGTTGAGAGGAAAAACAAAACTCGTGCAAGAGATGGAAAGAACCATGCTGAATGAATCTAAACTCCCGGATAGATATTAAAGTGAAGCGGTATACATAGTAATGTACATTTTAAATAGAGCTCAATTGAGAGTAAAAATGACAAGACACCTTATGAACTGTGGAAGAATAGGCCTATGAATGTGAAACACATAAGAGTTTTTGGAAGCAAGTGCTACATCAAAAGAGATGAAGATAACTTGGGAAAATTTAAATCAAGATGTGATGAAGGCATATTTCTTGGCTACTCAACAATCAACGTAACTTACAGGTGCTATAATAAGAGGTTGCAGAATATTGTTGAAAGCACAAATGTAAAGGTGGATGAGACTCCTAAGTCCAACACTCAACACTCGTAAGGGTCATGAAGAACATGAAGATGATGAAGAAACATAAAGTTCATGTGAAGAATTAGATGAAGAGGAAGAAAGACTAGACACTAAGAAACCCTAAAGACAAGTTAAGAGGGATCATCCATTAAATTAGATCATTAGAAACACAAAAAGGTGGTATTCTAACCAGAAGAAGACTAAGAGAGAAACATAATCATGAATATATATCACTCCTATCCATGGTATAACCCAAGAATGTTACAAAATATAGCAAGGCTCAACATAGGGTAGACACAATTAATGACGAACTCGATCAAATTGATAAAAATGAAACACAGGGAGCTTGTGCAAGACCTATGGATAAAAATGTTATTGAACTAAATGGGTCTTCAAAAACAAATTGAATGAGAAAGGATAAGTAACAAGAAATAAGGAAATAATTTTTGTAAAGGCTATGTGCAAACGAAAGTAATCAACTTTGATGAAACATTTTCACTAGTGGAAAGGATGGAATCAATAAGACAGCTCTCGACATACGCAACTTATAAGAAGATAAGAGTATTCCAGATGGATGTGAAATCAAATTTCCTCAATGGTTTTCTGAATGAAGAGGTTTATATTAAACATCTTGATGGATTCTCACCGATCAAGACAAATAATATGTGTGCAAGTTGAAAAAGGATTTATATTGACTCAAACAAGCTCCTAGAGCTTGGTACAGAAGATTGGATTCATACCTCATTGAGCAAGGTTTTAGAAAATGTGTTGCTAACAATAATCTCTACATCAAGGAAGAAGAAGATCATCTACTCATTATCATTGTGTATGTGGATGATATCATTTTTGGAGGAGATTATGACAAGATGACATATGAATTTGTTGATATGATGAAAGAGGTATTTTAAATGTCTATGCTTGGGACATCTCATTTTTTTGGTCTTACAAATCATTCAACCGTATAAGGGTATCTTCATATCCCAAGAAAATTATATTAAATAAATGTTGAAAAGGTTCGGGATGTAAGATTGTAGATCTATAGGAACACTAATGGAAGTTGGATGCAAGCCGAGCAAAGATGAAAGCTCACCAAAAGTATAAAAACTCTATACAAATATATGATATGTAGTCTACTCTACTCCACAACATCAAGACCTGATATCATGTAGGTGGTAGGTCTAGTTTAAAGATTCTAAGAAGATCTAAGGGAAAAATATCTCAAGGAGGTAAAAAAATAATTCGAGATACCTCACGAGAACAATTGAATATGGACTATGGTACCCTAAAAGTAATGATTTCAACATAAAAGCATACACATATGTTGATTGGGAAGGAAGTGTTGATCACAAGAAGAGTACTAGTGGTAGATCCTTCTTTGTTGGAAATTTCCTAGTCTCTTAGATGAGAAAGAAGAAATCATCAGTGGCACTCTCAACATGTGAAGCAGAATATATAGTTTCCATAATGTGTTGCACTTAGGTTTCATAGATGAATCTTGACATTGGAAGATTACGAGGGAAAATTTGATAGTCCAATTCCCTTGTTTTGTGACAAAGACAAGTTCAATAAGTGTCTCTAAGAACCTCGTGTTCTACTCAAAGACCAAGCATATTCTAATTAGATATCATTTCTTGATGGAACAAGTGAATAACAAGAAAATTACTCTAGAATAAATGAGCATAAAATAATAAATTATAGACATTATGAATAATCCACTCGCCAAAAGATACTTTTGATCACTTAATGAATGAATTGGGGTCATTCCCGATCCCACCAAAAACTAGAAGGCATGCAGACAAGGTAAGGGAACATTCTTCGGTAATTTATACTATTAATCAAAGTGTCAAATAATATTTGTGATAGGGAGAGCTAGGTTGTTTTCCCAATATTATCAAAGTATGCATCAACTCGGGGGAACATTGTTGTGATCATATCAAGTTATATGGATCAAGTATGTGCCAAGGGGAGTTTCATGAGGTAGGAACACGTAGTATCTAACTTACCTACATTTTCATATTTATGTGCAATAGATGGCCCTTTGTCATTGTTGTCAAAGGGGGAGAGGAGATGACATCATAAACGAACAAGTCATAAAGAAAGGGGAGAGATGTCAAACAAACCAAGTAATATCAAAAGGGAAGAGAAGATGAAAATAGAAATATGTCAATGGAGATTTTCGAGCATTTTAGAAACTAGGTATGTAAGTATTTTTCCATCAAAAGGTTGTAGGTTTTTATGGTATTGAAGTGTAGAGGTATTTCCATCAATGAAAAAGGGGGAGATTGTTGGACCTTTGTAATTTTCATTTATGTCAAGTTACATTGATGGAAAAATTATTTGATGTCAAGTGGCATTGATGGAAAAAGGGTTAATTGGTAAAGTGAGCAAGCAAGAAAGATGAAGGTTGATTAGTAGTGTTAGCTCAAACAAGCTTTAGGATGGTCAAGGATAAGTTCTGAGGGACTTAATAAGATTTTGTGCAAGATGCGATATGAGGAGTTATCCACCAAAGTCCGTGAGAAGCCGCAAAACTCTAGAAAAGTCGTGAAAGCCTAGTGAAATCTGTGGGAAAAGGAATGAAGCCATAAAAGAAAAAGGATCCAAAAGACAAGCCGTGAGTGAGAATGATTATGATGTGGATGTGAATGAAAAGTCAGAGAGTAAGGAAGTCTTAAGGAAGCCACACATAAAGGGAAAAGTTGTGAATGACTAGAAAATATGTGGATAACTATAAGGGACGTGAAGGATTGGAGATAGCCACGGCGAATGATAAAAGTCATAGGTAAAAGGATAGAGTTGTGGGCATGGAACAAAGATGTGGGAAGGCAGTGAACAAGGAGGAAAGTCACGAAACATTGTAAAATCTGCAAGAAGCAAAGAAAATCCATGAATAACTAAAAAGTTGTCGTGAAAGGAGAAAAGTCGTAGATTAAAGAATAATGCCATGATATAAAGGAAAATTTTAAAGAATCTAAGGGAAGCTATGGATAGAACAAGTATGAATTGGATAGGGCCATAGGACAATCAAATTGATTTAAACATGGCTAGGTGAGGTTTTTTATCCAAAATTGATGGTGATTGGATTGTCACGGTGGTTGTGGCAGAGTACATGACTTGAACTCCATAAAGAACAAAGAAATATATAGTCCCACTATAAACATTTAATGTTCATTGAATTTGTGGAAATATGGTTGCAGAACTTGTCTATGTGATTCCTGATTTCAAGGAAAAATTAAAAATTAGAGAAGAAAGTGGCTCACTCATCTTGATCACGTTGGAAATCCTAGAAAGATGAGAAATCTATTTTAGGTATTGGCTCATAAATAATTTCTGGTAAATACATAGAAAAATGAGAAACCAATTTGAATATAGCAAGAGAAAAATACGGAGTTATATTTATTCATTTAATGGACTATATTTTTCAGCGGAGAGTAGGAAAGATCGCACAACATGCCAAAGGAAGTATTGGAATGGTTCGATTTTATATATAGAGAAAATTGATACCAATACATGTGTTACTCAAGTAAGAAGATGATGCATTCAAGCTAAAGGAGCTACACAAATAAAACGGAGAGGAAGGAGTAGAGAAGACAGATGAAGTGAATAAGATATATCATATGAGAAGAACATCAGTGCGGTAGATTGATTGAGCAAGAAGATTTCGAATCAAATGATTAGAAGAGAGTGACAAAGTGAACACGTACATATATAGAAAAGTTATCATATTATATTGTGTAATAAATTTTGAAACTACATGATCAGAATTCGTATGTAAAAATAATAATTCTAAGTTATAGCGTAGCATATTCGAGGGGTTATAACCTCCTTATGGGTAGGTGCCTACAAAATATCAACCAGTAGCTGATTAAATTACAGTTGGTGCTCTCTTACGAGTTTGTTCTTGCTAAAATTTGCTGAGTGGGTGCTTAGTAAATCTTTGAGTGGGTGCTTGAAGTTGTGAAGTGGGTGCTTCATAGGTTGAGTGGGTGCTCAACCGAAACCATTGTAAGCTTTGGAATTGGTGTTCCTAATAAAGCCTTGGTTTCAAGTGGGTTTTTCTCCCAAAATGGTTTCCCACTATAAATTATGTGTTCAATGTTTTATTATCTGATATATGTTTGAAAAAATGCACATGATATAATACTACACAAATTTAAGGAATTGTGGATTGGTATAACTCTATAAATTAATTTTAATCTACATTGATTCACCCCCTCTCAGTGCTTGTGATCTCTAATGGTGTATTTTACTACATTGCAAACTATAGTCACATTTAAATAAATAAGATAAAATAGAAAGTGTAGCCCCAACAAAGAAATATAACATGAAGGGGGTGGGAAGGGGAAGAGAAGAGAGAGAAAGATATAAGGAGAGATAACTATACCGATGAAGATTTCCCCTCTCGATTATGCCTCACCACCTCATTAATACTTATTGAGCTCCACTAGAAATATTTCCATTCCCTTGAACTCTTTACCGTCTTGGGCCTCCATAGGTACAACTTTCTTTTCTTGAGAAATGTGGACACAGATTCGGGGAATTCATCCAACCATCCAAGATATAATTGATGTTATTGCTCTTGGTGAACCATGACTGATGTTTCTCTACAATGTTTGAAATTTTGGCCCGATCTCGAGATAGAGACTCAAGTGTATCTTCATTGAAAGAAAATGGTTCCCCGAACCTTTTTATGGACATACTTGTCAAATGGCCTCAAAAATCACCCGCCAAAGTGCTCTCACCAATGGAAAACACTCTAATATTTTGTGTTCTCGATGTTAACATTATCTTGCATCCAAAAGGCATGCCCCTTATTTGAGTCCAATTCATCAATGGCCTTGATTCAACATTTAATATCAAGAGGCAAGATTTCTCTCCCACACATGTGATAGGTCCTCGAGATGGATAATTAAATACTTTTCTACTTTTCAACACATGGGAATGAACATCTCGCATCCCCATCACCGGTGGATGAACTTGGTCCCAATGTTATTTTTCCTTTTCCAATCCTTCCCTTATCATATGGAACTTTTCGAAAATGACACACATGTATCTATATAATGAGATTAAATATGGAAGCAATATTTTCCATTTCTCTATGATCATGCTTGTCCACTTTTCATTTTCTCATCCCTACCTGGTGAATCCATGTGTCTTTTGAATAGAATTTTGATCAAACCTACTGATTGGGGTAGCTTATTTAATTAGGAGCGATGATGAAGCATTCAGGTCCATGAAGTGTTACACATATGAGGAGAGTGTTTTCACTTGGTCTTCCAACTAATTATTTTTCATCTTATACTCTTGGTTCCCAGTGAGGAGGTGAGTCAAAGACTCTTGGAACATGTGTGCATATCCCTCATGAGTGGTTGGGCCTAGGGGAATGGTACTCATTTCGTAATCGGTAGGTTTTTTTATTCAATAGGCTTGATTACCTTTTTCCTAACTAATTCTACATACTGATTTCCCATGTCACCACTAAAAAAGCATGAAGCTACTTGATCAAACTTTTTCTTCTTCCCTTTAAACAATGTTGATATCAATTTGAAAGATCGGGGGATGTCACTCTTTGGACTATACGAGCCTCTTTTGTGATCATATGTTTCATCGAGGAAACATCTCATTTACTTCAGCTTTCGGCTATAAGCATGTCTCTTATTTGCCACTTGGGGTAAGAGGGTACATCTCGCAAGAGAGAGTAGGAGTGGTAGTGAAAGGTGGTAAATTTTGGGATCTTTGAGAAGCTAAAAGATGGGATGGCTCATTCTCCTCAAGTTCTACTTCTACTAAAGGATCTTATGTCATTTTGAATTTGTTGTGAAATATCTTGTAGTAGGGGCTTTTGAATCCACCGCCTTGCGCTTTTTGAGCTCTCTCGAAATGGACTAAGCCTAAAATTTTCTCCAAGACCTTTGATGAAGAGTGATGCGATGTTTGTCTCGAAGGGCGGGGAAACTTCCTAGTGTAATGGAAGCATGCCTCTTCTTTTTGAACAATTCCTTTGATATTCGATTATAACCTCAGTCCGCTTACTTATGTCTCCTAATTCACAAACACTCCTTGTTTCCTATGGCATAGGAAAATCCTTCACTACTTAATATTCTAGATCATATAACTCTATGCCATCATCTTGGATCCCCTCTTCATACAAGTCAAACTTGAATTTATTCATTTGTCTCGAATTTCATCTATATATGGTCTCATTATCCATTTTATTCCCCTCAAGCAAAATGGATAGACATGAAATTACACACTTGAGAAAATGGAGGGATTGTTTCAATGATGGGATCTTGCATTTCGAAATTGGCCAAATAGGTTGCGAGGTGGGCTCGACAACGGTGATGATGTCAGAGGCAAGAAATTAAAGGAAGCTCGGAGTCGAGCTAAGAAAAATGAGGAATTTGGAGTCTAAATTTTTAGACTTTGGAGGTTTTACAGTTTAGATTTTTGGCATCCAAGAAGGTAAAAATCAAGAAAAAAGTCTGAAAGCCCAAAATGTTTGAAGTCCGAAAGGTTTCAGTTTTGGGTCGAACTCCTTTAAAGTCAACAATGTTGCGAAAATGGAATTTAAGATTTTGAATTCTGAAAGTCCAAATTTTTTACTTCAAAGGTTCGGAGGTTTGGGGTGTTCACCGAGAAAAACATAAAAATGAGAGCTAATGCCCGAAATCTTGAAATTCCAAAGTTCAAAAGGTTTCAGGTTTCGGGGTCAAACTTGACTTCAGCATCAAAGCAGAGGGAATCTTAAAACTTTCAGAGGTTCTAATTTTGGACTTTCGAAGGTCTCATTTTTAGAGATTCGATTCGGGGTTATAGTGGCAAGAAGTCCAAAAGGCACAAGGTCTAAAACCCGAAGTCTGAATTTTGGACTTAGAAGTTTCGAGGTTCAAGTTTCGAGTTTCGTAACTCTCAAGCCAATTTACCAGTGAATAGTTCCAGTGACTTCCAAAGCATCAATGTCTAAAGCCCGAATTCTAAAAGTCTAATTTTTCAAATTTTAGAGGTTCCAAGGCATTTTAGAGTCCAAAAAATAGAGCCAACCACCCACATTTAATACAATATGGCACCCTAATCTTCAGATGGCCATAAATTTTGACTCGGAGCTCAGATTCGCATAAGAATGGAATTTCTAGAAAGCTCTAAGAGGGACTAAGTTCTTCAAAATGAAGAAATACAGTCTATCATTTTAGAGGATGTTCCATGTTTCTCACCTACCACAATGATGAAGTATGGGCTTCCTTTCTTCTCCAACAAGGAAAAGTACAAGGAGGTATGGGTTTTGTAGTGGCACCCATCATTGTTGTAGGATATTTTAATGCATTTTGGGTGGTTGAAGCAAGATTTCAAATTCTTCTCTCCCCTTTTCTCTCATTCTTCCTATATATTGTAAGGAGGGTCATTGTTCTAATGTTGGATAATTTTTCTTTGTACCCTCCCTTCTTCTCTTGTCTATAAGTGAATTTTTGGAGTTCAAACCTCTCATTCAAGTTGTAATGCAAGTTGTGCCTCTTGGCCATTGTAATGCACTGTATCAAATTTTTGGAGCAATAATAGAAGTCTGTGGATGAATTTTAACCCTCTCTTGTGTTCATTTCTTTCTTCTGATCTCTCATTGCAATCTTGGTTATCTGTGCATGGTGGTTGTATTACATTGTTAATGGTTTGTGTTTAATGGTTAGTGGATTCTCATTAGTGGATTGATCTGTGGTGTGTTTTCATCCTCCTTAATTTGATTGTGGTTTCCATCTCCATGCAAAGAAGGTGTTCAACATTCCTTTTGGTGCATCACCTCTGTTAGTTTAGGTTTAATTTCTTGTAATCTTCTTAACACTATCTCATTGGAAAGTTAGATCCTCTATAATTTGAATGTGTGCATCAGAATAGAGGAATAAGAAGCCGACCTTCATTTGGAGGGTTATCCTAATTGCAAAGTCCCACACTTTGGGATAGCTCCATGTTTGACGAATCAAACCGACTGTCTCAAAAATTCACTTGCGAGCATTCAAGGGTGTTGCGATTTCGGCATAACGAGTCTCTTTCCTAAAATCAAATTAATCTATGAAATTTACCCAAAAATATTTAATATATGGCAAACGATATGAATTTGGAAGATGGAAAGTGTTTACATCACCTCGGATGTCAAAGCATTCCCTTGGAGCATATGAATACAAGCTCAAGGAGTGAAGGAATATTCTAGGTGTGATGTATAGCTAACACTTTTGTAGGTGAATATTTCAAGTGAGATGGGAAATGATACATTCTTTCTTTTTTAGTTCTTAAGCTGCTTTGTGAACACAAGAAAGTTGTTTGTAAAGCTTGAATAATATGATCTTATTCTTGAGATATTGAGGTATCTTTAGTGGAGTAAAATAATAAGTGGAAACTCAAATGTAGGAAAAATTTGGTGAACTTGTGTGAAGTACGATCCATACTTTGTGATCAAAGAAGCCACTTGTGGTATTAATTGTGAGTGAAGATTCCTTTCCGAGTGTCTTGATGATGAACATGGTGAAGGCGCGTCATTCACCCCGGTGAAATGTCAATTTCTCTCCTTCAACATTGACTAAGGATATCTCTCAAATGTTAAGGCCTTAAGATAGATGTTATGAGTAGGGTCCAACCCTTGAATTGTCTCGAGCTCCCTAGAGCATACACCGATATGAAGTCATTGTGAAATTATTTGAGACCGATACGTAGAGCAACCGGTTGTGTAAGTCATCACTTATGATCTTCCCCAATCAATTCTCTACATCCATTTGATGATTGTGAGCATGAATAGGGGCATCCAATCTTGAAATTACCTCATGGTTTCTTCTCCCATCACATGACTGAGAAAGGTGATTGCATCCAAGTAGCCCTCATGAAACTCACTCAATGAGAGAGAATATGACATGTAGGAAGTACTTGTTTCTTTCTTTAACCACGATCCAAATGCGAGACCTTATAGGTAAGAATAATTTTTCGTCCATTTGCTCACTTTGTAAAATATTTTGAGATGATGGACATATTACTCCAAGTTGGAATCTACATTGAATGAGAGATGGATTTGGGAGCAAGCATTGCTAGGGTTGAGCCATCATCTGCTCAAATGGTTGTGTTTTCTAGCTCATAGTGATGAGAGCATGCCAACACCAATTCAATAATATGTACTAACACTGGGTGACCACCTACCACATAGAACCCACTCAGTAAATTATTTTCCTCTACCGGTTATCTCGGTCGTATAATCATTCGATATTTGATATCTTCAGACCGTGTGGGTGACATCACTGTCCCCACAACTAAATACTCAAAAAAAGAGAGCCGAGACTTGTTTGAGGCCTATAAAATTGAATTTCATAGTTGACACTAACACTTCTCTATATCTACAATATGATTTTACTATTTTTAGTAAATTGATATTTTTCACCCTTTTCAACTTTTTCACCTTTAATCACCTTTCTCATTCCTCTAGATATTCCTTGTATACACTTCCTTTGAAGAATTTTCTCTCTCGTGAGAATTTTGTATTTATAGTAAGTTCTTGTGTAGAGACTTATTATTTTTGGAAATTGGATTTTCTCACCTTCATTTTTGATGAAATAACTTCCAATGGGATAGGTTTTGTCTCACAATATCTATTACAAATTTTTAGCTTAATCGAGATCAATGGATTAACATGATATAAAATTTCATAAAAAGAGGGCATGAAGTTGGGTTATTTTTTTCATAAAAATTTATACCATTTATATAAGTGTAATCACTTGGGTCTTATAGGTGCCTAGAAATGGAAAAGAATGCAAAAACCCCCACTTCAATCTATGAATCGGTTTGTAAGATATGAAGATTTTCTCTTTGCATGGTACAAAGTTAGTCCAGGTAAAAAATGAGTTTAGAGCTTTAAAAATTTGCACTTTTTGCAAGAAATATTTTTTTACAATCATGGAAAAATTGAGGGATGAATGTAAGAGGGAAAATTGATGAAGAGGATTTTGGAAAAACATTTCAAGAGTTCTGGGTAGAAATGGAACAAAAGTGGGGTGGAGCAAAACATGGAACTCGGGTATTTTATAGGCATGAGGAAGGAGGGGCACATTTTTTTGTCCCTTTTGTCCCCTTGGAAAGGAATTAATGGGACATAAAATATCACCTCCATCCATGGGTGACAAGTGTCAAGCATGTGTGCCTTGGAGCAGGGGCTAGAAAAATGACTAAAGATGCTTATTGGAGCCTCTCGGGTCATGTGGTGGGTCCATGAGGCTTAAGGAGGGGTAGGGGCACATTTTTAAATCCCACTTGTCTCATTAGAAAGGGACAAAGTGGGCACAAAAGTGCACCTAAGCCTCATGTTGCCATGTGGCACTCAAAATTATGACTAAGGACGAAGCTTGTATTTTGGAGAGGAACTTGAAAATGATGTTGTCGAGCTCTAGAGGTATTTTTAGGAACTTAATTATATGATTTTGATCAGATACATAAATTTTATAAGTATGGGATGGTTATAAAGGTATGATTCAACATGAAACCTTCTAAAAAATGGCCTTTTTGGGGACCTCCATTGTTCATACGAATAATGAGTTGTGGAAAGAAATGCATGGGTGTTGTGAGAAATATGAGATTACCACAATGTAGGGAATTAAATCATATTTCCATTGATATTTTTTTACCTCTAACTCATTCCAAATCTCCCAAAATCATCTCTCGAAGCGCAGCTATTTTTCACAACAAAGCTCCTTTGGCCTCGAAAACCCACTTTTCTTTGACTTGCGCATGAATCTCTAAATCTTCCATATATATTCCTAAATAAATTTCACAATGATATTAGATCATGAATAAAAATTATTGGTGAAATTATTACTTGAACTCAGATTTAGAGGGTATGCACCAAATTCGAAATACTAGAAATAACCCTTTCTAAGCCCGTCAAAATATCTACCTCAAAGAGACTTGTGAACTTATTTTCCTATTTTCAACACATGGGTGAGGTTAGGAACCTAGAAAGGAAGATTAATTGGATGTGGATATGAATAACACAGGGATAGAATAACCTATAGTGGTTTCTCGGGAAGGTTTACAACAATTTTGTTGACATTAGGGTATAGTTATCCTATTTTCGACTTGAATTTTCCCTTGAAAAACACAAGAATAAAGTTGGCTCTCACTTGGGGAATCATTATAGATTGAACAAAGTGAGGAAAAGATGAGAAGGAACTCCATAATCTCAGTTTAAAATTTGGACCAGTGCCTTATCCATTGGGCTTCACAGAGTCATCAAAAGTAATAGATAGCTCGAAAGGAGTACACACACAACAAAAGGAAACACACAACACACAAAAGGGAAAAAAATATATGACAGAAAGGGTTATACACACCTAAATGACCTATGGTACAATATGGGGAAAATAAATTTCACTTCTTTTACAATTTCAAATGTTACCCATTGCGAGGTAACCCCAACTATGTTTCATCTAGATACGATAGATAGAATGCATTTTCTCTGCAAGTTTCATGAATATGGAATAAACAAAGCCATAAGGATTTAAATTTCCCATGGATTCCCTTCATTCTCTTCAATTTTCACAAAGTAGAAAAATGTCTCTAAATTTTAAGTCTTTAGCTTTGGCTTTCTTTTCGAATAAATTCTTGACCTTCAATTGATGTGCTTTGATTTTCCACCACATTGAACCTATCTTCTTCAAGCTTCTCGAAAAAAAAAAATTCGCTTATCAATAGAATCACGATATTTCCCATCTTCCACTGTTTGTAGCAATTGAGTGTTGTTATATCCATGGTGACTGGAATCTCTACCTCAATCCCATAGAGAAACTAGAATAGAGACATAATAATTTCTTTCTTTGGAGTTATCCTATCCACCCATAATGCATCGAAGAGTTTTTTGTGCCAATTCCTTCATCTACCAAATTTATGGACTATTGTCACAAGACATTCTTGTTACTCAATTATTCTTAAACATTCCTTTATGGGTAATAGTCTTATGTGTGTGATAGAGAGATTCCATAGCTATAGAAAAAAATTCAACTCCCTAGAGGAAATAAATGTGGCATTGTCTACCATGATCTTTTGAGGGATACCAAAACAAATAATAATGTTCTCTTTAATGAAGTTGCATCCTATTTTGATATTTGTTTTCTTGGCTGGAATTGAATTTACCAACTTGGTGAAATGTTTTTTGTTGTGAGCACATAAGTATGAACTACACTTGAGTGAGGATTTAGAACTCCAATGAAATCCATACCCCAATGTTGGAAAGGCTCCTCGATCACCACCGGCTTGAGGGGAAGTGCAGAGAATCGTGGTCTCCTGATAAATTATTGACATACTTCAAATTTGGAGACCCATTATTAGGCATTTGCAAACAAGGTAGGAAAATAGTACCTACCACAGAGGATTTTATGGGTAGTTATCATCACGTAAAAGTTTCCTCTACATGATTGATCATGACATGCCTTTATACACTACCCTTGTTGGTTTTTGTCTATGCATCTTAGGAAGCATCCATCAAATCCCCTCTTGTAGAGCACATGATTCCATATGATATACTTGGATGACCTTAGCTTGAGAGTTATTTTTTGTTTGTGATCAAGGTGAGGAGGGCACTCACCATAGGTCAGGAAGTAGGTGATGTCTACATACCACTCACTTTTTGTGCTCATGAAAAGGACTTGAGGAAATTCCTTTCCTATACATTCACAACACAAGTGTTCTCTTATATTATTCTCCATTAACAATGTTTCATCTTCTGTGATAAACTTGCATAGACAATTTCCTATGACTCAGTTTGAAGGATTGATTTCCAAGTCATATTCCTAAATTATCGCGACCTAATTACCTCTTTTGGTTCTTGGATCCTATTGGGTGAGGATTGACTTGATCGCTAGAACCTGGGACTATTACCACTATGTGAGAGTTGAGAATGTAGAACCAAAAGTTATTTACCACCTTGACTATGATATATGCAAGCTTTTCTAGTTGGTTGTAATTAATCTCATCTATCTTCATAGGGGAGATCATGAATGCAATGGGGCTTCTAAGGATTCTTCATTATTTTGTACCAAAATGGCCAATATCATGTGTTCTGAAGCATAAAGCAGTACAAGATGAATTCTTTTCAAATCAAGGTGCACCAAGGTAGGAGCCTTTGCTATTGATCCTTTTATTTGTTTGAATTCTACTTTTTCTTTTTGGTTATATTTGAAGCTATCTTGTGGTTTCATCATGACCGTGATATTCTTAGTCAACTCAAAAATTCTAAGAAGAAGCACTACGGAAAGTTGACCTTTCCAAAGAAGGAATGAACTCCATTTTTTCTTGGAAAAGTGATATTTCTTGGATGGATTTTATTATTTCTAGATCAATATTTTCCCCCTCCTTGTTCATAATGTTCCCAATGAGTTTTCCTTCAGTGACCCCAAATATGCACTTCTTAGGATTTAGGAATATTCTCGTGATTCATGCATCTAATGCATACTTGTTCAAGGTGTTGTATGTTATCTTGGATTCTTTGAGAAGACTATGAGGTCATCCAAGTAGATCACGATGTAATGATTGAGTTATTTTAATGCTACGTCCATTTCTCTTTGGAATTTCACACTTGCATTGATCAAACAAAAAGGAATTGTATTGTATGCAAAAGTTTTGCAAGGTATTGTGAAGGATTTCTTAGACTGTCTTCCTCTACCACCTCTATCCGGTTATATATAGAGAAGCCATCAAGTAATAAGATAATTTCTGCACCATGTGACCACTTGTAGGATATGGTCCATGATTGGAGAGGGTAGTTTTCTTTCAAGGAGGATTAATTCAACTTCGAAATTCCACAAAAATCATTATCTCCCCATTTTTATTTTACACTAGAACAATGTTCGCTACCCACGTGGAGTGGTGAATAGGAAATATGATCCTCACATTCAACATCTTCAAGAATTATTCCTTGATGGTATCCATGTTCTTTGGATTATATGGCTGTTGATTTTTCCAAAATGGCTTGGCCTTAAGATTTAGAGGAATAGAGTGGTGCATTTCCTTGACTAAAAATATTTGAGTTCATCGTAGGAATATGCCAAGACATAACAATAATTCCTCGCTAGTGACATTTTCAAATATTCACCATACTTTGGGTTCACTATGAGGTACCAATGTTTTCTTTTTCAAAATCAGCCATGCACCGTGATGACTCTTTTGTTCTTTTTTGAAGAACTGGTCATACTTGTTGAACAAATGTTCTAGTGACACAAGGAATTTTGGAACCTTATTCCCTTTGAGCTCGATTACCCTCCGAATCAAATCATATTCCTTATTTTTTTCTCCTCTACCAATGAATCCCAATGTGGAGTTCCACTTCCCTCATAGAAGAGAATGTTGAAGTTGTATCTTTGCTCCAAGGAAATGAGGAGCTCACTGTCTTTATTGAATACTTGCTAATGGTTTTCATTATCTAGTATACTTGGTCCAAAACCATTTTGACAAAGCATTACTTTTTCCTTCTTTAAGGATGAGTTTGGAGTCACCAATGAAGATGAGACTATGAGTGACTCTTTCTTTTCATTCTTCTCTTGAAGGATAGCTTGAATGGAGAAAGCATCAAAATATTAGATACAGTCCCAAAATATGTTTCTATAATGCCTCGAGTCTTGGTTTTTTGAAGTGATACTTGGTCTCTCACTACTTGACGATAACTTTAGCATCTCTCGAGACATTTTAGCTTTATCATACCCATAGAATCTCTCGCATCCATTCCGAGGAGGAAATCTTCGTACTCTACTATGTTTTTGGTATTTTCTAATTTTTGTATGAAAAGGAAAGAATTCACCCAAGGGGAGGTTAGGAAAATGACAACTCCAAACCTTGCACTTGAATATATTTAGTCAATTTCCATGGTCCATAGCTGATCTTCTTCATCTTTAGTGAGGAGAGGAAAATTCTCATCTCTTTCAGATGTGAGGAAGTAGTTCCCCAATCCACTGTCTTGGAACAAGATGTCGGCTCTAGGCTCATCCGACTTTTGACTATGTACTTCATTTTTCACATAGGTAACAACTTCTTGATTTTCTCTTTCACCGGAATGGTCGTAGAGGACCAATCCATTCATATGTCACCACCCAGTGTCCCTACTGCATCTCCTACTCAACAACATACCAAAGGATGTTGGGATGTCCACCACCAAGATCATGAGAAATACCTTATTTTCTCGGGAAGTCTTCCAAGGCTACTTGTGCATCTTTGATCCTTCCCACCAATGACACTTCCTTAGACTCCATAGAGTAACAATATCCATTTACTCGCATATGTCAAAGTAAGTCCTAAGGCATTGGAAACTTTTATGGGCATGATGTTATTAGAGGCTCTTGAGTCTATGATGTAATTATTTAAATGGTAACTTGATTAGAAGGGATATGTAGAAGGGTTCCACCTTAATGGTTTTAGATGAACTTAGTGCAAACATGTTTTTTGTAGGAGGTGTGGGTGGTGTTGGTAGTATACCATTAAGATTGGTGTTTGCAATGTTAGGTTTTAGGATACCACCCTTGATAAAATTAATGATCCTCTCAAACCGCTCCGTATGTTTGCAAATATTCAGCTTTTAGAAATATGAACCTTGGTTTTGTGTGTATGATAGATGATATAAAATGGATCTAAGGTGGGTGAACTTGATGTCCTGTGATAACCGAGGTTGTACACTATGGAGGTGGTGCTACCTTGGGGGATTGAGCATTTTTATGGATGAGGTAGTTGGTTTGCAAGGAGTGGTTGATTTCGGTTGAGCCTTAGGGTATTTTGTAGGAATATCTTTGGGTGAAGGACTATCTTTAGGGGTAGATATTGAGCTAGGGGCCGAGGACTTAATTGCCATAGTTGTTGTTTTATTACTTGCTATTGGGTATAATTTATCCTTGGTTGAATCTGTTAATGGCGGGAGTGGGGATCCTCTGCCGACTATCTTGTTCTATGGGACTATCACCAGAGGATTATCCTTTGTCTTCTTTACAACACTTGCTAAGGAGGAAGCTCCTTTTGATATTGGGAGTGGGTAAATAAGGCTCACAAGAATCTTGGTGCCTCTTTATCATCATCCTCACCTCCTGAGTGGTATTCAATGAGACCATTCTCGATAATCACCTTCGACCTCTTCAATCTTGAGAAAATTACCATATTCATTTTCTTCTTGTTCTATATCCTCCACTTCTTCTTCGGCATCATAGGTTACACTAGAAATTATACATGAGTTGCAAGATAATCTAGAGGGTATGTAAATGGAATGTTTTCATTCAAAGTGATACTATTTAAATTTAGTCTATTTTTAATATCAATGTAACATTTTCCAACAAGGAAATTATGAAATTCAAACAAACTTTGAAAAACTAAAAACATAAAAAGTAAAGTTCTTGTGTCTTGTGTATGAATCCACATTATGCAATTAATAGTTATTAAAGATTTTAAGCCTTCACTTTTATTTGCCTTTATATTTGATTAAGCCTAAGCAGCAGAAAAAACACTCCACTTCCACCATATTTAGGGGTTTCCATGTATTTCATAAAGAAAAGTAGATATTGGCTCTTAAGGGGAAAATTCCTTGTTCTAAATATCCCATTTTGATAGAGGCTAAGAGGATGTTTTCAAAGTCCAGTAGAGTCGGTATTTACACCTCCCAATTGAATTTACTCCGAAATTTTCTAAGATATTTTCAACAAACATTTTTTGTGTGCATATCCCACAATCATCGCAATCCATGAGAGTACATATTTGTTAAGAATTTATTTGCACAATACATATACTTCCATATTTTGTAGACGTATCTTCCAAATCACTTGCACTCAAAAATATATTGAATTACTCTTCTTCATAATGTTTTGAAGGATGTTCCACATCGTGATTCAAAATTCCTATTGTTGCACAAGATGGTAGCATGATGTCGGAAAAGGTGAACTAATTTTTGCCAAGATTCCCATGTTTAAATCAGCCCTACATAAAAAGGATTTCCAATGCCAAAATGTGTCCTGGTGCCAAAGATAGAGGTAATTATAATAGTTTTTTTTTGCATCAAGGTGGTGGTTAATTATGGATTTGGCCATAAAAATTAACACCCCATGTCATTAATCATCATAATATTTTGGGTTGATTAAGCTAGGCTCACTTTACTATAGTTAGGTCAGAAATTAATCCATAATCCGTATACAATTGATCCACCAATCATATCAACATGCTAGCAAAGGTGAACCGATCAATAGTATCAACATCTGATGCGATTAAGAAAATGCAATTGTTGGGTTTAAATTCAATCTCCACAACATTTTCTAACATCCTCCCAACCCATGCCACGAAGAGAGATTTTGAACATGTTATGGGTCCAACCTAGAAATTGAAGGTCTATAGACTGGTTTTTGTGATTTAGATCATATATGAGTTGTAAAAATTTCGTGAGAAGCAGAGACGCTTACAACTTCAAACAATTTACAAAACTAATAGACCGTATATTTTTTCAATCTTAAACCTCCATTTGAGAGAGGCTACAATAATTGAAAATTTTGTATGTACTTGCCAAGAACCCTAGTTTAATGTTGTATGTGGATTTACCTTTACAAGGTACTTGACTCGAGATCAAATGCTCTAATAGACATGCATGATTTTATTGATTATGTAGAAAACATTCTAATTTTTTGTGAATGACTAAGAATACATGTTATTTTAACTATTTAAGCCATGATGAATTTTATTCAATAAATAACATAAACAATAGTTGTACAAGAGTTGAAAACTTAGAAAGTAAAGGTCGGTTGGAACAAAACATTATTGAATATACTAAAAACAATACATTACACATGTTTTTCTCTCATGAACTCAACAAAATGTCATAATCAAATTTACATTTTCATTTTTCCTTTAAGGTTTAATTTATTTTATTAACAGGTTTGGTAAATATCGAAAGTTAATCATATCATTTCCTCAGTAGGATACCCATGTCAAAGCTGAAATTATCATATTCCATGAGAATAGGTTGTATATTACAAAGCAATGAAAATATCTTGAGAGCTACTTAGGAAACCTTCGTATGCATGGAAAGTAGTTAGATTAAGAATAAAATCAGATAATGCAAAATGCTAATGATATTGCCTTGGCTTAGGAAAATGTTTGTGATAAAATGATTCCAAGTGTTTGTTCCACAAAAATAATGCATATTCAAGAAATGGTGTCGGGTTCGGATTTTGAAATTCAAATATGGGTTGTGAACTTATTGGAAATACATGTTAAATAACTCTATCCTGAGGTATAACATGAATTCAAAGGGGATGAAACACTTGCTAGAAACAACTTAGAAGTTACTAGGAATGAGGGTCCGGATGATACTAGAGGTGTATGTATTACACATTTGGAGGGAGTTGTTTATAACAATAAATGACCTGATGATGCAAAACCAAATGATTCAGAGGGACTGAAGTTAATGTGTTAGGACCTGAGAAGGGAAAATTCGATGATAAGAATGATTCTACAAGCTTCATGATTGTTTAATGTTGTCTTAAAATCTTTTTTATGTTGGGCTGGTGAAGACATTTTTTTTATATTGCAAGATGCCTGTTTGGTGATTGTTTTGGTTTAAGGTGTGGTTTATATTCGAGCTTTTCCATCCATAGTTGAAACTGGTGGGTGCCTGGTAGGGCTTTGTTTTGGTTTATATGGTTAATAATTTTTAATCTACAAGTCACATAGTTTGTAAATTGTTTGCAATATTAAAAATAAATTCTATTGAATAAAAAGAGATAAAGACAGAGTAAGCAATGTTAAATATAGAATATCAAAAAATCAAATATAAATCTCATTAGTAGAAAATGTGTAGGATAACAAGACAAAAAAATTGACATGTGAAAATTAAAGGCCTGCTAAACTTAACCCGTGATCAAGACAGTCCATGAAACCACATCTATATAAGGCATTTTTTCAAACAAGTCACATGCATTACGTATGCTTCAAAATTGTGCATGTGTGTCTACAAGGGCACAAACCAATACAGATAAAAGTAATTCAAAGGTTCCAAGGCAATTTCAATAAAACCATTTTGTGCATATCATGTAATCTTTTTAGTCCATGAAACAACTTGTCTACTATGCATTTAACCAAATTGTTCACATTCCCTATGCAGGCTTCCACATTTTGTAGCTATATCTCCAAAGTATTTTGTAGACATATCTATGTAGTCAGTACTCTAGCTACCTAGAGCTAATACAACACCAGAAGGATTTTATAGGGTATATTTTGTTCTTTTACATGTCCTTTGACACGTAGCTAAGGATTCCATACTTCCAAATGCAGAACTGACACTTTGGTTAAAATTTATCCGAGTCTGAACATTTGGGTCATCGACCTCAATCAAAGTAACTCGATGGCTCAAAAAATCCTTTTCCATTAGATTCAAAAATATATATGATATAATAAAATTTGGGGTTTCTATGATGGGGTTGGCATCGTAATTGATGATTATGTCACATTCTTCCATGTGAGGGTTTTCAAGTCACTATAACATTAAATAAAATGGATGTCGAAAAAGCCAACTGGAAATAATGTTACTAAAATTTTACACTTTCCAAGCAAGAGCACCTTCAAAGGTGGACACCTCTAATGAATTAATCGGTGGTGCCTCAAGAGTAAGCTTGGGGGAGGTAGAGCTATCCTTTTCCTATTAAAGAGATTTGTTTTCTTTCGAAAACTTCTCACGCTTCTTTAAGCGCATTACTTTTTGAAAATTATATCATTGGCCTTTTTTTTGAGCCATAGGATATACAGGAATGGAGCTAGAACTTTGACCCTTTTGGTTACCATTTGGATTCTTCACGTTGTAGGATATAAGTAGACCATCCTCCATCTCAATGGCAGAGCCTTGATCTTCCTTCAAAGTTCTAGGTTGGAAACTTCTCGGAAATGAACCCAACTTTGAGTAGCTAAGAATTTATGAAGAAAATTTTGATGTTATCATCTTATGGTATAGCTTCAAGAGGTATCATCTTGAGAAACCTATTGTATCTAGCCAAAAAAATACCTCATACCTTCATTATAATCTTTCTTTATATTTATTTGTAGACACCGGTTTTTTATCAACTCGCCTACTTCACACTTAATTTAATTAAATCCACCCATTTCACATTACACACCTTTATTTAATTAAATCATCATCTAAAAATCACTATCCTAACTCATTATTTCCATACCCCCATAAGAAAAATCTTACACCTCACATAATTACTATTTACTACCCCAAAACCATCTAACCACTTGGAATCTAACTTAATCATTTAAAAACAACCTAAATCTATTTTATTCCCATAACCCAACCTCCCCAACTCATTTTACAACCTCCCCATATCAACATTCCTTTGTCAAAACCAAAATCCTACATTTAGAAGCAGCTTCAACCATATTCCAAATGTTTTCCCTTGAAAAGGTGGATCACCGTGATTCTAACCGATCATTGATGATTATAAATAGATGTTTTTCCTCCTTTCCTAGGGATCTTCAAAACCATTTTCTTGCATCTACGCCATATTTTTGACTGTCTATTGAGTTTATATCATTCCAAAGATCATCACAAGCCCGCATCAATCTCCAACAATCATCAATTCAACATCTTAATAGTCTTTTCATCTCACAATCCCTTGTGGAAGCATGCTAGCTCAACAACAACATCAATCAACATTGATCATAAATTTGAGGCATATTTTAGCTCCATCTAGTGTCTAAAGGTATTTATCTATTTCATTTTATCATTTACATTCTGATTAAAATTCAAAACTAATAAAAATATTAGTTTTGGATTCTATTTCTCGCTTTTGTTAAACCTATCCATTTTCACAAAGAATCGCCAACGATTAGTGTAATCACCAATAATTAGGCCTTAATCACCAAATCGATCCCTATCAAAGTTTAAATTTTCATTAATTAATTAGTTTTATATCATTTTTATGAATATCTCTATGGTTAACATGTTGTTTCCAAGTATGGATCTTTGTTAGATGAAATTTCCTAGCCATTCTCATCCATTTACAAACATTTATGATCTCCTATAGTACAAAAATCATTTTTCTCGAGAACATTACAATATTCTTCATGAGTTATCACTCTTCACAATACATTTTTCCATTGAAGATGAAGACATAAAAGACCAAATCACATTACTTCACGAGATCAAACAAGACACTAACAACTTTTGGTATGACTACTTCAGATCGCTTCTAATTTTATCCACCCTTTCCAAGGCCACCTACGAAGATGAACAATACTTACCCTTTGATTTGGATTTATCGGGATTCATGTCTGCATTATCCATATATCTTTATTCATCATATATCTTTATCAATTCACTTGATAGTTACAAAATGAGTTGGCGTCCCTCCAAGGAAGTCCCATTGGATTCATGGAACCGAACTTTGCTTTGAGAAGATCATTTAGCTATCTATCTAATCCATTTTTTTAGTTTATTTGATTAAAGATTGCATTACACGATAGGAGAAATTTCACATCCATTTTTACTCAAAACTTCAATCACCCATTAGCATCAACATCCATCTTGGTGAGTAACGGTAAACCCCACTGCCTTCTCGAGGTCATTTTTTTATTATTTCAATTCATTAAGTTAAAGTAGAAAAGAAAAAAATTATTTTAACATTCTCGACACACCCGGTGGGATCCTTAGTCCCTCTTTTATTACATTTAAATTAATTTTATCCATTTAAGGTTTTCTTCTCTCGTAATCATTAGCAATTCGGTTAAATCACCAAAGTGATTTGAGTGAATCGCCAATGATTCCTACTAATCACCGACGATATCTCGTGATTGCTTTTGATTACTTATTCACTCAACCTCTAACATAATTTTTTTTTCTTTCACTAACCTTTTGCATGTTTCTTCTTTCGATATTTTTTTCCTATGTTATTTCATTATTAAAAAAATAAAAATTTAAAAATTTAAAAGGAATTGTTTCTCGTGTGAGTCCTTTCCTGTCTTTTTAATTTCCTCAGTATTGCATTTTTGACTATTTTTCTCATCAAAGATCAGCTTATTCTTTTGGGATTAAAATGAACCTTGCATCCTTCTTGATCACATAGTTTAATTAGGAGGATTAATACATTACATCCAATTAATCTCCCGTACACACAACCAAACCACATAAAACATCAAAATTACATTAAACACTTCTACCTAGGTGAAACTATTGGGATTTCATCACCCAATAGGGAATCCAACACGATGTTCGGATGAGTATAATCACTTGGGTTGTCACTATATTGACTAAGAATCCAACTCCCTTATCATCATAGACCATGAAGTGAGGGGTAGGCCCCAATACTAAGGATTTTACCGACACCAAAATAGATTTGGGCCTCACATACCTTCAGGTATATCAAGGACTCCAACCTTAAGAATTCTCGATACCATCCATGGACAACCATTTCCTAGGACCCTATTAGAAATTTTACACATTTCAATTTCTTTGTAAGTTAATCAAGAAAATCAAAATTCTTCTTGCATAATTTGCTTTTTTTTGATTGTAATCCACCATTAGATTTATTTTTCATTATTAGGTGATTTTTTTATTTCCATGGTACTCACAAGACAAAAATCCCACATCCATACTTCAAGACATAAATAGTACATTTCAAGAATTCACACAACATTTTCATTAAACCTTACAACATGCTCAAGCTCATATAGAAGACACTCAATGAATCATTAATCAATGTGAGGCTTTACTATCCACTCCGCAACCTCTAAATATTGACCAACAACATTCTTCTAGTATCCAATCTATTTCATCTAAGATACTTGATATTTTCATCTGCTTATTTGATAGTGAGGATCCTATCTTATTAGAAATCTTGGATTCAAATCTAAATCTCTAAACACATACCTTATAGCCGGGGTGTTCATCTTCAATCATTGAAACTTCAACCACAACCTTATGTGCCCGATCCTTCATGTGGTTTTTCCCATGTCATCATTGATTCAAATCTTGAACCTCTCATTCAACAAATATATTCTTATCCTAATAAAGCATTTAACCAAAAACATCCAATGTCGTGTCTTCTACCCTTATCATATATTTTGATCTAAATGTAATATCCTCACAAGACACAACCAATGAACCACCCACATCTTCACCAGATCCTTTGAATTGTTCCACACCACCTCTAAACAATAAAAACATTTATTCATCCACACAAACCATTCCACTTCCTCTACACCCAAAATCTCTCGTAAATACTATCGCTATTTCATAAAGCATGTCTCAACCACTACCTTCTTAAGAAACCATGCCACCTATCCAAAACATTACAATATTCATCCCTAAATATATACCCTTAATCAATATTAGCTCTATTTCCAACAACCCATCAAATTTCAAAACAAAATCCTCAACCCCACTTATTTCACAACATATACCTCAACAAGCTCAACCACTTTCTTGTTCTCAATCTATACCACAATATTCAGAACCTCTTGTCCATAATGATATTCCCATTTATAACAAACCAAAACAATCAAAACCCCCATCTTCACTTTTATTCCCTTCAATGACACCTCGATATTTCATGCACCTCTTATCCACACATTTATTTCTTTCCAACACATACCCCAATAATCACAACCTCAACTAAACACATCCATGCCTATCTAGTATCAAGATATCCAACCATCAAAACCATTTGTCTCAAAACCCACTTACAACATGAATATTCATCAGAAAACATTCCTTTTCATTCAAATATCCTCAACAATATCTATCATACAAAAACCTAATAAATTTTCATTTCAAATTGATCACCCTCATCCAACACACAACAACCACCACAAACTCGAATCCCTTCATGCTTTAATAAACACTATATCCAACCTTGAATTTGTGTCCATGTGCCCTAAAAAAATTATCATATGAAAAAATTGCAATGATCCTATCCACTAATCGGTTCCTTACAAAGCTTATCCTCCTCACTGGGAGCTTCCTAAATTCCTCAAATTTTATAAAGCAAGGGAGGACCCCCAGAATACACATTTCATATTTTCATCATACCTATTACCTTATAGTTCATGACCAAGATCTCATGTTGAGAACATTCCCCATGTCCCTAGATGGTCCTACTTTAGACCGGTATAACAATATGCCGTAATACTCCCTCTTCTCATTCACACATCTCTCCCGAATACTCCTCAAACAATTTGTGATCAACATCACCCATAAAATCACCGTTATCATCTTGTATACAATTAAACAATTTCAAGATGAATCTATCACAAATTTTGTATCCTGCATTGGAGGGGTATCATTAATCAACTATCATTCTCTCTCCCACAAAAAAATTGATTGAATTATTTTCCCACTCATGTGCTACACATCTTGTACACACTCTAAATCCAATATTTCCGATGTTTGATAAATATTTTACAATGGTCCATAAACTCGAACTTTGTTCTCTCGAAAAGGAAGAGTTAAAATTAGATCAAGAAACCAAAACCCAAATTCTAACCTAATTCATCCCCCAATCCAGATAATTCCAAATCATCACCAACATGGTAGTCATCAAATCCACCGCCAAAAATGTTCGACCACCAAACACTCTTGGGATCAATAAAATTATACTACTATCAAGAAATCATATAGTGTTCTTTTTTATAAACTTCTCACCGCTAACATGATCTCCCTTCCACCTATCCATCTTATTGACACCTCTAGTTCAAAAACCTCCTGTATAATGATAATGACTATTGCAAGTAGTATAGGTCAAAGACCACAACATTGAAAGGTGTTGTTTATTTTGTAATGTCCTCTAAGATCTGATTGATAAAGGTGAGCTACACTTAGACAACCCCATTGCACCTCTCAATCAAAACCTTGATGTCTTCAAACATCCATTTCTAAACCATTCTTCATTGAGTAATCAACCAAAATATAACAACATTCGTGCCCATCATACCATAAACACCATTAATGATACATTTCCTATCACTGAATCTATATCCACATCTTCTTCTAGTAATATCCTCGACTAACACCAAAAACAAGTAGAAGTATCACCGTAACCCGTAACACCAAAAATGAACCTTCTTCATCCACAACTACCACCTCTTCACCCAAATCATCTATGAAATCTTCAAGACATCTTAAGCAACCCATTATCCAAATAACGAAGAGATCATATGATGATTGCATGGCTCGGTATCACAAAGGTAACTCTAAATTTTGTATTCCACCTCCATCTTAAAAGGTTACAATAATATCCCAAAATCATCCAACTACTCCAACATAAAAATCAAAACATCAACCTTTTATCCCGACACTCGCATCCTTCATCTAAATTACCTACCACCATCACACAATTAAAAATGTTCACCAAAAAATGACTAACAAACCTACACCAAAATTAATGTCTCTTGTAAGCGTCCAAACAAAATGAGACATCATTACCTTCAACATCCACGTCAAAAGGACACTATCCAACAATTCTATAAAATATCCTTCAACCATCACTCATAGTGTTTCCTCTTATTAAACCATCCATTTCTCGAGGATGCAAGCCCTCCCGGTATAATTTTGAAGCCTTCTCAGAATTACCATCAAATGTCAAGACACTCTATAGAAGACTATAAAGTATTTCACGCAACCATTAAGAAACTTGAAGGGAAGGGTCTTCTCCTTCCAAGTTCCACAAATCAAAGAAACACTATGAAACATCTATGACCACCGCAACTAAATTATCATCCATACCTATCACCAATAAAGAATATTCAAGTATATTTCTTCCTCATCAAGTCAATACCGTCCACATTACTACTCACGCACGCACCCACAAGCCTAATCCTTTAGAAAAAAATAAATATAAGACCTTTGTCACCATTCCACCATCTCCAAGATCACCTCTTCATCTAAATCTAAACTTTCCATTTTTCTTTTCCCTAAAACATCTACTTAAACACCACACCCCAAGGAAAAATTCCATCCTTGTTGCTCGAATAGCTTCCACCGCCATACAAAAGTCATTATTAAACAATTACACCAATCCCTTATCAATATGTAACTTTATGAGATGGTCCAAACATCACTTTCACATAAATTAGCCATGATTAAATCTCTTCATCCATATAATTACCTACGAGATGATCCACTTTCTTTCAAAAAATTAGGTGTTCTTAAAGCATCTGCTACCTTTTCTATTGAATCTTCTCAAATACCATCACTTTCACTATAATATCATGACTGGTCATTCTTCATCACCTCTCAAATCAATGATGTCCTTGTGAAAAGATTCATGATTAATGGTGGATCTGTGATCAATATAATATCATCCATAACTTTCAACCAAATTCAACTACCGAATATCATCATTACTCAAACACCAGCTTTTCCTCTAAGATTTTAATGACACAATCACTCCCACATTAGGTACGGTTATTCTACCCCTTAAGGTCATCTAAACTCTTCTTGAACTCTTCTATATTATCAAAGGAGTTCTAATATAATATTTTGTTAGGACGACATTGGATATGTACCATGTGTTGTGTTCCTTCGACACTTAACCAATGCCTTAAATATGAACAAGAGGGTAAAACATTCACATTCCCTATGGATACTAACCCCTTTGCCGACCGAAATATGACATATCAACCAAATGATGTCCTTGTACCTAATTCAAAATCATAATCTTCCAATGAAGCATCCACAAGCACATCCATCCCAACATATAAATTACCGATGACTATTCCCTCGTTGAATTTATGGAGCATCTTTCATCGGGGGAGTATTGTCTCCTTATGCTTAATTAACTTCTTGATGCAGCCTAGAATTCAATGATATAAATCCAATAAGACCATAGACATGCTGGCAAATCACTCATCCTAAACTCGAACGGTCACCTAAAGCACGCAAAAGTACCGTGTCCCTCTTTAGGGTTTTTGTTGCATGATGTTAGCATGATGAAGACTTAAGAGATACCACATCATTCTACTGAGCATACCAGATCTATACCTAAGGAGAAAAAAATTAAGTACTAACCATGATGAGATTAACAATATACTAGATTCAGATACACACAAAGCTAATACTTAGATTCACCAATATTCCCCATCATATTTAAATGCGGTAAGTATACAAAAGATTCATTACAATAACAATAGTATGCGCGTAATGTATTTAACATCATATCTCTATATATATCTCTTCTCTCGCTCTCTCTCTATCACACGCTTTACTACATATATAAGGGTGGGGACTTTCCCTTCATTTCTTATCCATTCCAAAATAGGTCAGCACGCCACTAATAGCTACGCGCTGTTACAAAACTAGCCACACATGTAAGTGCGCTAACAATAGACTACTACTAGCTAACTGACAGTAACAAATCTATTTCCAGCCTGTGTCCATGCAAAGTGCTTCATATCTGATCCTCCAAGAATAGCCAATGTGTGGCGCGCATGTCTCTACCTCATTTTTTTCTCTGCACACCATCTCTAAAAATAGACCTTCATGAGTGAAAATGGCTAAGTCCCAAAAAGTTGAACTTCTGTTCCACACGCGTGTTCTCTCTATCTCATGCATGCCTTTGAATATGACTTGTTTTCTCACATAGAATTCTTGTGTGATTTCTATCAAGTGTTCTCTGATCAACATTACCCCACACTAATTTCATTGTTGTCCCGATAATGGTCATCTCCAAAACTGAAGTAAAGAATAGAATAATGGAAAGAATGAAAAAATGTATTTACTCTGCAGTTTCTTCTTTTGTAGTTTGAACAAATAATTCAGGATGTTCCTATTTTATTTCAACCTCCAAGGTTTTCCACTCAAAGAAGTGCTTCTTCTTCTCTTTCTGGAATGTCCACAACAATGGACTCCAGTTCATCTTTCGCAATCTCCCCTTTTTCATTTTTCAAGACCAACAAAATGCTGACATTGCAGTCATCCTTCCCTCTAGTAAATTCATCTTCTGCATAATGAGCTTCCCAAGCTCTTCCATCTAGTTCTTGTGTGGTTCTTTTGTTGTTGCCAGTGGCCTCGTGCACTTCTTTGTAACCATTGATAATATTTCGCATCGACCCAATGTTTCATCCTTCATCACTTTTTGGACCTCATTGTTCTCCTCCAGGATTTTTATGTTAATGAGCGCCTCTAGAGGTATGCAGATGTTCAAGGCTTGGTCTCCGCTTTATTCAGCTTTCTTCTTGTAACACTTGCAGCAAGTCCTTCATATGATGCAATCTTCCTCATTACTTAAGCATTTTCTCACTTTGCCTCTTTTTCTCTGATCCTTTGGCGTTGGCATGCACAAAGGTACATATTCAATTACTAGGTCCACGAATGTACCTACATAATGTATTGCTGAAGGAAATGTCTTTGGTATCTTTGGCTCCAAGTGTGGCCTAGCCCTTACAACATTATCACCAATTTCCTCTACGATGCTAATAAATACATCGTTCTTTTTCCATGCTAAGTCTCTTTCCTACGTTAGGCACACTATTTCTCCATCCTTAGTTTTAATCTCTTCCCTAAGCACCCTAATTATGGTAGCATTTTCCATATTCCACCTCACCACCTCATCGTTGAAACTTTCAACAATGCATTTCTTACTTGTTCATATGACATGACAAAGAGGGCTTTACTATCATGTGTCTATCCTGAGGTGTCTTCTTCAACCTTCTTGATACAAATGATTCCTCACACACATAAAAATCTAGCTCATCCATATGTGTGTGCATGGACCATGATAACTTCTTCCTTGTGCACACTATAGCCATATCTTCATCCATTAATTCCCAGCTATATAAGTCCTTTTGTGATAATGTGCTTTGAAATGGGCACAAACAATTTTACTGTGTCCTCTACATAACCCATGGCTATTGGAATGTGCTCGTCCACTTGTTCTTCTAGACCTTGGATTCTTAGAACTTGAGCCTCCAAATTTGGGACTTGTGCTCTCCATTTCTTAAGAAGTCTCTGTAATTTTCTCATCTCTGCTCCATTTTCCTCCTCTTCTCCTTACTTCATTTCTTCATCTTTCTGTTCTTTTATGTTCTCTAGAGGTGTAGGAGAATTAGGCACGCTTTCCTCTAATTCTTCCACCTCCTCATTCAACTTTAGTTTCCTTCTCCTTTTCATGGTTGTCTCCTTTTGTGGAGAGATTCTAGGTGATTTGTGCATTGTTTACGAGTAGCACCCTAGGTCCTTGTTCTCCTGAACACTCTCTTAAATATGTGCTCTCCTTGGACTACATCCAAGTCCTCGTCATCCCCCTCTTGTGGCTAAGGTGGTGTAGTGGCACACTCATCTTCATCCTTGTTTGTAGGATGTCTTCTACCTCTATGCTCTAAACCACCACTATCCTCACACTCATCCTCCTCATCCTCCACTTCAATTGGCTCTGTGGGCTTAGGCACTGGGATGTTCTCCATTGTGTGCTTACCCTTTGGTGGTGTTGGAAGTGCAAAATCATCTTCCACATACTTGTTATTCTCCAACTTGGGCTTTAGTTGGAGGTACACTAGTGCTGCTAAATACTAGTTTAATGCTCAATACATCTAAAATGGTCCTTTCAATATATGCACCCCAGCCTAGATACACATATTTCTTCCCCAATGGTGTGGTAGTCACAATCTACCTTGTCCACATTGAATGTGAGGTGCCACACATCTAAGAACCTATGTACTGACACCTAGAAGTACCTTTCTATGAAGGCATATGGAAACTTACACCAAGGGATCCATGCTCCATCCTTCATGGTGAACCGCGCTATGCAAAAATGCTTTGGTATACAACAAACTAAACTACCTTTCCAACCACTAAAGGAAAGTCCTTGGGATGCACCATTCTTCTTCAAAGGCCACACGAAGCCTATCATACCACTTCTCATCCCTTTTCTTGACCTATTCTATCATGGATCCTTCACACAAGTACTTTTTGAAGCATTCTACAGGTGACTTGTGCTCCATGGGATACTCCCATATCTTCTCTTTTGGTCCATCAGGTACTCTAATCTCCATGAACACCAGTGACAATAGAACAGCTCCAAAGTTGATCCTTCCTCCTGTGCACGCTTCCTCAACAATTATTTCTATAATGTAATGTGAAATGTTGTAAACTACCCCTTCAAACATCTTTTTAGCAATGTGCAGCCACATGGTATTCACTTGTGACCACCTTTCCTAGTCATTTAGCTTTGTAACGAGATGTGTGGCTGCTTGCACAACTGGATATTTCTTTAGTTTATCAATGTCCATGCCGCTACGGACCCTTTGTGTACCCCAACTCCTTTTTGGTCTCCAATATTGCAGCCTTGTCTGTTAAATCATCTCACAAATCTTCTCTTGTGCCCTTCAATCTCATTACCGTGGAGATGAGCACGATTGAAATTATGGCTTTACATGCTGTAAAGTAGAAAAAATCTTCATGCACTCTACTCATGAGCCACTGGTACAAGGGCTCATATTTCCCAAAGTAAGGGAGTTCATATAGCTGGTAAACTCCAATATTCTTCAACATTTTCTCTTGAAGATTGTCATACACTCGGCATGTCTTCTACGCCGTGCATTTATTTATATTTTTGTTCAAGAAGGCATCAAGTTCCTTCTTATTCTCTACTTGTATGGTGATTGAACTCACTCACCTTTCTTTTTATTATGTGATAATCCCACTCTTAGCCTATGATAACCCCTCTAGATATTGCATTTCATAAAATTACTTTCAGAGCTATCTCCTCTTCTTCTTTCCCTTCACTCCTCAGTTGCAACTACTTTCTTGAGTGCCATTTCTACCTTGCAATCCTTTTAGATACTTGCCTCTTGAATTCTACAATATGTGAATCAAACCTAGCTTGATTCAACATGCCCTAAGTGAAATCATGTGCCCTCGCTCCTCTCTCGTTGCCTTGCTTCACTTAACCCCTTCACCACCAGGACACAAGCTCTTTCTATGCATAGATCTCATCGTCGCGATCGGTTACACACCTCTCGCACCTCAATTTGACCACTCATCTCTTCGCACTCAACTCTTTTTCAAATAATCTTAATCGCAATGGTAAAATGAATTTGAATCCCATCCTTATATATATTTTCAAATTTTGATGGATTCATCAAGCTCCTTCACCTACCAAATATTCTCTCATTAATTGATCAATTCCATCCTTTCCGCACGTTATATATTCACGCCTAGCTATAACCTTCTAGCACACTTTCCTACCCTCTCGGTCACATACATCTCTTCAACACTTCCTTGCACCCGAGTACCTCACAACCGCACCTTCTACCGTAGTTGTTATGGCCTCTACTTACCTCATGCTATACTCGTCCCTTAATTCATCTCCATCTTTGGTCACTTTTTAGAAGAAATCCTTTGAGTCAAGAGCACCCGTAGAAGCTTATTCCTTCCACCTTTCAATTCCCACAATCTTGTACCTAGATAACAACAATCCATCCACCCCACACTAAAAATATGTGCAATCCTCTCGTGCACAAACATGCTTCATATATTAATTAGCTTCATGTGTTCAAGCACACTTATTACACAAGAACAATAACTAAATTGACAAAGCATAGCACAAAGAAGGAAACACATTAAAGGAATGTATAATTGAAAACCTAATTAAATGACAATATTGCCTTATTACAAACACCAAGAAGACTTATTTATAGTAGGGCTTCAACCTACTCTCGTTGAAGTAACCATGTTCCATCAAGTGCTTCCAACTGGAAATCACCTGTTTTGAGGATGTAAGTGATAATATACGACCCCAACCAATGTACCTTAAGTTTTCCCCGGATGACATAAAACTTAGAGTCATATAGAAGTACCATTTTTCCAATCTCAAACTTCTTGTCCTTTATGTTTCGTTATGCCATGCCTTCTACCTAGCCTTTTCTTTCTTATGAATCCAACGTGCTATGGATCTTCGTTCTTCTAGCTAAATCATCTTTTCAATCTATTCTTCTAAATCTTTCTCATCAACTAGACCTCCAGCGTGTGCAATACGTAAAGAAGGTAACATAAATTCCATAGGAAGAATGGCTTCTACGCCAAACACTAACTGAAATGGTGTTGCTTTGTTCAACCTTTTATATGTTATTCGATATGCCCAAAGTACTGCAAATACTTTATCATCCCAATCCTTTCTTCCAACATCACATATTTTTGTCAATGTCTAGCCAAAATTTTTGTTGAAAGCCTCAGTAGTTCCATTTTCCCGAGGATGATAGGGTGTAGTCTAATAATGTGCAATCATGAACTCATCCAATAAAATTCTAATTGTCTCATTAAGAAAATATGTTCCCCTATCATTGGTCAAAATTAAAGGACATCCATACCTTATAATAATATTTTCCCATAGAAATTAGGTTGATGTAGTCATTGTACGCTTCTTTTGTAGGTGCTACTTATGCCCATCTTGTCGATAGTCTGTGTAAGTTATAATGTAGCATGATCCGGCCGCATGCAACCGGTGAAATAGGACCCAAAAATCTATATCCCATTTCTCAAATAGTTCTGCTATAAATAGGTATCGAGGAATTTCATCTCGTTGACCTAGTCTTCCAAGACGTTGAAAATGGTCACATGCCTTACAGAACTCCTTACAATCTTTATAGAGGGTCTCCCACCATAATCCAAATGGTAGAATCTTGCACATTATAGCATCACCTGCATAGTGGCCACTGAATTCCACCATGAGCTTATTCCATGATTCCCATGCACTCATGTTCCCATACATAATGGTGCAATACCTCATCGTGACCCAATTTGTACAAGTCACCATTGATTAACATATAAGGTGTGGCGCATATAGTAAGTTATTTATTCTCCAAGGATTTCATTCCTTTTGGTGTCATCCATGTGCGTGAGAAAGATAGCAATGTCCTCCGCCTCTAATGGCACACATTGTAACGTATATAGCTGTGCATCCGCATGGTATCCTCAATTTCTTGTGCTTCTTCTCATGATCGTATTCTTGATAAATGGTCCGGTCCAATTACTTTTTTCTAGTTTTACCACAACCGTGAAATCAAATTCTTGAAATAAGAGCACTCATCGACATATGTGCCCTTGTAAAATAGGTTTAGTTACCAAATACTTCAATGCCATGTGATTTTTATAAAAGATGAATAGTATAGCTAGTAGGGTACTAGCGAATTTATGCAGCATATAATCATTGACAAAGCTTCACACTCGTAGTTGTGTAATTCTGTTCTATGAGAGTCGCCTTTCTACTAGTAAAACAGATAGGATGATCTACAATACCTTCTCCAAGTTGGGCCAACATCACGCCAATGGCCATGCCAAAGGAATCAACATGTACATGAAATATTTTGTCCTACAAAGGAAAACACGTAATAGGTGTGGTAGTAAGTTTCTCCTTCAATGTCTCAAATTCACATTGCTGTTGTTCTCCCTAGTAGAACGTACATTTCCCTTCAAGAACTCTTCTAAAGGTGCGGTAACTTTGGCACAACCTTTGATCAATTTTCTGTATATCCTATATGAACCAAAATCTGCACACCTCACTTTGCCGGTAGGCTCCTTAGACCTATAATGACTCGCAACCTTTGCTAGATCAACCAACAAACCCTCCATGTAGATTATGTGTCCTAAAAGTATCCCCTATGGTGTAGAAAATATAAAATTTTTGATGTTCAAAGAGATAATCAATCACAACACTGCTCAAACATTAAACGTAGATTGTCATAGTGATCCTTAACTAATCCATACACCTTCCAATCATCTAAATATACCTGTAATAAGTTGTGAATAAATTCTTTGAATGCTTCGACAACTATGCGTGAAAATACAAGATGCACATTTTTTAGACCAAAGGGAATTACAAGATAGGTGAAAATGCCCCATTCAAGAGTAAATGTAGTCTTTTCTTGATCCTCTTGGGCAATCCTAACTGATGATACCCAGAGAACCCATCTCAGAACGAATAGATTTTGCACCCCGCAACTCCTAATATTTCCTCGCAAATGGCATAGCGAATGGATCTATTACACATGAAATATTCAACTTATTGTAGTCCACACATATTATAATCCTTCCATCCTTCTTTATACTGATCACCATTGAATAACCCATTCTAACTCATCAAGGGGCTTGAAAATTCTAGACTTCAACATGTTATCAATCTCTTCTTTGACCTTTTCACGCAAATTGGGGTTCATTCTATAAGGTATCTTTCTAACTAGGCATGCACCCTCTTTAAACTTTATCTTCATCTCCCCTAATGATTCATACATGCCTTTATGTTCATGGTACCCCTAGAAATAGGTCTTGGTAATCCCTTAGTATCTCTATGCTTTTTCCACTTCGAATCTAACCAACAGCTCTCCAATTATGGCTTCCTTGGGCTCAAGATCTCATTCAAGGTGGTCTTATCTACACTATCCAATACCACACCTTCCTTTTGGATGGGTTACATCCAAATTATCTACTTCTTCGTCATCCACTAAGTAGACCATTTTTCCTTTCTCTCTCAAGGCAAGCACGTTGAAGTAATGTTGCATCGACCTTTGGTTCCCGATCAATGCGCACTCTGAGTTCTCTTTATCTAATAATTCCTTAAGGATTTCTTCACCTTCGCACTATCCCCCATAGTTAAGTGCTTGATAACTTTTAATGCTTCTTCCACCGTAGAGGATTTGTAGAGAATAATTAAAATGTTTGGGCTATTCCTAATTAAATTATGCCAATTTCTAGTTTCTCTATAGAGTTATGTATATACATATGAAGCACATGTGTAACCTTGTAAAGTGGAATAAAACCAATGCACCCAAAGCAAAGGTGGTAAAGCTTCCTAGCCTTCTGTCCAGAGTCTCTCACACTTCTAAACGTGGTGCTGAATAGGTTGATTACCGTGATAATTATAGATTTGTGTAGGTGCATTGCTCCTAAAGAACCTAGTAGTAAGAGAAATACCAATTTCATTCCATTCAACCAGATTATCCCTGTGAACCACCCACCAACATGATATTATCCCAAGTAGTGTATATGATAGCATATTTCTTATTTTCAATGGATCTATCCATTTTTCTCTTCCATGGTGCATAAGAATATCATGGGATCCCCTTCTCCCGTGTAACAAGGTATCGAGTTATTACTATCCCCCGACATAAAGTGGTTTTGTGCTTGAAGGAATATGTTCTATACTTTACACCCTACTAACTCATAAGTGTTGTGAGCCAAATTATCACAAGCAACACTTGTAGTATCGCTAATAGACTGTGCATCCTCCCACTGAATTAGTCCTTCTTTGGTTGGTTCAATCATCTTTGGATCTCAGATGGCACGTACATAAATCTTATTTATATCTTCTTCACTTAAGGGATCAACATAGGGTGCGGAATTTCCATCTGTTAAAGGGATAATAACCCTTTCCTCTTTATTTTCAAAACTGATATAGCCCTTGTTGAACCAAAGATCAACATTATTTGCATAGCATCAAGGACGTCCCAATAGATCTAGAAAGTTATATGACTCATGCTTTATAGCTAAAACTTCAAAGCCTCCAAAGAACTTTTCTCCTTGTATGGTAAGGGATGCATTTTTCAAAACTCCTATAGGAGTGCCCTTAGTTTAATTAGCCATGAATAATACATTAGAGGATGGCTACAATGGGGGTCTTCCCATTTGTACCCATGCATCCAAGGTAAGAACATTGACCTTTGCGCCTATATCAATCAATATATTACTCAATAGCCACCCATCCTCAACAAAAAGATTCGAGTGATTTTCTTGTCATAATCTAGGCGTGAGGAGGGAGATTCACATGCGTGGATCTTCCGTCCGGTCTCGGTACTTGTGCATGGAGTGTTCCCTTTTAACCAACTCCCTAATAGTGGAATGATGTTCTCTTGGTGCAACATTTTACACACTTATCTCAAGTCATCTATATCAGTTTGGACCATCGTTGAGGCTTTCTTCTACTCCTTTAAGTACTATATCTCACCTTGAAGATTCCTTAGAACTTCCATGGTATCCTGATAAACCTCCTTTTGATAGGTAGGATCTGGGTACCGTGCATGAAGAACCTCATCTTTAGTGATGGTAGGTTTCTACTGTAATGCCTCCCGGCACATGCTACCTCGGCCAAGGTGTCGCGATATTCACTTGTAGTGCCTCGATTCTACTTCCATCTTGGGCATCCATTGATTTTCCATAGCGTGTTGTATCCTAACCATCCCTACGCCTTTGTTTTCTTATTTATGTTGCTTACTCAGATGCTCATATAAGTCTGGGCACTCTTCATAGCTATGGTTATTTCCATAGAAAGAACATGTAATATTATGAGGACATTCGTGCCTATAGTGGTCAGGAGATCTGCATGTATAACATGTTCCATGAGAAAATCACTTCTTCCACCACCACGGCCTTGTCCTCTCGAATCCACCGCGGTATCCTCGATCTCACCCACAACCGCTTCAAAATGCCTCTCATTCCAATCATAGTGCACCTGATTGTGCTCCCAGTCCTGATGCTCATTCTTTCCCTTAGATTTATCTAAAACTCCTATCTACCATACACGGATATCTATAACATCATGTATCTACCCAATCGGTCGGTAGTTCTCCATGTCATGAGTCGTGGACTCAAGATTTTATAGTAGCTTGAAACGTTCTTTCTTATCACGCATTGTAATAATGGGCAGCGGCTAACATCATGGTTTAGGTGGCATATTTCACAATCCATCAGTAATGAGTGTACTATTATGCAAGGGAAACTATCCTTTGTGTGACCTTTTACTTCACAATTTGTGCACCAAATCCCTGTGTGCATCTCATGTGCTGAATTTGCTAATAGTTTCTCTAACTATTTTTCCATTGTTGCTATTTGTGCTTCTAAAAATGGGCTCACCCTCGTATCTATGCTTCCAACTGCCTCAGCGTGCAAGGATACTTCAAGTGCTTCACACGGATCAGTGTACGTCTTATGTGATAATTCCCTCCTAAAAGGGGTAATCAAGCCCGCAATGAACCATTGGTATGCTAGCTTACGTGTATGTCATAAGAAATCTTTGATAACAACATTTTAAACCATGCATCATACTCTCTAACACTTTAAGTAGTGCTTTGCTTAATATCCTCGAGCACACTTGTACTCTTCTCGCTCAAACTCAAGGATATGAAACTCTTTAAGGAATACATCCTTTAAAGCCATATAATCTACGCAAGTCCGATCGTGGGTCAAAATTTCTGTACACCATGTGTGCGCTCCTCAGTAACATAGAAATAAATTGTCTTGCCCTACGCTTAGAAGCCATGATCCTTTTGCGTGCCATAATATTTCACACATGTGTAAATGTTTAGCAAAGATCTTCTATTCACCTATATTCTAGAAGATGAAGAGACATTTCCATGTAAATATTATGGGATTGGTGCGGACCTTGCCCACCTAATCTAGAACCTTGTGTGTTTCCCCTACCTCCAAAACCACCGTGATCCACCTAAACCATAGCTACATATACCTCCTAATCCCGAACCTATAGCTAGGGTCAAACCAGATGATGTACTTCCCGTGTCCCAATAGTAGAACTCGAACTCACACCCAATAGTTTGCAAAGCGCTTACTACTCCTGAAGTTAATCCAAAATTAGTGTGCTTGTATTCTATGTTGATGATACGCCCGAAAAGGTACTTCCATATAATAACAAATTCATTTTTGTTTCTATCGTTATGCCTCTTATATGAATCTCTCCTACTCTTCCACTACTTAAACTAGCTTGTTGACTACTTTTTATACTAGAAGCTAAAAATCAAATGCAAGAGCAAGGTTACTGTGGATTCGGATGCACACCCACGGCCTAGGTAGTCTCTTCTCGCACGCTTCTACGTGAGGCCGAGGGGATCCCTATTATGCTTTCCCGCATGGGGGAGATCCTAATGCTCGCTCCACATCTTCTACATGAGCTTCAAATCCTTCACAAGCCATCTCTTTCCTAAAATCCATACTTTCTACAACTTTATGTCACTTATCGATCTCCTCTCATGCACATCATTATACTTAAGCCGCCTTTCCTCTCTACCTTTACTCGCCACTAGGTATGCCATCTTTCACCAAACCTGCTCCTTCCCCATGCATGGTGAGGTTTAGTTATCCATCGGTTTACTCTCCAGATTCAAATTTACCATCGGGATCTTGATCTCCGTGAGGAATGCCTCGTAGGTAAGCTCCCCTTAGATATCGTAAGAACTAGAATTCAGCTACTTCTGGACACGAATAAGTGGAAATTGAGTATTCCAAAATATATATGTTCAATACACCATAGAACCACATATCCACAGATCGATTCCAAATCATATCAGCATAATACGTATTCTGGAATTTTCTTTCGTGTCTAGACAAGTGCACGATACCTCCAATTCCACTTAGATGCATAAGCACTCATCCACTCATACAATTCTACTGGAAAGATAGAAAAAAATATCTCATATAAACTGTCATACAAATTCTGTTCCACCCACACACGTGTGTTAAACTCATATCCAAGCAAGCTAAATCACCATGCGTATTCTTCTTCCAGATCATGTATCCATTCTTCAACACTTGCTAAGGTCAACTCGGTACGTATTCATAGTGAACCCTCCTAAAAACAACTGAAAAAGAGGTCCTGGAAATGGAACCAATGATGCAACCTAGAATTCAGTGATATAAATCCAATAAGACCCTAGACACGCTGGCACATCACTCAGCCTAAACTGAGTGCTCACCCAAAGCATGCAAAGGTACTAGGTCCCTCTTTAGGGTTATTGTTGCAGGATGTTAGCATGATGAAGACTTAAGAGATACCACATCATTCTATAGAGCATACCAGATATATACCTAAGGGAGAACATAATTAAGTACTAACCATGATGAGATTAACAACATACTAGATTTAGATACACACAAAACTAACACTTAGATTCAGCCAATATTCCCCATCATATTTAAATGCGTAAGTATACGTGAGATTCATTACAATAACAAAGAGTACGCATGTAACATATTTAACAACATATCTTTGTATATATCTCCTCTCTCTATCACACACAATGCTTTACTACATATATATAAGCATGGGGAATTTCCCTTCACTACTTATCCACTCCAAAGATAGGTCACATGTCACTAATAGCCACGCGTCGTTACAAAAATAGCCACACATACAAGTGCACTAATAATAGACTACTACTAGCTAACCGACAAAGCAGTGATCTATTTTCATCCTATGTCCGTGTAAATTTCTTCGTATCCGATCCTCCAAGAATAGCCAATGCATGGTGTGCATGTTTGTACCTCATTTGTGTGCTCTGCACACCATCTCTAAAAATAGACCTTCATGAGTGAAAACAGCTAAGTCCTCGAAAAGCTAAACTTTTGTTCTCGCACACACATTCTCGTCTATTTGTTTGCGCCTTTGAATATGACTTGTTTTCCCGCGCGGACTTCTTGTGTGCTTTACTCACAAGTTTTCTCTGACGATTAACACTTCCTACACTGACACATAAGGTAGACAAAATAGATAACATATGTATGAGCTTAACATCGTGATGTCATTTCCTATGGTCCCCACATTTAAAAACCAATTTTGTCTATGGAGGGATTGATCGTCCCTCCTCACAATCCATTCATGAACACCATACCATGTCATTCTTATAAGATTTTAAATATCTATATAATTAAATCTTTACACGTATGTATCTCAACCACCGCACTTAGAAAGGTGTTGGGTTTGGGCATTATGAACAAGGAATACATGATTTAATTATCCAACATTTCCTTAAACCAAATGAAAAGTATGAGATAGGATATGAAAAACCCATTACCAAACCATCATCACATACCGCATCCCTACATATTAAAAAGTTAGAACAATCATCCTCACCGAACACAATGATCCTTGGATGTTGATGACATAATCTCCATCCCGCCTAATTTTTTTAGTCAATACTATTTCCTTAGGTCCATTGAATTATCAAACTAATCACATCAATAAAAACTCTCTCATTTGGCCAGAAATGATTGAAGAAGACTCACCCACCATCGATGTCCTTCAATATAATGATGACCAAGAAATCCTCTCATACATGGGCACCGTAGACACTAAATCATTAACTTTGGGTATTATTTAGTCCCCATCTCATACTACTATTCATATGGTTTTGAGAGAAGAAATCACTAACTAACCTTTGTCTTTTGGCCATTTTAATTTATTTTCTCGCGTCCGTCATTTCCGACCTTCTCCATATATATGCCAAGTCTATTTTTAGAAATTTCTATCATCCTAGCCTTGAGTAGGGCACCTACGCCAAGATTAGGGTAGCCAAAGGCACCCTAGTCCTGGTTGGGGTGCCTTGATCCTTTGTACACTTTCCCACCACTTTCTTGGTACTTTCTAGAGATTTAAACATTCTATCTTTGTTGTGGTTCGGCCTCTTCAAGGTTAATTACAAAATTAGATCAAGATAACCATATAAATATAAAGTTATGAGACCATAATGAGGGACCAAGAACTAGTCACTACTATCATCCACCTATATTTTCATCCATCTAAAGCATCTAGAGCTCATTTTCATCCATCTAGCTCCATCACAAGGGACAAGGCTAGTTCATCTGCATCACACAAGCATAGGAGGAAATTTTATTCTATTCCATCCACCATTTATTACATTTTATACACATAGTTATAGCTCACTACTTCATAAAGCATGACTGCACAAGAGAACCTAGGGCATAATTCACACACACACTCAAAACTAAATTTTCATCTAAAATGTAGTGCAATGCTCGCTAGTAAGTCCACCATTGTGGGCCGAGGACAACCTCGACCCCATCATTTGCATTTTTATTTTTAGGGTTTGATGCTTGTCTTGGGGTTTTGCAAGTCTATCTTTCATCATTGATCATTGGTGACATTTAGCACAAAGCAAAATGAGTTACACACGATAGGCAATGAGGGCTTCACATCATCATCCAACCCTGCAAGTTTGGTTTTGACCTTCTTCACAAACCCGGCACCTAAAACTCAAACTAGGGTTCACATAGGCTCTTTGATCCTCTCCTAGGTGCCCCAAAGATAGTTAAACAAATCATATCTATCCTTTTCAGACCTCTACATGTTCGTTATTACTTCTAGAATATCTAGTTTATTTTACGCCACATCCCGTATAAGCTTGCGAATTAGCTAAGTCACTTCTTTACTCTTCTCACATATTAAGGTTTTTATTTTTCATTATCCTAGTTACTTAGGTCACTTTCCATATTTATTTACCGCTTTTAGTTACTATTATTTACTATTATTCCCAATTATATTAACTTAATAAATCCACATTTTAGTTAATCATTTTGGTGAACTCCGCCGCTTTCACACTTAGGATGTTCATTTATTCTTCGATCATGACTCCCAAGGTTTCTTAAGTTTCTTTAGCTGATTTACTTAAGATATATCCCAATTTCAAATCTATTTTGCAAAAACCCTAGACACCATGTATGTGAATGAAAATACGCCACGACACAAAATAAGTCCTATATTCGATCGTTTATCTAACGACCCTAGTCCTAGTGATCATACATCTAATCAACCCCTATTGGACTCAATTCAAGCTCTACATGCTTTATTCCAAGACAAATTTCAAGCCATGGAATCCATTATCACATCTTTCAAATCTGAAATTCAATAGCTTAAGGATGCTTCTCAAGCGTATTTTTTTATCTTTCTCCATCTTATCTTCAATTTATGTCGACTACATGTCATCTAATCTGAACTTCAAGACCTCGACATTTCCCGAGCCTCTCATATTTGAGCATAATACTAAGCAACATGAAATTCTTACTAATCTCCTTAGTCATCGCTTGATCAATCTACCACCTACTCATTACTATCCTCCTTATTGATTAAAAAAAAATCAAGTTCATCTATATTGTAATTGTCATCGAATCAATGGACATCATGACAATAATTCCCACACTTTACAATAAAGAATAAAAAATCTTGAGCATCAAGGATTTATTTCATTTGCTACAAAAATTTCATTGCATCCCCATCTACAAATGCTACATCCACATGGGATCCTAAATCTTCTCCTTCTTTGGTTAGTCAAGAGCCACCTAAGAAACCACCTACGACATCACCAAGTCAACATAATCAACCACCTATCAAAATTAGTTCACAACCTCCTCCTACTAAGTCATCTATTGTATTACCAAGTCAACCTAAGAAACCTCCTTTAAAATTTAGTGCAACTTGGCCTCCTCTCAAGTCTAAGCTCCAACCAATCACTTTCGTCAAAGAAACTAATTATCCTACTAGTGGTCAAGATACATTTCCAATTCTACCACCATGTCACATAGTTCTACTATTAATTTTTTCCAAAGCATGGTTCCACCGCATGCAATCTTGGTGTTTTGTAGGTGATCCTTGTTACCTCATTACCCAATGACATACTCTTGCGCTTCAAATCACAAAGTGAACCGATGAGGGCATACTACACATGAACCCCACACACCGCACAATAAATACTACACATTGCGACTCTTCATACACCTCATGTAATGTCTTACATTTTACATCATACGCTTTACATTTAGTCTACATCATTTTAAAATGTGTTCATCTATACATCATACATCATATTAGTCTTCATCATACATGTGGCACACTCCTTTTGTCTGTGATTTTTGCATTACATTTTACATACTACATCACACACATCTTACACTTGTTAATCTACATCGTATATTACATCTTATACATCATACATCACATCTTGGATTACATCTTATACATCATACATTACACATTCTACACATTATTTGTCCATCACTTATCATTACACATAATAGATCATATTCTACGCACTCCACTCACTACCTAATGACACACTTTAGTTCCTTGATCCATACTCGACTTCCAAGGTTTTAAAAATCAAATGGAACTTATCATACTCACATGTTCATCATTTGACCTTTCTTCATGTGACATTCCTAGGTTAGTGACATATGCTATAGGATAAATGGTCACCTATTCCTTCATCTTGTAGTGGTATACACTTTAGGCTACATCACCACTCCTCTATTCATCTTGTAGTGATATACGCTTTAGGCTACATCATCACTCATCCAATAATTTTTTTGATATATGCTTCAGCTATAAGGCTCACGCATACTTCATTTCTAGGTCGATATCATCACTACACATACACATTCATCTCAAAACGTTAGACACACAACACACACTTTGACCATTTTCCAATGACACAATCTCATTTACGGTTCATTCTTGACCACCGAGGGGGAAACTAAATGAACCTCACTTCATACAACTCCATTCGCTCGGGGGACTGTGATCTCCTACCATCCATCTTGCATTCCATTCCATCCATCCACATCATATTACATATCTTGGTTTCCTTTACTCTTGCTTATATTTTCTTGTATATGGTCACTCATTACACATGCTAGTTAGATCTATTCTATGTAATTTACCTATACCATACACACATGTGCATTCATGCATTTTCTTAGTTCTGATTTTAGATACATGTATTTTGCACGAAGCATATATGCTTGCCTTCTACCCATCCTACACCGGTCACCGGGGCATCCACATTCGTACACTATAGGTGCTATTGTTTCATTTTGTACTTAGCACTTTTTCATTACTTGGTTATACATACTTTTGACATATTGGTTATCTTTCTTACATGCTAACGGGTGCTTCATGTGGAACATTTTCTTTGCGGGATTATTTACTTCCATGGCTATCTATTTGTTTGTTTACCATTTCTTGTCTATTGTTTTCTCTTGTTTACGGGCATTTCCCTTTGTTTGGTGTGCACACTTGTTTGTTGTATGTGGCCATTATGGCCTTGCATGTCTTGCAACATCGTGAGTGGTGTCCCATGTTTGTAACCCTCTCGTGGTGGTCTACTTTTTCTTTTGTGTGTTTATATTACTATATTTATTGGTAGCTTACACATTAGTTTCTACATGCATGCTTGTTCGTACTAACACTTGTTTTGGCTAGCCTTCTTGTTTGTGCGCACCTTAGTTTCTACCAAGCACATTACTTTCACCCCGCAAGGAATAATAACAGAGTTCATTTAGTTGGTCCTCTTTTGGGGCTGCATTATCCTATTAGTTAAATTGCATGCGCCCCAAAGAGGGGGCATCATTTGGGATTTTACATTCTACATAGAATTTTTACACTAGTTCGGTTTAGTGTACTTTCTACCCTTGGTATTGTGGGTTATACAAAAAGTAGGTTTAGACCAGCTACGAACCCATACATAGAGAATTTTATAGGACATGGTTTTCCTTAGTATTATGCGGAGTAGTTACATGTTAGAGCATACAATGATTTCCTCTCCACACTACTTTAGCCAAAGTGATGTTGGAACGCCCAAAAATAGTATAGAGATCTCTCCACACATATTCGGGGAAGCTTATAGGTTGGAGGATACAATAGAATTCCTCCCTATAAATCTTTAGCCTATGGAATGGGATTACCCAAAAACCCGTGACATGATATCCTCTTTTTACACCATGTTCTATCATCACAGTAAAGGTGCACATGTTCTTTTTACACTTTTCACACTTTTATTTTAGTATTTTCATTACTATATACATGCGTATTTGAATTCTTGACAATGTTATCCTTACGGGTTTGACCGTATGGGAAGCAAGTAGTCAACAACAATAATGGATTCAACAACAATGACACTTTTATGGCAGCACAGATCATACTAACCATGCAGTAAATCACACATCAACAAATACACACGTGTTTCCGCCCTAGGTTCACTCTCATCATTTTTTGATCTTTTACATATTTAGTTTCCTCATTGGTACCTGCAGATTTAATCTCCTTCACAACTTGAGCAAAGATCATGGATTTTACAAGAAACTCAGAGGCGGATAAATGATTTATATGTTGTTTGTAGTTGGGGAAGCAATTTATCGACTTTTTAGCACTCGGGATTTGAAGAAGTGGATAGCACCTTACAAGGATGTGATCTTATCCTAACTATTTTAGGTTGTGCCTTTCAACCAAGGTAAGAGAACCTATTTTTTAACCTCTTCACTCACTCACTTTTCCCCTCAAATCTTCCCTCCAAAAGTGGAATATTCGAAGCACCTTTGCTTTGCAATATTTTTGGAAAATGACATTTAACAAACTCGTAAAAAGTTTCCAGTTGTTCTTTCAAAAGGTGAATCATTACAAAACTTTCATCATTCTTCAAAGTGGAAGCATGTTTTTCATTTCCCACGCATGTAGATCCCTTTCATTTCATCATTTCAACTTTTCCCTTCCCAATTTTTACTCTCTGCAACTTTGGATATGGTAATTCATGTTTTTCACGAACCAGAGTAAAAATTCATTTGAAAATACCTTGATTCACAAATGAACCCCAAATTGATTAATTTAGACCCTACAGGCCAAGACAACACATGAATTTGGTAAAAATTTGATGAAGATTGATGCAAAAATGCATCTCCAAACTTCCTGGAGCTCAAATGGTGGCCAAATTGGTGAAATGCACAACTACCATCAATCTATTCCTCAACTTCAAATTTGAGCCCTCCACGTGGAAGATCTAGGTAAAAATGGGCCTCGGGACATCTTTTTCCTTTTTACTACTTTTGGAAAATTTGTAAAATTTCTTGATTTCCTCCTCTGCTATGCTTTGTGATTTGGGTCTGACACATGGCACAATATGAATGGATAAAGAGTCACGGCTCAATTTTACACATTTTGCATCTTTTTAGACAAAGGAAAAAAATTTCATTTTTCCTCGCAGGCTCTGCCCCTCCACAGACACATGTCCTCATATGATTGGCTGAGGGGTAGTGCTTCTCATTTCATATTTTAATCATATTTCGTGAAGGAAAATTTTTAACATTTCCTCCACTAGCCCGCACCTCATCGATTGACCGAGGCAAAAATATTGACTATTTCACTCGGGCCCTCAGGATTTTTTGATACTTTGAGTCATTTGAATACAAGAGGCAAAATTTCCAAGTTTCCCCAATGGTCCACCTCCCCACCTCTTTGAATTTTCAAATTACCACGTGTCACCACGGCGCACCTTGAGGTGGTCCTAAAAATTTGATACCTTGAACAAGTGTGGGCTCACCACATGTCCTATTCCAGTAAGATTTGTTTGAATGCTTGAAGCTCAGTGGAAGGCACCACATGTCATACTCTTTGAGGTAATCTCCTTTTGGCCATTGAAAAGTCTAAGTAAAATGCAAAGCAAGTGAGAGGCCTCCATGTTTCATCCTGGTGCTTCTTTAAAATGAAACTCAAGGGCTGGTCAACAAACATGCGCACTTCCTACGTGTCTCCATGGTGCGATGCACCCAAAGAAGACCCTAAATGAGTGTGAGCTCGCCATGTGTCCTGTTCCACCAAACTATATCCATTTGCATAAAATTTGTCTAAGTCCGGGACAAGTAATGGAAGCCTCCACATGTCCTCCCAATGCTACTCCAATGCCAAACCAAAAGTAAATCTCAAATGAGCATCATTTCACCCACGTGGACACATTTTAAAAAGGATTTTATATAATTTTTTAAGTGTTTAGTCAAGCCGTCTCCAACCAAAAGGTGTCACGTCCCCTATAGATGCAAGGATGCAAATTTGACTAGAGAGAAACCCACAAACCATAAAATATAGAAAAACAACCATTTGAGCCTGAAAATGAAATTTCCTTCAAGGACAAAGAGTTTAGAAAGTTACAAGGCTCAAATACATTCCTCAGGGACATATCAACTCATTCTTCTTCAAGTATTTAAGGTAGAAATGACAAGAACAACAAATTTCAACTATGGCAATAGAGGGAATGGGAAAAAATGAGTTTTGAAAGGATAAAGGCATGGGGACTCAAAATACAAACCTTTCTAGAGGAACAAAGAAACTAGGAGACAAATATGGACCCATACATGATCTTTGACCTAGGGTGGACTAAAAATGGCAACAAAGACTAGCCAAACACAATACGAGGGAAGGATAAAATGATAGAGGCCATGAATCAATAAATTTTCAAGGGCAAAAATGGGGTGAGACAATTTTGAGCACCAACACAGGCTCGACTCGGGATGGGCACTCCCAGCAAGTTCCACAAGAACAAAAGTAGACCAAGTGCCAAAATATCCATTGGGAAAATGGATTCATAAGCCAAAACACCCAAAAACCAGTTAGCCGATAAAAAAAGGGATGCCACACACAAAGGAAAACCAAAAACTGAACAAAACAACAAAAACAGAAAACAAAAAACTGTACACTATACAAGTGATATGCAAACTTCAATTTTGGGGATCAATCCAAAAAATGCTTTAAATGTCTTCCATTAATAGGTAGCTCAAGCAATTCTCATCTAGGTCCTTGAGGAAAAAAGTATTCTCACCAATTCTTATGTCAATTGAATATGGGCCCATCCACAAAGCATCAAATTTACCATGCTTTCCCTTATCTTCATGCCTACTATCCCACAACAACACAAGATCTCCAATACTAAAAGCTCTTGGGGTTACCTTCTTATCAAACAACTTCTTCATTCTCTCTCTAAATTTTACATGCCTCTGATGGGATGCTCTTCTTACTTCATCAAGTTCAACAATCTGATTAATCCTTGCTTCATATGAACTGATTTCTTGATCTTCAAGTTGTTGAACAAACTAAAATGAAGACAATTGCAGATGTAAGGGCAACAGAGCTTGTGTTCCATATACCAATTCAAATAGGCTTTTACTAGTAGCTCTTTTGGTAGTGATCCTATCATCCCAAACAACAAAATTTAGTTGTTCACCCCACTTCTTCTTGTTTAATTCCAAAGTCCTTTTAATAATCTTCAACAAGTTTTTATTGTTGGACTCAACCTATCCATTTCCTTGTGGATTGTAGTTAGAAGCATATGTCAAATTTATTCCATATTCTTTGCACATTGCCACTAAAGGTCTAGCTCTGAAACTCATGGCATTATCAATTAATCTTGACTGGCACTCCAAATCTATAGATGATATGATTGTGCATATGAATTCCATTACAACTTGGTGCTTGCCTTCCTAGCAAGGGATTTCTTCCACCCATTTTGTGAAGAAATCAATAGCTACCAAAATCCATTTGTGTCTAAAGACTTGATGAATCATATATTTCACCAATGCATGCCCCCCCATTTTTTGAAAGGAGCTTCAATTGAACGATAAAGGAAGGGAGCTTGAAGCTTTCATTCTTCCTCAGAAATGTATAACTCTCACCTCTTCTAACAACATAATCTTTAAAAAGAGTTGAACTCCATTCCCTCAAAATCTTGTGTTTAACCCTCCTAAAATTTCCTCCCAAAAAGTTCAATGGAAATCAAATTATTTTGGGAGCTTCATCTTCATCCATCTCAAAGGATTCCCTTAGGGTTCTTCCAAGCTAACCCAAAGTTTATAATGATATATTTTTGAGAATCCAAGAGATGATTTTCTAATTTTTATTCAAATGTCCAGCTAAGCATAGTTTGAGATAATATATTACATCTTTTACCACTCAAAGTTCAAAATCTTTCAAGAATTTAGCCCTCTCTTCTTATACTTCATCTACTTCAACATTATAAATTGCTTTCAAATGATCTTGGATAAGACCCAAACCTCTTACTAGATTTTGGGAATATATCATACTGTAATTTGTTAACCCACCTAAGTATCTTTTTTGCTTGAAATATCCATCTCGAGAAGACATCTTTTACCATTGTGTGAGGAACATAATAAACAACTTTGGAACTCAAAATATAAGGTCAAAACCTTAGTTAATTACCAATACAAAGGAAGGGAGCTGAAGCTTTCATTCTTTAAGATTTTGAGAACTCTCATTTTTTTACCCAAATGATTTGGACTTTACATTAGGCCACCAATTAAACCAATTCAAATAGACATTTATTGATTTAAAAATCCCCCATGAGAAGGCAGGGACTTAATTATTAATAATAATTAATTAGACACACATCTCAAAAATTCCCTCGTTGATTAACAAAAATCATTAATTAGGGTATTTTTGAGAAGTCAGGTGACTTTTTTAATTAGCGTATTGTTTCTATCAATTAATGAAAATGGAAGAGAAGATGAGTATATTACATCTTTGTCATCAATTTGCAAAGGAATAATTAGCAACAATAATATCTAAATTGCTTCTACTTCATCTATTATCATGTCTATAAATATTTTCAATGATGAAGTCCATTACAACTTGGTGCCTCAAAAATCCTTTACTAGATTTGTGGTTGAATTTCCACCCATACTCTGTAATCAGTGCTACCAAAATCCATTTTGTCCAAATCTCCACTTGATGACATTTTACCATATTTCACCAATAAAGTCCAAACTCCATTGTTTGAAAGGATAATTTAATCTGATACAGTTACCAAAAAGGAAGGGATCTTGAAGCTTTCATCTTTTGAGAAATGCTGACAACTCTCACATCTTCTAACCAACTAAGTTACATCTTTAAAATAGTTGTCCACCAATAAACATGCCCTCAAAATCTTGTGTGCATAGTAATTCTTCCATAAAAATTTCCTCCACAAAATCCCCCATGGAAATCAGCAATTATTTTGGGAGCTTTATCTTCAGTCACACATCTCAAGAGGATTCCTTCACGGTTCTTCCAAGCCAACCCAAAGTTTGTAATGATATATTTTGAGAAGCCAACTTGAGAGATCTTTTCTTATTTTTATTCAAATTTCCAAGTAGCATAAGTGTTTGAGATAAAATATTACATCTTTGTACCATTCAAAGTTCAACAATTTTTCAAGATCTATGCACCTTTTCTTTAGATCTCCATCTCTGAAAATAAGATGATCTTTCACCATTTACTGTGATTTGGGTTTGAATTTCCATATCATACTCCTACAATTTTTAACCCACTTTGGAACTCAAAAAATCTTTTACCATTGGTGAGGAACTAAGAAAAAATTTGGAACTCAAAATATAAGCTTTTACCAAGTTGCTTTCACCAATGCAAAGGCTGACGCTTCTCCATGATTGTGTATCTCAACTCAACTACTTGCAATGCCTTACTAAAGAAGGAAATATGTCTTTCAGCTCCATCATCATCCTTTTGCAACAAAACAGATGCAATGGTGTGCTCAGAAGCAAAGGAGAAGATTTGGAAAGGTTTCTTGTAATTTGGGGCTGCTAGAACAAGAGCATGCTTCAATGCTTCCTTGATTCCATCAAAATCTTTAAGGGCAACCTCTTCCCACTTGATATTCTTGGTCCTTCTTCAACATGCAAGTAATGGGGAGAGTCAACTCAACAAAATTAGACACAAACCTTCTAATGAAATTGATTTGACCAAAGAAGGATTGGATTCCTTTCTTAGTTTTGGAACTAGGATCTTGTTGATAGCTTCTATCCTTTGTGGATCAATCATAACTCCTTCTTTAGACACAATGTGACCAAGTAGTTTTGCTCTTTGCACTCCAAAATGGAACTTCATTGGATTGAGTGAAATGCCATATTCTCTACATCTAATCAACATTATTTCCAAATGTTGTAAGTGGTCAATTCTTTTGCTAGAAAAAATAGTAATATCATCTTGATAAATAATAATAAAATCATTGATATAACCAATGAAAAAAACATCCATGGCCCTTTGAAAATTAGCTCTAGCATTCATTAAACCAAAGGGCATCCTGACAAAAACATATGTTCCCCACGGAGTAGTAAAGGTAGTTTTAATCCTCTCTGATTCTTTGACAACAACTTGGTTATAACCGGAGAAACCATCCAAAGTAGAAAGCATTTCAAAACTAGTCACTAATTACAACATGTTCTCCATGTTTGGTAGAGGATAGTTGTCTTTCATTGATGCTCTATTTAGATTTCTGAAATCCACACAAAGTCTGATATCTCCATTCTTCTTTCTAATCGGCACCAAGTTTGTAACCCAAGAAGAATACCTTGTGGGTTGAATGATTCCTCCATCTCTCAATTTTTCAATTCCTCTTGCATTTTGATAGAAAGGAGTGGGTTAATTGGCCTTTTCTTCTATCTGAATGGTTTGGCATCTTTCTCAAGAGGGATCTCATGTTGGAATAAGTCTTCTCTATATGCTTTCATCTCGGAATAAGACCAAGCTAAACAGTCTTGATATTGTTTCAACAATTGGAGGTAGGACTATTTTTCTTCCTTGTTTAAACCACTCCCTAACCAAATCTTCCTTGGTTTTTCCTTTGTTCCCAAGTCATTCTCTTCAACATCTCTAGATGCAAACATGTTTCTATTGATTACACAATCAACATTGTTAAAATTTGACTCAAGAGCAACCAACCCTCTAGGGATGGTGTTAGTCTTCAATTGAATGATATCCTTGCCAAACAAGGTTTCTTTTCCATCAACATTACACACTAATGGTTCCAAATCAATATGCTGATCCACAAACTCACCTTGGTTCTATAAAAACCTCTAAACTTGAGCATCATCATCAAATACTTGCCAATGTTTGATGTTATCAGGGACTTGCAGCCTAGTGAGTATTTCTACATCATATTCACAATATGGAGAAATGGTACAATTGTCAAATCTAGACCCCAACACTACTAGCTTATCAAAAATCATATTTAAAATTTTGTCATGATGAAGAATGTTGAAGGAATCAAACATCTCAATCAGATCCCAAACTACGTGTTTGTATTGTTTCATCCACTAATTTTTTGTTGCATACATTTTCTAACTTGTTTGACAACCAACTCAGAATCTCCCTTTACAACAACATCTTTTATGCCATACTTCCAAGAAATCCTCAGCCCTAACAATAATGCCTCATACTCAGCTATGTTATTGGTGCATTCAAAGTTAATTTTGAAGGAGAAAACAAATTCCTCATTGCTTGGAGAGATTAAAACAACACCGGCACCATTTCCAAATTTGGAGCAAGCTCCATCAAATAGCAAGGTCCATGGTGAGCCTACCTCTTCAAGACACTTAGATTGATCCATCTTGTGCTCCTTACCATCAACAAACCCAATAAAATTATCAACATCAACATCAACAAATAATACTTCATAAGAAGCATTGTTTGGATCCTCAATTAGATGCAACATCTTCTTCTCTCCATATAATTTTACAAGGCTACCTTCAATGGGAATGGTGGAAAAATACATATCCATTTGACACTCCCTCCAACACTTGCAGCCCACTTTCTTGACAATAACATACCCCATTTGGTAGGGAAATCAACAATTACATCAAGTTTCAAATTCTTACCCGATAGGTTGCAAGTTTCACCACCAAACCTTTGACACACCCAACAACTAGCACTTCCCTATAATCCATGGCAGTACACTTGCACATACCATCACTATGTTTTGATATCTAACTCATTCATAACTTCCAAAGGCATGACATTGCATGATGCCTCGGAGTCAAACATACAATTATGTAGCAACCTATCCTTGATAATCAAAGTTGTGAAGAAAGGGTCAACACTCAATTGAGATTCAACCAAGGATGTTCCCAAATATACCTCTGGTGGTTCACCAAATTCTTCAAATGCTGATGTCTTTCCTACCTCTACAATAGCAAGTGGAGCCTCTACAACATTCACATTTCTTTTCACGACAGCCTTCTCCTCTTTCAATCCCAAATACTCAAGTGCTCTCTTCTTGTGCTCAGGAATTCTAAGCAGCTCAACAATTGGAACACTGACCTTGATTTGGCTCAAAAACTTGAGAAATGTCATAGGGAATGTATTTAGGAAAAACAATAGTAGGAAGGAGGGATGGAAATTTCATCAAATGGCACAAGGTTTTTAACATTTTGAGCATGGGGTGAAGCATAACTTTTAATTGGGACAACAGGGCTCTTAGCAGATGTTTCTTTCTTAGGAAACTTCTTTTGGGATATTAGAAATCAATGGGGTTTTATTTTTGTCTTGAATCCCAGCTCCCTTGATAGCCTTACTTCTTGTGTTATACTCCTTCTCTTGGGCCACCACAACATTCATAAGCAACTTCTATCCTCTTTTGAGGGTATACCTCCATCATACTTCTTGATCATCAATGCCCTCAAGTATTCAAAATCATTATTGGGAAGCTCAAAGGCTTGTACATTATCAATTTCTAAAACATGAGAAGGAGGAAAAATATGTACCCATTGGATGCAATCCCAAAAGCTAGTAGCAATAGTCCTTGCACTTATCACTTCAGTGGATGTTGCTCCTTGACATGAGTTTGTAGGGTAGTCCATCATGCAAGCATCATCATCTAATCATCATCTTCCTCTTCAATTTTATCTATTTCACATGGAGGATGGGGTAATAAACATCTGTCACACCAGTCAATCTAATTTTCATCATCAACAACCACTCTAGCATTTAACGGATTAGGCACAACCTTACTTTCTTTGGCTTGAGATTTTCTATTTCCAAATCCCATAGGTCCTTTACCTTTGTCATCAAATCTCTACTCATTCCTATGGTGATTGCTAAATCTATCTTGTGCTTGTTGCCTAGGCTAACCTTGTGAAGTTTGTCCAATTCCCTTCTCAGCTCTTGCCAACTTGTAGGAAATCTCTTTGACAGCCCCTACCAAAGTTTTCACCACTTCCTCCAAGTCTACACTCTTGTTTTCTTGAGGCTTGTCAGGGTTTACCAATTTAACTCCATCTCTCTTAGGAGGTTTCCCAATAGCCTTGATATTGTTCTCAATTTGAAGTTCCATGGTGAAGGCCTACCTTAAATTTCTAGGATTTTGTCCCTTAAGTAATATGCAGCCTTTTTATCAAATGCATCAGAATATTTTATCAAACAAGATTCATCACATGGTCTTAAATTCACTGAAATCTCCTCAAAGTTTTATTGAACCTTGTGTTGAAGTCATGGACCATTCATTTGGGTTCTTCTTGATATTCTCAAACTCTGATAAGAGGAATTTGGGATCATTTTTTCACCATATTCAATCTAAATGCATTTTTCATTTCAGCCCATGAATCAATAGAATTATTTGGCAAGGCCTTGTACCAATCCCTAACATCCTCCTCTAAAGTGTGGACAAACAATTTAATGTACACATCCTCAAATCCAATTTCAAAATCCTCCATCATATTAATAAAGAGTTTTAAATGTTGATCACCTGTTATGGCATTGTTCCCTTGGAACTTTGGCAATCTACTTCTAACATCCCGAGGCACAACATTAGGATAACCAGCCATTCCCCTAAAATTTATTGGGCCAAAGGTATTGACCACAAATGGAGGCCTAGGTGGAGGTTGAGCCATGTTGTCTGGTGGAGGTGATCTTGGGGGTGACACAAGCTGATGAGGAGTGTGAGGTCTTGGGGCTTAAGAATGTGGTTCACAAGATTGGTATTCTCTAGGTGCTGATTTTCTTGGAAATTTTACTAGAATTGAAACACACAAGTGTAGATTGAAGAAGGAACTCACCAGGTACAATAGAAGGACCTTCACTAGTTGAAGTAAACAAGTTTATGAGAAGATTGCTTGAATCAAAATCACTAGGAAGAAGAGTGATAATCCTCTATTAAAGGCTGATCTCTCTCACTAATGGATATACCTTTGCTTGATGTCTGACCTTCAAAAACCTTCCAAAATTTTCTCTCCTCTAAAAATGTCTTTCCCAATTCTTGAAATAATTTTCTACTTGGGTCCCTCCTAAAGAGAGATCTTCTTCCTTCCAGGTTTGTAGATTTATATGACACACTTCACTTACCGTGTGATAAGGTACTAGTATTTATAAAAAATATAACAGCCAGAATCACCACTAAGGACTTTCACCCTAGTTTGTGCAAATGCACTAGAAGATGTGATGCCCGGTTAAAACAACCCACTTGAGAACCATGAACAACCTAGGTTTAGTTAGAAAATTATGGAATGATTTTTTTATAAGGAGTTAACGACCAAAGTCTCAAAGATAAATAAATTCAACAGATCACTTTTCCCATTATAATAATTACTAATTTCACATTATAGAGCAACAAGTGCAATCAGTCCACCCTAGCTCAAATCTCTCTAGGGATTAATTTAATTTCTAATTACATTAACATTTTAGCTAAATATTCCCTAATTGAAATTTTAGGTTAAGAGACCAAAAATAATTAAATACCCAAGGTATTTAATTTCCACCAGATCAAAGACAAGAGTAGGGTTTAATTACAGTGAGGAAAGGAATACATATTTAAAATCAACAGAGTAAGGTCTCACTTACCCACTCCTAGAACTTGCTTAAGAGTGTCTACAACTAGGTTGCTAGGCAACAAATACCCCTAATAGATTTCGAACAACTCAAATCCACAAGAACAAACTTCTCTTTTATTAACAATTCTCAAAGGTCACAAGGCCCAAAACTCAGGGCTAGAAGTTTCAGTTAGGTTCAGGGAGAAATTTACCCCAAACCCACTCTCTAATAGGCTCAGATTTTCAATAGGATTTTTCTCTTATGTAACACTTCCAAAGTTTCCCTAAACTATTCCCATTAGATAGGAAATTTTCTCACCTTTCATTGATATAAAGAAGTCCTCCTAACTCCTTACAGAACTCAAGATATGAGCAGGTGGAGTTCTTAGGTCAAATTTTCCCCAAGGGGACACGTGTCAAGAGGAGGGGAAAGCACCTCCAACGGGTTGGTAGGTCATGGGGTGGCTTGGGGAATTTTTCCCATCACACAGAATAAATGCAAAGTTTCTTCCACACCTCCGTGGGTCCTCGTGGACACATGGCGGCCTCAGAGACAACACCGGGAAAAGGGAAGGGCGAGAACAAAAAGGATTGGGGTGCTTCGCCCAAGGAAGAGGAAAAACAAACCAAGGTGCTCCCATGACCGTGGGTTCGTTCGGGGATGTGTGACACTCTATAGTTGGGCTGTGGGGGAGTAGAGAGAAAGAGGGGCACAGAGCGGCGGGAGGATTTAGCACATTACGCCCGACAAAGGACAAAAGGGAGAAAGGGACATGCGGTATGTGCACTGCCGAAGGAAGAAAAGCTCGAGGTGGGGGCGGTGATGCGGGGCCATGGGGAATCTTGTTGCAATTTTCCTGAGGCCTAAAACTAAAGAAATTAAAGGGGTCCTCCTCCCTAATGCCACCCCCAAAAGCCACGTGGCACCTTCTCATTAGCTGTGGTCAAGGGGGCAAAAGTTAAAATTTTTCCCTAAAATTTTCAAAAGGCTAAGGGCTAAAAGGGAAGCCCTTGCCTCCGTTGTAAGCTACAAGAGGACATGTGGCACCCTCTAATTAGATGTGGGCCGGTGGAGGAAAATGTATGAATTTTCCCAAACCAAAATCTTTCCAAAACTTTTCTAAGGCAAAATGACAGAAATCTTTGGCTTGTCAGGCTCACCAAGGAAAATTTTCCCAAAATTTCCCGCCAAGGCACAAAAACTTCAAAGTGCCATAACTTTTTCTAGGAAGCTTATTTTTGGGAAAACAAGGACTTTTTGGAAATCTCTCGATGCCCTCTTTGCACAAAAACATAAATTTTACATTTTGATAATTTTTAAGGGTCAATTTTGTAAAAAGGATCTACAAGCTTATAAATAGTGAACTAGCAATTTTTCAACTTCTCAATTTGGTTAAATTCGGTCTCCTCCTTCACTCAACATGTCAAATAGACATGGAGGATTGATCTAGGGAGGGTTTAGAGTGTTTTAGGAAAGTTAATTTGTTCAATTGATTCAAAATTGAATTTTTCCAACAAATGACAGAAAATGATTGAGGAAGAGATTAAGCTCAATTTTGCAATGGTTCAAGATATTCTCTTAAATCTTCTTTGTCAATTGAGTACATTGCTATTTGCTAATATATCATGGTAAATTTTAAGGTTTCCAAGTTGATTACTAAGTGCTGGTCCAAACTGCATTTTTATTAAAATTAATTGTCATATAAGGTTTATAAAAGAGATCTATTTCTTGAAGTTTGTTTATCAAATTCATCCTACAAATATGGAACTTCATTCCTAAACTAGTCCAATACATTACGTTTTTTAGAAACAAACCATTTCAAAGCTAAATTGCAATTTTGATTTCCACTTTAATAATTTTCAAAAGAGAACCAATACAATATAATTCCCTCATACGTATTTCTTCTTCTTTCATTTTCCAAAACAGTGATTCCAATCACAATTTAACATTCCAATTCACCCAAAAATGCAATGAGAGATAAACTTGCAATCTTTATTAAATCAAAAGGAGATACATCTTTACATATTCCATTCCTTGAATGAAACTACAGAGTTCTATTTCTTTCCAACAATAATACATAATGTACATGTCTTTCACAATTCCAATATCTAACTTCATAATCAAGTTTCACACATCCTTCCTTCACAAATACATGATACAATTTCATCCACAACAAGTGGGAAAGGATTACAATGAATGTGTCTCCACAAGGGACTATCAAACTACACTTTTTTTTTCTCAGACAGCAACATGTAACTTCCATTTTCTTCCAATTTGATCACAACAAAAGAGGGGGAAAGGCAACACTCTCCACCCAACCAAGACATCCAATGAAAAGATAAGCCTTCCTTCATCATTAGCCCCGAACCCCAACCAAGATACAAAGGTGAAATTCAACCATGGAAACAATCAAGCTTCCACAACACATCATTCTTTTACACACACTTTTTTTTATGCAACACAAGTGAACACAAAAACAAACAGCAGTTCACAACTACATTTAGAAACATTTCAAAGCAAAACTTAGGCTTGATCTTGCAAGCCAAAGGAGCAAGGACTATGGGGGAAGCTACTTATGCCTCCCAATTGGGAATTGGGCATCCACCTATAATCATACCACCAATATAACATATCATATCCCATAAACCTTATGCCTCCCAACCCCTCCTTATGCCCCCCACAAATTTTCCCTTATGCCCCCCCATAAATAAGAAATGCAAGCTATTTATTTTCCATGGTGGATCCCAAACCCAAAACTCCTCCACAAAACTCTGATGCCCATGGCATTCTCTTATGCCCCCACATGGATTCCCATAGCCTTCTCCTACACCTTCCCTAAGGCAGTCTACCCAACCAGCCAAAAAAGCAATAAAACATTCTCCATACACACAACTCAAAAAGAAAATAATAACAATAACATGAAGGAATAAACTCCTACCTCTCCATGGAAGGATTTTCTCCACACAACAAACTTTTAATGTCAAAAAAATACAGCCCCAAAACAAGAGTGCCAAAGTATCAAATGCTCTCCTATTTCCCCAAATCACAAGATCTCTAATCACGAAAAATGTGCCCCAAGGATGAATGGAAAGAGGTTCAATCAACCAAGTAACAGCTTCACCAAATCTTCTCCAAAGCAAGAGCACCAATCATAAGAAAATGCGCCAAGGATGCATGCAAAATGTTTTCAACAACCCCCAAAAAGAAGAGAGTTTCAAATATATAAGAGGGGGAAAGAAGAGGATGATATGGATCCATGTAGGATGCCACATCATCATCCTCACATTCAAACACAAAAGACAAACTCCAAACTCCAAGGCTCAATAAAGAGGTGGGTGAAGAATGACAAGTTACTTGCACACTCAAAAATAGCCCACACCTCAAGGGACAACAATGTAAGAAAGTGCAATTAAAAACATGCACAAGATGAATAAAATGCATAAAAAAATTACCAATCACTTCCCCAACCATAAGTATGGTTGGTAACATAAATTTAGAGGCATGGGACAAGTTTTACTTGTCCCACAAGTCTCCAAAAACAGCCCCAAGGTCAAATTCGAATTTCCATGGAGGTGGAGTATTTCATACTCTAAAATCTGACTTAAACATACTCTTACACCACTTACACATCACTTACAAACTAAATACAATAGCCAACAACTCTAATAATTACTTTCCATATCTCAATTTGATTTATTTAAATTTTAAACATGTAATTTCCACATTAATCTATCACAATAAATTTATTAAAAGAAGAGAACACATTACAAATAAAATACATACAACAATAAATAAAGGAAACACATTAATAAAATACACAACCCATGGTCACATATAAAGATGATTCCCCCATGGGAATCTCTAACAAAACAACACACAACACAATAAAATGAGTTGTCATGGTTACTGTGTCAAATTCACCTAGAATTCTAGTTTGGTTAGTCTCCAATCCCCGATGTTCGTTGTGATATTTTAAACCTGCAAAACACAAATACCTCCTTCGGCCTCATGGCCATATCAGAACTTCCAAAATGAATATATAATAAAATCACAAAATCATTTATACATATGAATCAAAATAATCATCAAGGAAATCAACGAAATCATTTACAATTTATATCGACAACTATATCATCATCAAATAATTTTCCTTTTCTAGGTTTACTCATAATCTCCAAAATCACATGTCCAAATAAATTCCATTAAACATCCATGTCAATAGTATATCATCATCCACATATGAGTGTCTTTAATAATCACCATGCATTATATATAATCAGATTCAACAATAATCCAGAGTGACATCTAACACCATACTAAATCAAAACTATTTAAATGTCATCATATATTCTACAAAGACCATGATTAGTAATAAAGGTGCCAAAGGCAAGTGGGCACTACATAAGATCTATCAAATGACTGCAAATATTAGCACTATGGAAAGCTTGAATAGATCTGATTTTCGTTCACTCAATTTATCAACTATTGTGCAAAGTTTGAAACAAAAAATTGGAGACACTTGAACATATCAAACTCATAATTCTACTCTCATTCCAGTCTTATAAATCTGATTAGAAAATGATGCTCAACAATGTAGTTGCACATAAATCACATAAAACATATTACCAGGGCTTTGAAATACTGAAATATTCCCAAGACAATTAATGTGCTGTATGTGTTGGTACCCAGATTTAATCTCCTTCACAACTTGAGCAGCATCATGGATTTTACAAGAAACTCAGAGGTAGATAAATTATGTATATGTTGTTTTGTAGTTGGGGAAGCAATTTATCCGACTTTTAGCACTCAGGATTTGAAGAAGTGGATAGCACCTTAAAAGAATGTGATCTTATCCTAACTATTTTAGGTTGTTCCTTTCAACCAAGGTAAGAGAACCTATTTTGTAACCTCTGTTATTGAAGGAGACGCAGATACCTTTCTTTTGCACAAATTTTATAGAGAATACCTTGGGGAAAATATGATCAACACACCAAATCTAACTCTCACAAGTTGTCACTTCCAGATTATGGGGATATTTTCAACACAAGGAAAAGGTTACTAAAGACATTAAGAGATCATGATCTGTTCTGCATACTTTAGCAAATGGATTTTTTTCTTCTGTGGATATACAGAGAAAAACAGGGGTAGTTCAGGTAGGATTGGTTATTTGAATAATTTTTTGGTGGGAGATCAAGAAGATAGATTGGACTTTACCAGATCCTTGAGAAACTTCACAACAAACAGAGAACTCAATAATAGAAATCTTCAAAATAGTTAAAACATTCCTTCAACCGTAAGGTGTGCATCAATGGAGGCCTAGACATGCACTTTTTCACACAATATTTGATAATCTAGCACGAAGGCTTGAGTTAGAAGACCCAACAAACATCAAAATATAAGATAAGTCATGCTTGAGGTACACCCAGAGGCTTACAAACAATCTCTGTCAATGATGAAAAATAAGTGATTTTAAATCATTTATTTCATTCCCAGATGAAAGATATTTTGAAAAATGAAATTGCAGATGCCACTAAACTATCACAAGGATTGAGATCTATGTGATTCATAGAGATTTTGATATAATATTGCAATAGGAACAAGGAAAACTACTTGCAGACATTCTAAAAGTGAAATAAACACAAAATTTGCTAGAGATTTGACACAAATTAACTCAAACTTCATCAGAAAGGAGAGTTATTTAAACAATCTCGGATCTTTTTGATGGCTATACACTTGTAACCAACTCCACATAAATGAAAATCTAACACAGAGGAAGTTAACCTAGTTTCTTAGAAATTTTTCTTAGAGGATGAGCTTTTCTCAAAAATTTCTCGTGAAAATGAAACCCGAGCATTTGCATGAAAAATTCATGTAATATATAACTTTACTCACTCACTCACTTTTCCCCTCAAATCTTCCCTCCAAAATTGGAATATTCAAAGCACCTTTGCTTTGCAATATTTTTGGAAAATCACATTTAAAAACTCACAAAAAGTTGCAACATTGTTCTTTCAAAAGGTGAATCATTACAAAATTTTCATCATTCTTCAAATTGAAGCATGTTTTTCATTTCCCACGCATGTAGACCCCTTTCATTTCATCATTTAAACTTTTCCCTTCCCAAATTTTACTCAGTAACTTTAGATCTCGGTAATTCACATTTTTACAAACTAGGGTAAAAATTTATTTCAAAATGCCTTGGATTCACAAATTGAACCACCAAATTGATTAATCCAAACCCTACAGGCCAAGATGACACAAATTGGTAAAAATTCGATGAATATTGATGCAAAAAATGCATCTCCAAACCTCTTGGAGCTCAAAGGGCGGCCAAATTGGTGAAATGCACAACTACCATCGATTTGTTCCTCAACTTCAAATTTGAGCCCTCCACGTGGCAGATCTAACTAAAAACGGGCCTCGGGACATCTTTTTACCTTGTTACTACTTTTGGAAAATTTGCAAAAATTCTTGATTTCCTCCACCACTCCGAATTTACAATTTGAGTCTAACACATGGCGCAATATGACTGGATAGGAGTCATGACTCAATTTTACACATTTTGCATCTTTTTAGACAAAGGAAAAATTTTCAATTTTCCTCTCGTATCTCCGCCCTCCAAAGAGGGACATGTGTCCTCATATGATTGGCTAAGGGGCAACACTCTCATTTCATATTTTAATCATATTTCATGAAGGAAATTTTTAACATTTCCTCCACTAGCCCGCACCTCCGCCATTGATCGGGGCAAAACATTGACTATTTCCCTTAGGCCCTCAAGATTTTTGATACTTTGAGTCATTTGAATACAAGAGGAAAAATTTCCAAGTTGCCCCCAATGGTCTCGCCTCCCTACCTCTTTGACTTTTCAAATTGCCACGTGTCACCACAGCGCTCCTTGAGATGGTCCCAAAATTTTGATACTTTGAACGAGCATGAGCTCGCCATGTGTCCTACTCCGTGAGGTTCTTCTGAATGCTTGAAGTTTAGCGGAAGGCACCACGTGTCATGCTCCAAGGCAATCTCCTTTTGCCCATTGAAAAGTCTAAGTAAAATACAAAGTAAGCAGAGGCCTCCACATGTCATCCTAGCGCTTCTTTAGAATGAAACTCAAGGGCCGGTCCCCAAACATGTGCGGTTCCTCCACATGTCTCCATGGCGTAACTTCAAGATGGTGCCCAAAGTAGAGACCCTGAATGAGTGTGAGCTCGCCACGTGTCTGTTTCGCTAAATCGTATCCATTTGCATAAAATTTGTCTAAGTCTGGGCCAAGCAAAGTGGCGCCTCCACGTGTCCTCCCAAAGACTACTCAAGGCAAAGCCCAAAAGCATCTCTTCAAATGAGCGTCATTTCTCCACGTGGATACATTTTTAAAATGAGGCTTTTCATGGAATTTTTGAATTTTTAGTCGAGCCATGTCCAACTAAAAGGTGCCACATCCCCGTAGATGCAAGGATGAAAATTTGACTCGAGAGAGACGCCCATCAAACCGTAAAATATAGAAAAATGACCATTTGAGCCTCGGAAATGAAATTTCCTTCAAGGACAGAGAGTATAGAAAGTTACAAGGCTCAAATACATTCCTCGGGGACATATCAACTCGTTCTTCTTCAAGTATTTAGGGCATAAATGACAAGAACGAAAAATTCCAACCGTGGCAATACAAGGAATGGGAAAATGCAAGTTTTTGAAAGGAGAGAGTATGGGGACTAGAAATATAGACCTTCCAGGAGGAACAAAGAAACTAGGAGACAAATATGGACCCATACATGATCTTCGACCCGGAGAAAATTAAAATGGAAACAAAGACTGGCTAAACACAATACAGGGAAGGATAAAATGACAGAGGTTGTGAATTAATAAATCTTCAAGGGCACAAATGGGGTGAGAAAATTTTGAGCACCAATAGTTTCCATGCTCCGTCATCTTTTTCCGCTCCACATTTTGTCTAGTCCTTTTGACGCATTTTCTACATCACTCTAAATCGGCATCATGTACGCATCTCTATATACTTTATGTTATGGAGCGTTCTACTCACCAACATAAAGTGGGGGAAATGTAGACACTAAATTATGCAATTTGGGTATTATTTAGTCCCGGTATCATACTACTATTCATATTTCTTTTGAGTGAAGAAAGTACTAATAAACCCCCATATTTTGGCCATTTTACTTTGTTTTTATAGTCATTGTCAACCTTCACCACATATATACCCATTTTGTGTTTAACATTTTCCATAATTCTAACCTTGACTGAGCGTCCAGGACCAATCTTGGGGCACCCATGGGTGCCCTAGTCCCATCCGAGGTGTCCTAATTCTTTTAAAAATTTCCCACCACTTTTTGGGCACTTTCTAGCCATTTGAACCCTCTATATTTTTGGTGGTCACCTCTTTGGGGTTAAGTACAAAATTAGATTAAGAGGACCATATAAAACAAAGTTATGAGACCATAATGAGGGACCAAGTACTAGTCACTACTATCATCCACCTAGATTTACATCTATCTAAGGCATCTATAGCTCACTTGCATCCATCTAGCTCCATCACAAGGGACAAGATTGGTTCATCTCGCATCACAAAAGCATAGAAGGGAATTTTTTTATTCCATCCACCATTTATTACATTTTCTACACATGATGATTCACAACTAGGTGACTAGGATTAGAATTCTTCCTCCAAAACTTCTACCTTTAGAATTTTTTTCTAACCAGTGACAATTTGATGCTAAATGGCCAAGAGAAAAGCATGTTTTACACCTAAAGGGAAACCCTTCATAATCCAAATTTTGAATCCAAGTTTTATCATCAACTTTAAGTTCAATAGTGGTAGGGAAATCAACATGAAGTATCCATATCAACAAATATTCTAGCATACATTGTGTGCTCAAAATCTTAAATTTTGGGTTCAATAGCTAAACATTTCCCTAAAGTATTACCAATAGAGGTTAAAAAACTATCCAACAAAATTGGAGGGGAAAGTAAGGTAGACGAATCCACACTATTTTAACATGGAAAGTATGAGAAGTCAAGTTAAACAAATGAAACTGCAGCTTTAATCAATAGTGTATGGGATTCAAATTCCCAAACTTTCTTAAAACTAAGATTCCTATCTCAAGCATTTCTAATATATCAAACAGTAGCTTCAAGATTTTCCAAAAATTTTAAAGTTTTTAACATTTTCAAAATTTTGAATTTTTTTGAGTTTTGTAATTTTTAAAAATTACAATTGTTTCAAAACTATAAATGTAATGCCCACTTAGAAACACACACAAGGATAACACAGAAAATATCGGATAATTTTTTTTTACTTGTTTGAAGTTTATACGACACCACAAGTGATCACAATGGGCTACAACCAACTCTCGATAAGCTTGACACAACATTGACCACCTAGGCACAAGGGAACATACGACACCCATCACGAACAATTCACTTCCCTTTCGAAAAGACACAACATAATAGTCCAACCACATAACACACTTACAGTTAGGGGCATCCCATAGTGTAAAATATTTTAAGGTTACTTATTTACTAAAAACATCTTTCAAATCTTAACTTATGTTCTAGAAGATTTATGTTATGATTCACACAATTCTTCTTACGAAGCTAGATTTCTTCCTTTTATACTAATGAGTAATTAGCTTAAGATCATCTCTAATATGACAATTACTTATTTAATTTGTTTATTTAATCAAGGAGGTATTCAATTCCACAAGGCTATCTATCCAAACCCATGCTACTAAAACTTGTTTCATACCTCCATTGCATAAGGAGACAAGTGTAAGCTCCAATTGAGGTGGAGTACCGTTTAGTTTTAGAAATATAACCTCCTTTATGCAAGGACCAATGTTTAACAACACTTAAGAAAGGATTGCAATGTACTTTGGCAAGAGTTAGTGGAAGAAGGTCAAATTGAATTCATCTTCATGACCTCATTAGTCATTAACCAGTCATTTATTGAGACTTAATAATTTATCTGGATTGGGTAAAAGCTTCATTTAGGATTCTCTTGATTAAGTTCGACAAAAGAAAATAAATTAGGTTTCAAAATAGATGAGTTAGATTTAATGGTTTCTTGATCAATCACCCCTACTTACTAAGACCTAGTTATTTTCCCAAAATTTAAACATTGATTACACTTTAAGATCATTTAACGTTTCACAACAATAAGGATAAAGTTTATTAGTTTAGCTTAGGGTAGAAGATATATCCTTTTAAACAAGTAGATAGTTCCTCTTCTTCCACTTAAAGACTCTTGATTTTATCTAGAAGATCACAACTTCATTTTTTGAATAACTTTTATAAGGATTACTAACCCATTTTATTATGCTTAGAATTGCATTATTGCCATGACCTAGAAGGGTTACTACACCAAATTATAACTCAAAGAAAAGTTTACCAATTCCCTTAAGAACTAGTCAAGGAATAGAATGCTACCATTAACAATATCATAAAAGGATATTTCTATTTAATGAAATGGTGCTAAGCTCTAAAACACTAATGAATTCAATAATCATGCTAGAAATTATACCATGTCAAAATTAAGAAAGAATCCATAAGAACCCGTTATGAACATTGTTTCTAAAACAACAAAAGTCTAACCATCATTCTAGTAGGGGTCAATGACCTAATAAGTTCAAAATAGAGTGTTGAGTGTATTGGGATTTCAATCATGTAATCATATAGATTATATGATTGAAATCCAATACTCAAACATCAATCAACATTTCCTTAAATAAGTCAGATGATCTAATAGATTTTTAGTTAGAATTCTAACATCATTTACTTAACCACTATTTACCACCTTCGAAAATAACTTCACAACATTTCGACACTTTATTTCTTGCAAATTAGCATACAGAGTAAGTTCTAAAAAAGAACAAGTTCAAATAACATCTGATTATCTTTCCATGCCATGCACAATAGTCATCATGTATGATAAAATAAATAACCCATATTTAGTAAAACAAACAATTAAATTTAATCTAATGCTATAGTCTTACCAAGTTTTGTCTTCAATAAAGTTCCACTAAGTTTAATACAACTTATAAATGATACTAATATTAGACAATGTGGTTCCATATGAATCAACTACAACCCAACTAAAGTTCAACTAAAACCAAAAAACTATCTACGACTTCATAACGTTGTTGGTGCTTGATTGAATCTTTCCTGTTTGTTCAAAAAAAAAATTCAATCTACGTGGTTTGAAGTATTTATGTCTCCCTATATGGATGCGTGAAAAAATTCTCCTTCATTTGTATGTCATTGTTAATCCTTCTCTATGGTCGTGGATCACGTTTAGCCATGTATTATTTGTAGTTTCTCTTTCCATGAGGAACATTTTGAATTCAAGGTGCGAATGGTGAAGTTTCCCCTGCATTTTATTTTTAAACAGTCATGTTTTCCCTATCAAATTTTATCTCAATGTTTTCAGATACGTGTTCATCTCTAATTGGACAAGGCATGGTGGGTTTATTTGGTGAACTTGTCACTTTTTTCACTTTTGTAAAAAATGTCAAATTGGCCCCATGACTTTGTTGATTTCTAATTGGCTAGTCAAAATTATGAAGTGGCGAGAGCAAATTTCTTATTTTTTCCCCGAAGGTGTACACGTGTCATAAGTTGAGCAGTTGTGGGAAAGCGGGCCTTTTTGTGTTTTAAGGCATTATGGAAAAAAGATTAAAAGGTAAAAGAAATGCCTAAGGCCCACAAGAGGACACGTGGCCACTTTTAAGTCAAAAGTGGGAAGGCGAGCTATCGAGCACTTTGAAGTTTTTTTGCTTTGTTTTGTGAAAAAGGAATAAAGTATAAAAGTGAAGCATGGCCCCACTAATGCCCAAGTAAAGCCACATGTTGAGTCTACATCAAAAGCGGGAGGTGGGTCGCTGGAGCACTTTGGAGTTTTTAAGCTCTGTTTTGAAATGAAGTAAAAGTATAAAAGTGAGTCGCGACTCCATTGGGGCCCACATCAAAAGTTAAAAGTGGAGAGGCGGGTCGCCAGGGAATTTTGAGATTCTCAGCTTTGTTTTGAAAAAGAATAAAAGTCATAAAGTAAGCCACACCTTGTTGATACCCAGGAAAGCCACGTGTAGGGCCTATATTAAAAGCGGGTGGGCGGGCCAAATTGTCTAAAAGTACTCATTTTCTTTAAGTGATACAAAATGTGAAAAACACCCCAGACCCACTTCAACTCAAATATTTTCCACGTGGACAACTCAAATTTGAAGTTGTGAAAGACAGAGTTAATGACTGTGATATAATGCATCTAGTTTTTCGCCATTATTGCTCCTATGCAAACCAGGGACCTTAAGGGATTCGATTTATTTCATCCTTTTTGGTTAATTCCATGGTCTCTCATCATTTTTGTTAACAAAGTGCAATCAAATTGATTGTGGAGCTTGATTTGTAAATCTGAGAAGTGCAAAAGTTGAAGTTTTGAAACAGAGTTGCTCGGGCACCTGGAAAAAAAATTATCAGTAGAGCAAGATGCAGAGGAAAAGGATGCAGAGAAGGAAGCTACAGGCTCGAAAGAGGATGGACATGCTACCAGAGGAGATGATTGAAAAATCTTATCTTTTGTACACCTGGTAGCTTTTGGGTGTAAATTTGTTAAATGTCACTTTCTGGAACAAATCTATAACAAACAAAGTATTCCTTGAATATTCTTCTTTTGGGGGGAAATTTGGGATGAGTGAGTGATTGAAATTGTATAAATGCAATGAGAATACTCTTGCATAAGGGGGTTAATTTTTCTGAGAAAGTTTGAGAAAAAACATTTTCCCGAGAGACCGTCTAAGAAACCTGTTTATTTCCCTATGTTTGTAGATTTAGTCATGTCAAGATGGTTGCAAGTGTACAAAGAATTGACAACCTCTCGAGATTGTTGAGGAAACTTTCCCTTGTTGATGAATCTAGTGAACCTTGAATGAATTTGTGTTGATCATGAGCATAATTGTGTTTTCTTTTATTTCAGAATGTTTTCAAATATTTTTTCATGTTCCTGTTGCAATCTTATGTTGAAATCCCTCTGAATCACATAAGATCTTATCCATGTGGTAGTATTGTGGCATTTGCAATTTCATTGTGAGAAGAGCTTTCATCTTGTAATGAAATAAACAATTTAAAATCATTTTACTTCCACTATGTTGAAAAAGATTGTTTGTTAGCCTATGAGTGTATCTTAGGCGTGACTAATCAGGGATTTCTAACATTTAATTGAGTCTTTAACACGATCCTTTGTGTTGAATTCTTGAAGAGTGTATGAAATTGTGCATCTCTAGGCCTCCATTGATACACACCTTCTAGTTGAAGGAATATTTTGGTTATTTTGAAGCATTTTTCTATGAGTGTTCCAATATTTGTAAAGGATCTCAAATATTTGGTATAATCAACTTTATCTTGCTTAACTTCCCACCAAAAACTTCTCAAACAATGAATCCTACATGAACTACCCTGTTTGTAATGTGTATGCACAAATAAACAAATTCCATTGCCAAAAGTATGCGAAATAATCGGGCTTCAATTATTGTCTTTAGCAACCCGAACTTGTCCAAGAAATATCTCCATAGTTCTCTAGTGTGACAACTCGTGAAAGTTATATTGTGTTGTATTGATCATATTTTCTCAAGGTTTTCATGAAAATTGTGCAAATAAGGATCTCTTGATATCCTTCACCAACACGGGTTACAGAACGGGTCCTCTCACCCTAGTTGAAGGCACAACCTAAAGTAGTGAGGGTATATCAAACCCTTAGTAAGGTGCTATCCATTTCTCCAATGCCTGAGTGAAAAAGAGTCAGCCGAATCCCTCCCGACTACAAAATGACTTATATCATGATTTGTCTTCTCTAAGCATCTTGTCAGTTTCATTATGCTTCTCCCGTAGGAGAATCAATTTGGATACCAACAAATGACATGAAATAAAGTGATATAACTTCCACAAGACTATTGTTCCTATCCTACAAACACGGGTTTAATAGTAATATCATTAATGATATATCAAGCACATTAGACATGAAGTGTCAACTACTACATTACCAACGATGTAACCCTTTTACGGTTGATACAATGAGTCAAATTAATACACTAATCTTATAGAATTCTAACTCGGTAGTAATAAGAATAGAAACAAGCATGATAACAATAAAATCTCACAAAATAAAGTGGTTTTCTAATTCCTTCTCGGATAAGTCTTCCACTGATTTCTCGATAAGACTGATACCTCACTTAAACTTTTTCTTACGAAAAATTTAAATTACATTCTTGTAGTTCCCGCACCTCTTTGACACTTATTATATTTTGATTTCGATTATTGTATCATTTTGGTTTAGCATGATGTTAGATGATATAGATATTCGACTATTGATGGATTGTGATTCATAGTATGATTTGTGTGGATTCTTAGAGGCATAGAGAGACATTTTATATTGATGATGGTGATGCTTTGTTAGCATATATATTATTGACATTCAAAATTCTCATCGTGATCTTGAAGATATTGATAAAAATATAGAATTGAGATGTTGTTGAAATTTTAGAGAAATGATATCATTGTTTAGTTGAGATGATGATCTAGTTATATGAGAATTTTTATTTATATATGTGCGTATATTTTATCTTTGATGTATTTTATGCGACCACGAGGATGAAGAAGTATTGTGTGATTTTGCTTTGGTAATTATATCACAACAATCAAAAGGGGTTAGGTGACCAACCACATTAGAATACTAGATGGATACAACGATGGTCACCATGGCAACTTATGTAATATGTTATGTTTCTTTTAATTTTTGGGGTCCCCATGGAGGGTATGACCTCCAATTGTGACCATGGGATTTTTTTGCAATTATTTTCCTTTTATTTTATTTAAATTGTAGAGTATGTGATTTATTTTTGTGATGTAGATCATAGTTATAATTGTTTATTAATATGCCTTAGATAAGTGGATTAATCATGTTTATTAAGTTAATTGGGGATGTGACAAAAGGGGTCATTTATTAGAGTAGTTGATCCTTTGGATTTTGTGATTTAAGTTGAGTGTATGTGATCTTGAGTGTTGTACACCCTACCTTACTTGGGAAATTCGGATTTGGGCTTAAGGGTCATTTTTTTATCCCACACCTCTTAATTTCATATACCAACCCTACCTATGGATTGGGGGGTAAAAAATAGACCCCATTATGTGTTTTGTAAGGAAAAAAGTGACATTTATTGCACTTTTCTTACATGGGTTTTAAATTATGTCCTTAGGGGGTGTGGGTTTGGATTGTGTGTGTAAGAGGATTTTCATTTCTCTCAACCACCAATTTATTGTGCCTTGGGGTTGAGGTTTGACTTATGATGTGGAGTTGAGGATAAGTGATGTGGCATCCTACATGGAGCCACCTCACCCTCCTCTTCCCTTTTTCTATATATGCAAGTTTATTTGTTTGTTTGGGGGTTACTTCATTTTATTGTGCACTTGTATTTTTTGGAGTTGGAGAGTTTTTGGAATTCTTGTTGAAGTCTTGGAGCTTGTTGGAGTTGGATTGAGCTTGAAGGAGATTGGAGTGTGATTCTTTGATCAAGTTCTTACTATGGAAAGGTAGAGCTACACTCTTTTACTTGTTTGTTTTTTTATATGTGTGTATTGCATGCATGTGAATGGTTTATGTGCTTGATTGGGATCTTGGGTAGAATTCCTAAGTATGGTGTAGGAGAAGGCTATGGAGATTTTTCCATTGTAGGGAGGCATAAGAGTTTATTTCATGTTTTGGGAGGGAGTTGGGTTGGGTGCCCCACCTTTGATAAGAAAATACTTGCATTTCTTACTTGGTTCTTTTGAGGGAGACATAAGAGATTGTAGGGAGGAATAAGAGGATCTTGAGGAGGCATAAGAGTTGTGTAGGGGTTTGAGATGTATTTTTGAGGGTTTTAAGGTGGGCACCTAATCCCATTGGGAGGCATAAGCAATCTCCTCATAGATCCTCGCTCTATTGTCTTTACATCTTTAAGCCTTGTGTATTTTGATAGTTTTATTTATTGTGATTGTATCTTGTTTTTTTAATGTGTTTTAAATGGTTGTGAAATTTTGTATTGTGATGTGGAAGCATTGCGATAATTTTCATGAGTTGTATCCATTCCTTATTACATTTTGGTGTGGGCTCGGGGGCCAATGAGGAGGAGGATAGCTTCTTCCCCTCATTGGATTATTGGTTGGTGGACAATGTTGTCTCTCCCCCATTTTTGTTGTTATGAATTAAGTGAATAAATGGTGGAGATCTCGTGGAAGATTTGGGACTTGGAGAATTTTTTTAAATCAAAAGAAATATTTCATTATACGAGACCTTCTTTCAATTCCCACTTAAGGTGGAAGACTAGTAGACTTGCATTTAAAAGAAAATTTGTATTGCATATTTCATTATTAAGTTGTAATTTATTGTTGGAAAGAAAGATCTTTGTATTGTAAGGAATGAATTATGATCAAAGAGAAAGGAATTTTATTGTATTTGTAGAAGTTCCATTATTGTAAGAATGAAGGGAAAATTTAGAAGTTGTAAATCACTGAGAATGTATTCTTAGTAAATATTAAATGTATAATAGTTGTTGTGTTTTCCTTGCATAAATGGTTGTAGTTGAAACAGAAAGATGCACTAAATTATGATGATTTACCTTATTAAAAGATTACATTTTTGTAGTGGAAAAGAAATCAATGATACTTAGGAATAGATTGAATTTCATTCCTTCATTTGAGTTTGAAAACAATTTTGTTGGAAAATAATATTCTTGTAGTTGTTTTCTTATTACTATTGAATTGGGAAATCTTTAAATTTAGTAATTTAAGGCATGGAATGAATACATGGTTTAACCTTTCAACTAGAGACTTTAGGCACATACATTTAAGAGAAGGATAAACTCGTAAAGCACTCTTGTAAAATTGGTTTTTTGAAAATTGTGGAATTTATGGTTTTGTTTTTGAAGAACATGAACACCACCCTATACAGAGCGGCAATCTCTCGAACCGCCGGTCCGATTAGAGTGGTGATCTCTAAACCGCCACCCGAAAGGTGGCGGTTTGTGAATTGTCACCTAGGTAGGCGGCGGTCCCAGGACCACCGACCTACTTTAAGCGGAGGTTTCATCATTGTCGGTAGAAAAATAAAAATCCACGACTGTAATTTTAAACTTGATTAAATTAAATCGAGCCTATAAAATGTGAAAAGGAAATCACCAAAGAAACTATAAGGGAATAAATTCATGGTTTTGAACATGTAAATATTTAAATGGGCATTTCAATGTATCAAATCTCTTAGATTAATTGGAAATAGGGTTTTTCCCAAATAGAGAACTCAAAAATGGAATTTACTAAATAACTACTCCAAACTTAGAGTGGAAACCTCTACAATCTTCAAATGGAAGACATTTCTATAATAAATCCATAATCTAAACTAAACTAAGCTTGATTCTAGTGAATCCCTTCATGGATTCTTCCTCCTTGCTTTTATGGCTTCCACTCCTCCAACTCGGAAAAATTAAAGAAAAGAAAAGAGACCAAATGAGGAGGCTAGGGCAAGAAAAAGGATTTAATAAAATTCCATAAGGATGGTTAGGGTTAGCTTGGAACTCTAAGATCTAGTGGCCACAATTGATTTGATCTAAGGGTTAAGAATCAACCCTACAATTATTAGGTAAGAATGAATATTATGGACTATTAAATAATTTAAATGTATGTGAAAATGGGTGAATGGGGCCACTTAATACCCTTGTATGTTAAGTTAATTATGTAACTCTCCTAGTATGTTTTAGTAAATGTTTCAATGGACATTAAAGCTAGTAATTTAAGGGAACTAAAGTAACTAAGGTTAAGGGTTTAATTATTGTGGGTTTGAATATTAATTTGAGAAAGGGGAAACTATTTAACCAAGTAAAATAATTTATGGCACATTCCTAGCAGATTGTAATTAAAATTGACCTTAGAAATGGATTAAGAATATTTAATTATTAATCCGGACTGGTTCTATTTAATGTAATCTATCAAATTGTTGGCGAGGATCTTACTAAACATATTATAGGGTTGACATCCTTGTAATATTTTAAAACAAAAAAATTACCGTAACTTTCTAGATAATTATTAAGGTTTAATGTGGTTTTAGAACATTGAAAATTGTGGGTGTTACAAGTCCAATCAATTTAATTACCATTAAACCTATATCAATAGATTCTAAGAAAACCTTCCCAAAGGAACTAGAATATAGATGTTACACAAATTGCACTTAGTCATATCTCCTTCAACAGATAACTAAATATCCTAAGTTTCCTTAATTTAGTCAAATACCCTCATTTTAGTCAAATACCTTAAACAACCGAAACACAATTATTTATATTAATCAAATAAAACTCTCTCCCTTTCGGAACCCCAGGTAAACAAGAATGGTTATAGTAATCATAAGCTCGAACCCCAACAAGCATTACGATGACAGGACAACATACAAATCAACCTGTAACACCCACGAAGGAAAAACAATAATGGTGGGGGTATACATCGGAAGGAAATCTAAGGGTTCAACCAAAAGTGCAAATCGAATCAACCAAAGTATTCACTTCAAACCATACTTTGTGCAATACCTAAGAATCGATTCAACCAAACGATAATCACCACAGTCACATTGTGCTCAAGCTTTATGAAAATGAGGCATGAAATATATGCCACAGTTTCTTATTCTTAAAATGTGTTTGAAACAAGAAAACCTCACAAATATACCCATAAGAGAAATCAAGAATTTACCAACCCCGGCTATACCTATAGTGGGTTATATTAGAAATATGCTAGATGAGTAAACCCTACACACAGCCCATTCATATTCATAAACAAATTAACAATCTTTAGCTATTTCAAAGTCACATTACAAAAGTTACAAAACTATTCCCACAAAGACGCAAAGAATCAAATTCTCCAAAATATTTTTAAGCTCCCAAGAGATGGGTTTACTATTTTTGGGCATAAATAAAACACGTATTTTTTTGTTTCCACATCGTATATTAAAAAGACAACCCTTTTTTAAGCACGTAGATCCTTGTTGTTTCAAACAATGAATCTAAATAATGGAGTGTCCATAATGTGATAAGAAGAATGATCACCCAGATGAGGATTATTTTTCTTAGTCATCCAAATAATAGCATTAATCCAACAGTAAGGCAACACCCTATTCAAGTCAAGGTTATACTTATCAACAACAGACACCCAGATCACTATTTTGTAAGGGAGCAAAAATTTAATATGGTATCTTCCATTCCTAACACCAAAGGAGACCAAGCAACCAATGGTATGCAAAAAACAACAAGAATAAGAAAAATCTCATGTGCAAATCCATACGTAGTCCATATTTTGCAAGGAATTTCGTTTTGAACCAGATAATTCAAGAGAAAACAAGAAGAATAGCTTGCAGGATAAAAATGACTGTAAAACAACCACAAAACTCCATGCAAAATACCATTTCAGAAAATAAAAAAAATTTGTTTCATGATATTGCTAAAACTGGCATAAAATCAATGTGTAGTGTTTATCATGTCTGTTGTGAGCCTCCTAAACTTGCAAAAATGTCAACTAGGCCTTTAGAACAGCAACCCATGGCAAAATCTCCTTGTTTTAGCTTGTTGGACGTCTATGGTTGCTCCAAGTTTCCCATTTTGACGCAGCTAGGAGGATGTAGGAAAGGGCGGTGGGGAATTTATACCAGTAACTACATTATATTGCAAGATTCAAACCTTTTAATAACCCAGTTCGTGCATATCTTGCATTCAATGTTGATCACAAAACCATGCTACATTTTTGACATTCTACTAACAGTTCATAAGTAAGACGTATGCCTCCACATTTTACATTCTCGTGAACCAGGGATCTTAGAATAAATACACCAGACAAGACAAAATTGATTTGACGGGTGTCTATACTCTGTTCAAGAGCTCAAGTTTTGGTACAGGAAGGAATAATTTACACCTGTGACTGCAAATACTTGGGTGTCTTAACGCATTTTCCCACAACTCCAGTTTGCAGTCCTCCACCAATGTATTTACACGGACATACTTCCTATTTTTGGTGTTTCCTACCCACCAATCGTGAGGCAGAGCATGACATAATTAAAACAATAAAAGGGGAGCAGGTGGCTAGCAACCCCACGTAACCACTAGATAGAAAAAACAATAAAAAAACAAGGAATCCAAATTTATCAGAGTAAAACAAGGGCTCCCATCATTAAATTTGATGTAGAGACCAAAAAGACCATCCAAGCACGCTATGCATTAATAACAATAAAGAAAAGGCAGGTGACCATCAGCGCCACCCACGCACCCACTTGACAGCAAAATAATAAGAAAAGAAATGGAAACCAAAGACCATTTCCACTATCCCACCTGCAACACGCACTCACATTTTCTATTTATATTTTTATTATTTTAGTTTTGTCTCTGTTGGCACCACAATAAATTTTCAGAATTCTAATTTTTATATCAAAATTACAAGTTTTTCCAAAATTTCTCAACATTATCGAATTTACAACTTTTTCAAAATTTAAAAGTTTTGAAATTAATTTGAACTTTATGAATATTTCAAAAGTTTCAAATTTAAATTTTCTCAAATTTCACTAGGTTTTCAAAATTTAACTTTTTCAAATTTTGGCAAATTGTTTAAAATTTTCAAAATTTCATTGTTTTTCTAATATAAACATATTCAATACTTTAATTTTTTTAATTCCAAATTTTTCAAAAATCCAAGTTTTATAAACATTTCAAAGTTTTTGAAATTTGTAATTTTTTAAATTTAAATTGTTTAAATTTCAATTTTTTGAAATTTCAATTTTTTAAAATATAAATTCTTTTAGAATTGAAACATTTTTAAATTTTAAAGTTTTGCAATTTTAAAGTTGTTCAAAATTTAATTTTTAAAAATTTAAACTTTATGAATATTTCAATATTTTCAAAATATTAAATTTTTAAATCTCAACTTTTCAAACATTTAAAAAAATACGTTTTTTAAAATTTCAACTTTCGACATTTCAATTTTTCAAATTTTACACTTTTTTAATTTAATTTTTTTGAAATATTAAATTTTCAAGATTTACAATTTCAAAAGTCCATATTTTCAAAATTCACGTTTTTCAAAATTTGAACTTTTCAAATTTTCACCATTTTAAATATACCTAGTATTAAAAATTTCAAATTTTTATAATGTTTACATTTTTTAAATTATAAATTTTTCAAAATTATAATTGTTTCACAATTACAAATTTTTAAAATTATAATTATTTCACGATTACAAATTTTTTTAAGTTATAATTATTTCACAATTACAATTTTTTCAAAATATCAAGTTTTACAAATATTAACTTTTTCAAACCTATTCAGGTTTTCAAAATTATTTTTTTGAAATTTTAACATTTTCCAAATTTCAAGTATTTCAAAAATATTACTTTTTCCAAATGTTCAAATTTTAAATTTTTAAACTTTTAAAGAAAGAATCAACTTTTTCTCAATTTAAATTTTTTTAAATTAATTTAAACTTTATAAATATTTTATTTTATTTTTAAATCCAAATTTTCAAAATTTAAACATTTTCAAATTTTCATGATTTTTAAATTTCATAGGGTTTCAAATTTACATTTTTATATTTTTTTCGTAGTTGTTTCAAAATTTAAACATTTTGAAATTTCACCATGTCTCAAATTTCCACAATTTCAACACTTTAGTTTTTATAAATTTAATATTTTTCAAATGTATACTTTTTTTTTAAAATTTCAAACTTTTCCAAATTTTAAACTTTTTCAAATTTAAATTTTTAATAAAATTTAATTTTTATTGAAATTTCAACTTTTAAATTTTTATTGAAATTTCAACTTTTTGAAATTTACACTTTTGAATTTACACATATTTGAAATAAAAAGTTTTTAAAACTTTGACATTTTTAATTTTTTTGTGATTATAGGTAAAGAAGGGCTAAGGGAACCCTACCCCTTACAAATATTGGAGAAAATGATGTATCAATGAAGAAAAATTGAGGTATCCCCTTCCAACGGAATAGAAAAACAACACAAAACAACACCCCTTCCAAACCAACAACACATTCAAACCAAAGAACACAAGAAGGTAAAAACATAAAAAAACTTATATTTGAGACTTGGATCTTAAGTGCATCTTAAGGGAGTGTTATTCCCTTTCTTTTTTCGAGCCACAACCATCCAATCCTTTTCAATATTCGGATTAACATTTTCACTATTATGGATTGGAATCATAACTTCTATATTCTCCTTGGAATTTTGGTTCTCTGATGAATCAAGGGGAAGGGAACATGTTCCCTTTTCCAATTCCATCAAAACCATAGAACTCAAGATCTTGTTCATGATGGTTCATTACGGATAGGTGGAATCCTTCTTTCTTTTCAGTCTAACTCAACATTTGAGTCACTATCTCGAATGTTTCTTAATAAGCGGTGGCTAGGATTAGAGTTCTTCCACCAAGAGCTTATACTTTTAACATGTTTTCTATCCATATGACATTCTGAAGCTATATGACCAAGATAAAAACATGTTTGACACCTGAAGGGAAACCCTTCGTAGTCCAAGTTTTGTGTCCAAATTATATCTTCAAACTTGAGTTCAATAGTGGCTGGAAAATCTACAGAAGTGTCCATATCAACTAATATTTGGAAAAAAATAGTGTGCTCATAATATTCACTCTTTGGGTCAATATCCAAAAAAATTCTTGATGTGTTACCTATAGAGGTTAAGAAAATCTCCAACCAAAATTGGAGGGGTAAATAAGCCGAAAAATCCAAACTGGCTTGACTTGGAAAGTATCAGAAACATGGTTGAATAATGGGAACCATGGTTTCATAAGTAGCAAATGGGATTGGAAGTTCCAAAATTTCCAAAAAGCAAATCTCTATTTGAGGTTTCAAAGAAAAACAAACGTCAAAAATTCACGTGAAGTAGGATAAATATCCAACCTACCTTCATGATAGGTCTTGATGGCTTGACATCTAGTCATGGAGACAGGGCAAACCCGAGACAAAAATTGTTGAATCTACATATCAAAGTTTGTTTTCATAAAAAAAAGCTTCGATTTCACAACCTCTACTCCAAAACTAATGGAGGGGTGGATTTAGCGTGACCCATTGGCTTAGAAGACTTCTTGGCATTTCCCATGTTTCGTAATCTTTCCTTGCAGAGCATTTATGAAGGATTTAGTTTCATCCTAATTAACCCAAATAGGGTAAACACCCTTGAAGACCGCATCCCTTATATGGTTCCTTCGCAAATAACCAAAGATATAGCACCAGAAAGGGGAGATTTTTCCTAATCCACGAGCTACGCAAGGATCTAGGTCCGAGGTCACACCCCAGGTTGACCCTCTATCTCGCCACCATAATTCCAACAGAGCCTTTGGGTTATGTTTTTGCATTTTCGCTTGGCTTTCCATGCTTAAAATAGGATACACACCTTTGGTGGTTGCATCACTATTTTGTCTCACGAGATCTATCCTGAGTCTTTAGGATAGGATCTTTTTCCATTATAAGGGGATAAGCCACTGCCTCATGAGTTAGCGCCGCTCACGAAGCTAGAACTTTTCAAAATTCAATATTTCCAAAAATTAAGTTTTTAAAATCCAAAATTTCAACCTTTTCAAAAGTCCATTTTTTTAAAAATTTTGACCATTGTGAAATTTCAAATTTTCTATATAAATTTAAAATTTTCAAATTTAAGTTTATTTTTGGTAATTTCTCTTTTCTAAATTTCATTATTTTTGAAATTTCAATTTTTTTACAAAGTTTCAAGTTTTTTAAAATTTAAATCTTTTTAAAGTTTAATCTTTTTTAGCCACTCGGGGTTTGGGTGGATCGGTTAAGACAAACGGTTGTGTCCGGATCCACCAAGTTCAAATCTCGTTAGGCGCGATCCCTTCGAGGTGGTTATCGGTGGTGGTAGATGTTACATCACCGGTGGTTACGACTAGCGGTTATTCTCGGCTATGGCGGAATTTGCATCATCGGCATTGGCATTCGAGGTGGTTGGTGGCTCTAAAATGGCGGTGGCGAAATTATATAGTTGGTGCGAGCTCACCGGTGTGCGGTGCAGGTTGGTCTAATTGTAATATCTTGTCTCTAGACATTGGCTATAATGGGTGGGGTCCCAGGAACCCTCCGGTTCATAGCTCCGGTCAAAAGCGTTTATCAATAAAAAAAAAAGTTTAATCTTTTTCAAATTTTTGAATATTTCAAGTTTTTCAAGATCAACCTTTGTCAAAATTTATAATTTTGAAATAAACATTTTTTTAAACTTCCACTTTTTTAAATTACTTTTTTTGGTATTAAGTTTTTCAAAATTTTAAATTGTTCAAATTTCAATGTTTTCAAACATTTGAATTTTACAAAATTCAAAATTTCAACATTTAATTTTTTAAGGTTTTCAAAATTTTAACATTTTTAAAATTTAATTTTTAAAAATTCCAACCTTTTTAAACTTTTACTTTTTGCAAATTAAAACCATTTCAAAATTTAAATTATTTCACAATTACAAATTTATTAAAATATCAAAATTTTCAAAATTTTAATTTTTTCAAAGTATTAACTTTGTATTAAAAATCACGCTTTTCAAAGTTTCAAATTATATATTTTTAAATATCAATTTCTTTGAAATATCAAGTTTTTCATATGTTTTAAACTTCAAATATTTTCAAAATTGTGAGTTTTTAAAATTTAAAATTTCAACATTTTCAAAAGTGTAACAGCCCGCTAAAATCAGCGTTAGAGACCACACCAAAACATCCAATTAAACCGGGAACATTTTACGGAATAATTTTTTTGTTTGAAAGGTCAAACATTTAACCATGATTTAATTAATTTCCATTTATAAAAACCTACACAATAACATGTCGAATGGAAAATAAATTAATCACTATTTAATATTAACTCATTCCCCAAATTAAATCACGATTTCATTTCTCTTCTTACTAAGGTCCAACATTTTATTTAAATAATCCTCATTTGTCTTTTCATTACTCAACTTCATTAATATCCTTTAAATTTATTATTTAAATGCTCATAATCAATTTTAAATTTAATTAGACAAGGATAATAATCCTACAGTGTTAAATACATGCACATTATTATAAATTCATTACCCCAAAAGGGCAAGTGCACAACTTAAAATAACCCTTTAGGCCCCTTTTAAAACATTACACATTACACCTTTTAATTATTTCATTCCCACATAATTCCATTTCACTTAAATGATGTAGGGTTCATCCTACACCATTAGATCAAATCTATCTAAGCCATTAGATCTAGGTTTTTCTAAAAGAACCCTAAATATCCTTATGAGTTCTCTTATTACCATATTCTTTCATTTTCTCATTTTGTTTTGCGAGTTAAGGAAGAAGGAGAAGAAGAAGCCATGGAGGCCATTAGAGGGGTTGGAAGCTTTACTTTTGTTAAAATATTGTATTTAAGACAAGGATCTACCCATCTCCTTTGTGGGTATTGATTTCTCTTCTCTATTTGTTTTTATATATTATTTTACTTGCGAGTTCATGTGTAAACATTGTGAATCTCTGAGAATCCCGTGAATTCTAACAATCTCATCCGGGTACACTCTACTTCTTTGCACTAGTTGTATAAGTCGTATTCACCGAGAGAAAAATGAGCCACTTTCGTTAGTCTATCCATTGTGACTATGATGGCATCGTGATGGTATTTCGACGTCGGTATCACTACTATGAAATCCATGGAAATGGTGTTTCATTTCCACTCCGGGATAGCATGTGGGTAAAGAAGGCTAGATAGATGTTGATGCTCAACCTTCACCCTATGACACTCTAAATAGTGCTACAAAAACTGAGCTATATCTCTCCGAAGACCTCTCCAATGGTATAGCTATCTCAAGGTGGTGTGCATCTTCTTCACCCCTGAATGGGATGAATAAGGTGCACGATGAGCCTCTGCCAATATATCATGTCTCAAACCTCCATCCCTAGGTACATAGATCCGGCCTCTATGCCTAAGAAGTCCATCTAACTCTAATGCAAATCCATCAAACTTCCCTCAATGGGTCTACGAGACTTAATCTCTTATCTTGCATGCAAGGTAGAAATTGTCATGAGGAAACTGCCGAAAATCCTACTCATGAAATGTGTTCCCACCTTTGAAGTAGAAAAAGCCAAATGTCTCTGTATACTCAAAGATTTGGAAACAACATTCTCCTTCCCCTTCACATTTTCTATCTCCATTTCATACTCGCAAATCAACTCCATCCATCTCCAGCGACGAGCATTGAGATTGGGTTGCATGAAGAGGTGACGAAGACTCAAGTGATCGATTCCTGAGAATAAATATCCTACCAAGAAGGAAATGTCTCCATCAATCCAAAGCATGCACAACTGTTGCAAGCTCTAGGTCATAAGTCAGATAATTGAGCTCATGATCTTTGAGTTTGTAAGACTCAAAGGCAACCACATGGCCCTCCTACATCAACACACCTCCTAGTCCTACCAAGGAAGCATCTGTACAAATGAAGAACTCTCCATGCAAAATCAGTACTGCAAGAATCAATGCGCGTAAGGCATCCCTTAAGGGTACTAAAGGTGTGCTCACATCTATCAAACCAAACAAACTTCTTCTCTTTCCGATGAAGGTAAGTGCTGGTGTAACCTTCCATAATAGCTCAAATAATTGAAGGATAGAAAACAATACCTTCCCAATAAATGATGTGACCCAAGTCTTTGCACCTCGAGTGAAAGAATGCACACTTCTCCGTGGTTCCTATAAAGTTCTTTGCTCACGAAGACATTGCAGAGAACCCGTCGAAGGTGCTCCTCATGTTCCTCATGTGTACGTGATAAATAAAAATTTCATCATGAAATATGAGCACAAAGTGATCCACAAATGTTTGGAATACCCCAGGTCATCAAACTTGTGAATAATGTGGGCGCATTCGTCAAACCTAAAGGCACTATTGTGAACTCGTAGTGGCCATATCTCATACGTAAGGTTATCTTATGAATATCTTCCTCCATGATCCTTAGTTGATGGTATCCAGGACTCAAGATCTATCTTGTAAAATATTGTGGCTCCTTCATCTATTCAAATAAAACATCAATACGAGGAAGGGGGTCACGATTCTTGATCATTACATTGTTCGATTGGTGATAATCAATACACAAAAGTAGAGATCCGTCATTCTTCTTTACAAAAATCACCAGTGCACATAAAAGGGATACACTAGGATGGATTAGTCCTTTCTTAAGAATTCCCTCTAGCTTCTGACTTGAGCTCACAAAACTCGGGGGTAGTCATCTATAAGGTGCTCGTGAGACACACTCTGCTCCTGGAACTAGATTAATGTGAAAATATATCTCACGTGGGTGGGGTAGCCCTAACAACTCCCCTGGAAAAACATCTGAAAACTCTCTCAAGATATGATGATCATCAAGTGACGGCCCACTAGACTCATCCTTTGATCTATCACTAAGCATGATAGCATATAACTTGGGAACCTCATTGCACACATCGCTTAAGCTGCATAGCGGATATGGTGGGAATAGAGGTGGGTCTCGTGACTCCAACTATCCATTGTGTCCACTCCCAAATTGTTTGAACATGATATTAACTTACTTGTAATAATAGACTCGGCCCTATGTGCAGATAACCAATCCATTCCTAGAATAATCCCATAAGAACCCAATGGAAGGATACAAAGATCCAAGGTCGTGGAAAAGGGTCCTAGGTCAACTATGCACTCCTTGACTAAGGATTCCACTGTGAGCTTGGCTCCAGAATCCATCTCCACATCCCAACTACAGCTCTGCCTAAGCATCACTTTGACCTATATTGCTCTACTACAAATGGGAAAATAAAATAATCTGAGGAACCTGAATCAAATAAAATAGGAATAGAAATGCCATCAATGTTACCTATCATCTCAATCACTATGTTTTAGTTCTCTTCTGGTAGTTCTCAACCACTATATATATCCTGTGGCTTCCTATCCATATCTCCTACAGTAGGCTCTGAAACCAGTGACTTACCCTTGTTATTAAGGTTTTGAGGCACTCTCTCCAATGATGCCCAAGTACTCCACACTATATAGGAACTATCGAGTCCCTCCAATGAGAAGTAGATCCTGAAGTAATCTAGTGGTCCGTGCGTAGATCCCGATGATCCTACTATGGAATGTTGTGGTCACTTCTCACTAAGCTCTAGGTAATTCTTAAGTCTGTGGTCCCCTAAGAGGAGGCCCCATCACGCATCCCCTCACGAGCATCGAATCATTGTAAAGGCCTAAATAGAGGTCGGAGTGCTCGCTGCTTCTTCTTGAGGTGGCTGCTTTATGATGGTTTGAATGAAGACTATGTAGAACCATGTTCACCACGAGGAGGAGGATCTGACCCCTCGATCGTGATCTTGCATGATCACATTGGATATGAATCCGCACTCTATCTCTAGCATCTTTGCATCTTCCCCTAGTCTCCTCCATAATGTAGGCCTTCTCAATGGCCTCTTCTAAAGTCTGTGGGTAATGAATGTGCACTACCCATCCAATGTCTAGGTTTAGGCTCTGGTGAACTGTGGACCCGCACCTTCTCATCCTGCATGTAGTCCACATATTTGAAGTATGTCGAAGGCGACTCTCGTACTCTACCACTATCATAGATGCCCAGCGACGAGGTAATGGAACTCATTTATCCTTTCTTGAAAGTGAACCTCTTGGATAAGTATCTACTCTTGAACCACTACTTGAAGATCTCCCAAGTGATTGTCTCAGAATCCACACAGAGCTTTTGCTCCTCGAGTCCTCCACCAAACCCCGACTCTGTCTCTCAGAAGGTGGATGGCAACACGAGCCTTTGTGTTGCTGGTACATAGACATAGCTTGAAGAATCTGCTCAAGCTAACTAACCATGCCTATTCGTAAAATCTTCCATTATTCCCAGAAAAATGAGATGGATGGAGTTTCAGGATCTCTCTAATGTGATCTTCCACTGTAGATTGTCTACCACTAGGTCTCTCAACACAATCATCACACTATTTAAGGTTCCTAGATCTATCCCTATGTCCTATAGCCCTATCTCCATGACCTCTCTGTGGTGAATCTCATCTCACTGACTCCACATGGGATTTCTTTTCCTATGTTCGTCACTTTATGTTAGGAAGGTTCACGAGCCTCTATTGATGGCTCTTTGTCCTATTTTCCATGTCTCCTTCCCAAGGATCCTTCAAATATCTTGGCATTAAAATCCAATAACGCGTCTTAAGTATATGAGGCAATATGGTTGTTACTTCCTGATATGGGGGTGGTAAGTCTAGGTCCACGTGTAAGAACCCCTCGTCTGGTCCGCGCCTCCTGCATAGACCAAGGTGAGAGTTAGTTTATTACTCTAGATTTTGTTTCAATTTTCTAGGTTTTCTTCATTTAAAATATCATGCAAGTTGTGTGATCTAGGTTTAGAGTTGCACTATGTTTTCTTGTTATGTCTTATGTTTCAAAGTGTTCCCAAGGTCCAAGCGTTGAACCCATGGATCTGATACCAGTGTAATGCCCACAAATTTCAAGGTTCTAAAACAACATTAATCCCTAAATAATTATCCGAAAATTTACGAATTTTTTTTTGTTTTAAGTTACGGAGTTACAAGAGTGGCAAACCTAATATATGTTTAATTAATTTATACTAGAAAATTTGCATTTCATAGGATAGATCCGGTCTAATGTCAATTTAATTTTCATTACTAGATAAGTAGTTTCCCTCTTGGGAATTAACATTCATTCCATATTAATAAACCCTTATCCCCAGGTTACCTTAGTTCTCTTAAATTATTTTCTTTAATATCCATTGAATTATTCACTAAAACCTACTATAAGGGGTTACATTTTAAACTTGATACCCTAGGGCCCTAAGTGGCCCCATTCACCCCTTTTACACATACATTTGATTTATTTGAAATTTACAACCATAACCTCAATAATCCCACCTAACAATTATAGGGTTGATTCATAACCCTTTTCTAGATCAAATTAATAGGGACCAAAAGATTAGATCTACCCTAAAGAAACCTAAACAGAGTAAGTGTGCACGAAGTTGGGGGCCAAAAGTGGACAAAACCTCGAAAACAGATGAAACGCAGCGTACACATTTTGCTAAAACACACTTGCATTATAATTTTTTTGGTTTGGTAGCTCACCGAACCTATAATGCGTACGTGTTTTAAAGAAGCCAAAACACTTTATAGAAGTTGAAACATGTACTTGCGTTTTAGAGAATTCAAAATGTGTACGTGTTTTGTATATTATGGACTATGTATATGTATTTGGGTGTCTTATACTTACCAAAATAAATGTTTAAAGTTATTTCTTTTATTATTTCTTATACTTTTATTATTTCTTGTAGTTTAAATTTATTTTAGTAAATATAATAAATAAGGGCCACTCTACACACGATGGAATTGGTCCCATAGCTCAACAATTATAATCTAGAAGATAGTTTTCAAAATCTAATCGAGTGTCGTACTTACTCATTTTAGGATTTCACCAAAGGACCTAAAACTTTCGGGTCATATATATTGTATTCGGCCTTTATTTTGGGAAAGCATATAGTTGTTTTTAGGTTTATTGACCTTCTAAGTTGGATTTTGGCCCTACCATCTTTGCTTGAATGTTAGCAAGTTAATACATTTGTTTATTTTTGTTTATGGTCGGTTGAATAACCGTCTCTTCCACCGCTGCCTCCCTATGAGCCTATATAAAGGCGTGCATTGTATTCATTTGATATAGCAATACATTCTATCATTTGCAGCGCCCATCATTGGTATCAGAGCAGGTCCCGCGAGGAGAGGAGACTGGTGCCGCGTGAGGAGGGAGCAAAGTTGCCTGTTCCCGCGTGGAGGAGACTGGTGCCGCGTGAGGAGGGAGCAAGGAGTGCCTGTCCCGTCCCGTTTTATTTTGCTTCGCCATTTCTCGAGACGTGAATGCGTGAAGAGGAGAGAGGACTGTCCGTTTGTGCTGTGCGTGGCGCTGGAGGTGCGTGAGTTCCCATTTGCTGTGCGTGCGCTGTACGTTGGTGCGTGAAGAAGGAGAGGCGAGGAGACTGGTGCTTTCCTGTCTCGTTTTCATTTTGCTGTGCGTGAGGAGGCGAGCTATTTTTGGAGCGTTGCTGTCCCACGTGCTTGAGTGCCTGTCCCGCTCATTGTCCGTGTTTCTTTGCTGCGTGCGTGAAGGGAGAAGAAGATTGAGCCGAAGTTGCCTGTCCCTGCGTGCCTGTCCCTGCGTGAAAGGAAGAATTGCCATTTCTTTTCTTTGAGAGGATGAGCCAGGCACATCCTGCGTGAAGGAGGAGAGGGTGTTCCTTGCCGAGAGTTATAACCCTTGCGTGAACTCTGCCTGTCTCTGTTTGCTGTTGGCTGTGCGTGGAGATTCGGAGAAGATTCATTGCTGGTGCGCCTTCTTTGTTGGCTGTGCGTGGAGAGAAGAAATCTGTGCGTGGAGGGAGACTCGTGCATTTGCTGGCGTGGAGGTGAATCCAACGTGAAACCCCTGTATGTGTGAGCAAAGCCGGGAAATTACAAAACTGCATTTTTGAGTTTTTTGAAAATGTCTGCTCCAAAAATATTGCTATCCGATGCCCAACTCTTGAAAGGGCCAAATTTCGCCGCATGGAAAACCAAAATGCGGATGATTCTTCAATTCGAAGATCTTTGGGGGATTGTCTCTGGCAAAGAAAGACGCCCCTCCCAGACAATTATCTCTATTGGAAAAATATGAAAAGGCTGATGCGAAAGCACTAATGCTCATCACCCTCAGTCTTTCTGATGAGGTGCAGCCATATATTCGGGAAGCAACAAGTTCTTCTTAGGCATGGAGCGCATTGTGTACCATCTACGAAGCTAAGAATCTGACGTCAAAGTTGCAACTTCAGACAAAGCTTCATACGATGAGTATGCATGAAGGCGAATTAGTAGAATCCTTCTTGCGGCGTGTAATGTGAGTTACGTGCGAGAACTCTACGCACTCGGTGAACCAGTGGACGACAAGTTGTTTGTCCCACTCACCTGTGAGCTCTTCCTTCACTATTTCGGACACTCGATCACCACGTTGACAATTACTCAACAGAGGTGAGTTTTGTCAACCTACGTGAATTATCTCCAATGGGAAGAAGCCATGCAAATGTACAAAGCCTTTGAAGACAAGGCTCTTATCACGAGGTAAAAACATAAGCCTCGAAAGGGCAATCCCCCCGGAATCGAAAGCATGTTCGGCGACCATCTTCACAAATGGCCACCCCGTTTGAGTAGCATAATCACAAGGCGGATCGGTGGTGCCACATTTGCTCCACGAATACGCACACGATTGCGAACTATTATTACAACGGTCAAGTATGGAAATTACAGCGAAGAGAGCACTTCGGCGCGGATATTCTAAGAAATCCCAATGGCATGCTCGTAATCGAGGCGTAGAAGGGCCACATTTCTGCTCGGCCAAAGAGATGCCACCTCCGATGAAGAGGTACCGTGATCGACTCATTCGACATTGTTCTAGTCTCACAGACTTGCGTAGCCGTCGAGAAGATGTCCACAGGTTGATTGATTCGTGTGCCAGCACAACACATGACTAACAAGAAGTTGTTCCATACTCTGAGTGACCAGCCCACTGGAGATCGGATCACCATTGCAGACAATCAAGAGTATATTGCAGCAGGGATTGGTGATGTCATCATTCCTCTTGGAACACGAAGATGTACACTCACAAAGGTGCTCTATGTTCCAGGTTTGACTTCAAATCTTTTGTCTGTAAGTCAACTTCTTAACCATAGAATGCAGGTTGAATTCTTTGTTGAAAAAGGGGTCAAGTCCTGCATCATTTCCCAGGGAGAGTCAGTCATTGCTCAAGCATTTCTGAAGGGCCGTCTATTTGCACTGGATGCGGTCACTTCATCTAGCATTGCTCTCTCTGCATCAACGGCAGAGTCCACTGCACTTTGGCACTTTCGATATGGTCATCTTTCTGCCGGGGCTCTGCATCAACTCAGTGCGAAGGAAATGGTAAGAGGGCTTCCTCCACTCTCCCATTCCTTACCTGTTTGCTCGGGATGTCTTGCGGGCAAACAACATAGAGGTCCATTCAAACAGAGCTCTTATCATTCTACAGAGCATCTTCAGTCGTTCACACCGATCATGCGGACCCCCTCGCCGCCTAGCTTTCAAGGTTTTGTGTACTTCCAGCTCATCATTGATGATTACTCACGGAAAATGTGGGTATATTTTCTCTGGAAGAAGAGTGAGGCATTTGCCAATTTTCAAACCTTTTACTAGCAAGCCACCAGGCAGTCTGGGAAGCCTCTCCTTCTCCTCCGCTCAGATCGAGGGGGGGAATTTGTATCGAAGAAGTTCTTAGCATACCTGAAGCAACATGGCATTCAGCAACATCTAACTGCACCCTACACTCCCCAACAGAATGGGATTTCCGAGCGACACAACAGGACTGTCATGGAGATGGCTCATTGTATGCTCTCCACCACCAAGTTGGAGGATCAGTTTTGGGCGAAGCGAGTCCAGAGAAAAAAAGTGTATCTACTCAATCGAGCACCCACGAAGATCTTGCGAACAAGACACCGAAGAGGTATGGATTGGTCGTAAACCTTCTATTCATCATTTGAGAGTTTTTGGCTGTATTGCATATATGCATGTTCTAGATGAGAAAAGGAAGAAGATCGATCCAAAGACACTGCCATGTCTTTTCTTGGGGTATAATACTACCTCAAAGGCATATCATCTCATGGATCTTGAGACGAAGAAGATATACGAGAGTCAAGATGTGGTATGTGATGAGTCGTCCTTTGACTCCCTACCACACAATGGAGATCCAGTACCGACCTCGTCACATAGATTGCTCACACATCCAGATGATGAGCAAGATGATTCTTCTCAGAGAGAAGAAGAGCTGAGTGGAGATTTGTTCGTTGATCTTGGCACACTGGAAAACACATCTTCATCATTAGTCAATAGCACGTCCGAAATGGGTCCAGAGTACTATCAGGGATGCACACCTGAACTCACTTCCTGGTACTTCTACGGGAGTTAGAACACGAAGTCAAGCTAGACATGAGGTAAATTTTGCACTCATGAGTTCAGTTGTTGAGAGCATCGAACCTTTGACACGTCATGAGGCATTAGACCAACCAAAGTGGAAACAAAGCAGGCTATGGATGCTGAATATGATTCCCGATTCAGAATCGGATGTGGGAACTTGTCAATCTGCTTCTCGGTAAGAAATCCATTGGCTGTAAATGGATTTTCAAAACAAAATATAAAGCGAGATGGTTCAATTGACAAACACAAAGCACGACTTGTTGCAAAGGGTTATGCTCAAAGAAGAAGGAATTGACTATGATGAGACCTTTGCACCCACCGCGAAGATCAAAACCATCGAGTTGTATGTGCACCGGCAAAGCACAAAATGGATGGAAACTTCGGTAGATGGATGTCAAGAGTGCTTTTCTAAACGGTGATCTACAAGAAGAAGTGTACATGACCCAACTCGAAGGGTTTGTAGACGACGAGCATCAACCACACAAGGTATGTCATCTCGATAAAGTCACTTTATGGACTGAAACAAGCACCTAGGGCATGGTATATAAAAATTGATGATCACCTATTGCAGCATGGATTCACTCGTAGCCCCTCAGATATAAATTTTTATATCAAGAAGGTAGGAATAGAGATTGTCATTTTGGTTGTGTACGTAGATGATCTTGTGATCACAGGAAGTTCTGACAATCTTGTAGATGATGTAAAGAATGATCTAAAGAAATCCTTCAACATGACCGATTTGGGGCTACTTCACTATTGTCTTGGCTTAGAGATATGGCAGAAGAAGAATCATATCTTTGTCTCCCAGATGAAATATGCCAAGACACTCCTGGAAAAGTATGGGATGTCAGATTGTAAACCAATGTCCACACCTATGGAAAAAGGTTTGCAATTATCTAGATTCCAGGATTCACCACAGGTAGATGGCACTCACTACAGGCAGCTTGTGGGGAGTCTCATTTACTTGACTTATACTGGACACTATCTTTGCTTTGCAGTGAGCTATCTCACGGTTTATGCAGAGCCAAGAAATGTCATTGGATAGCAGAAAGCATGTGTTGAGATATGTCCGAGTACAGTTGATTTTGCTCTGAGTATCGAAGAACACTCAGTTCTTCTTACAGGGATATACATAGACTCGGACTATGCAGGATCCGTTGATGACAGGAAATCCACTTCAGGATATGTTTTTCATCTCGGATCTGGACCTATCTCGTGGATCAGCAAGAAGCAAATTGTTGTTTCTCTCTCATCCACTGAGGCTGAATACCGCTACCACGAGGAGCTGTGTGCGAAGCAATTTGGTTATGTCGCATTCTTGCAGATATAGGGATTCCTGAAGAGAAACCTCCCATCATTCACTGCGACAATCAAGGTGTGTTGAAGCTTGTGAAGAATCCTGTTTTCCATGAACGAACAAAGCATATTGAGGTCGAATGTCACTACATTCGTGAACAGGTCTTGAACCACCAAATTCAGCTCGATCGCCTCTACCGATTCTCGGGTTACAGATTTCTCACCAAGCCTCTCGGCAAGGTGAAGTTTGATTTGTTTAGGGGGTACATTTGTAAGAGCAATGTATTAAGGGGGGGAATGTTAGCAAGTTAATACATTTGTTTATTTTTGTTTATGGTCGGTTGAATAACCGTCTCTTCCACCGCTGCCTCCCTATGAGCCTATATAAAGGCGTGCATTGTATTCATTTGAGATATATAGCAATACATTCTATCATTTCAAGCGCCCATCATTGAATTGGTACCAATTTTTAAATTTGGTCCATAATTCACTTTATTTACTGAGAATCAACTCTATGATGTTTGTTTACTTCTTACTAAAAGATATTTTCACTTTGAATATAGAGGATCGTTCCACTGAATGGGATTCCTATCCTATAGCCAAAATGAGGTGATTGTAATGTGCCTCCTCCTTAAGATGTGATAATACTACTAGGTGTTGAATGAGTTTTTTCTAATAGTACCAGTGAATTACATCAAGTGAACTCGGATGATTTCTCATTAAGAAACATGGTGCTCCATATAAAGATCATCCCCTCACCTTTCCTATCTCTAAAAGCATCCTTTCATGGAATCAAATTCATGATTCACATACTTTTTTAACTCTCATATGTCTCTTATGGAGATAAACGATGCCTTAATAATTGAAACATGATGGTCCTTGATACCTCGGTGACATGACTTGAGCTCATTTTAGCTTGTTCTCAAGTGTGTTCTAATTAGCTACATAATGGCCAAAATGCGTTTTTAGGCCTTCATAGGAAAAAATATCTCATAAAAACTAAATGAGTTGATCGATCACCTTAGACATTATTCCCACACACTAAAACATGTTGAATGATCTTATTAGGACTTTCCTTTGGGTGAGGGTTTATGATTTAGGGTTTAGGGCTCGGGGTTTGGGACTCGAGGTTTAGATTTTAGGGTTTAATGTTTAGTTTTTAAGGCTCATAGTTCAAATTTGAGGGTTTAGGGTTTAGGGTTTAGAGTTTAGGGTTTATGGCTTAGGGTTAAGGGTTTAGGGTTTAGGATTTAGGGTTTAGGGTTTAGGGATCAAGGTTTAGGGTTTAGAATTTAGGGATCGGGGTTGAGGTTTAGATTTTATGGCTCAAGGTTCGGTATTTAGGGTTTAGGGATCATGGTTTACTGGTTAGGGTTAAGGGTTGAGAGTTGAGGTTTAGGGTTTAGGGTCGAGATTTAGTATTTAGGGTTTATGGTTTGAGGGTTTATGTTTGAGGTTCAAGATTTAGGTTTTAGCTTAGGTATTTAGGTTTAGGGCCTAGGTTTCAGGGCTTAGGGTTTAGGATTTAGGGTTTAGGGCTCAAGGTTTAGGGTTTAGGGGTCATGGTTTCGGTTTTAGAGTTTAAGGTTGAGGGTTTAGGGTTTAGGATTTAGGTCTTAAAAAATGTTTAGGGCTTAGGGCTTAGGGTTTATGGTATAGGGTTTAGGGTTTAACACTTAGGGTTTAAGGTTTAGGGTTTAGGGATCAAGGTTTAAGGTTTAGGGTTTAAAGTTTACTGATTTAGGGTGTATGAATTAGGGTTTATGGTTTAAAGGTCAGGTTCGGGATTAGGGAAAAGGGTTTAGGGGTTTAGGGTTTAAGGCTTAGGGTTTAGGGGTTAGGGTTAGGGTTAGGGTTTTTAGGGCTCAGGGTTTAAGGCTCATGGATTAGGCTCACCCATTCACTCATTGTAATGTTCTATGTCTTACCCATTCTTATAAGTATTGACAGAGAGTATTCAACTAAAATGGTTCATCTACTTCGTAGGTAGAACATTCAAGGGAGTCATCACAATTTGATGCCTTTCATCTACTGATATTTTAAAGGAGGGAAATTACATATATCCAAGAATAATTTGGTACAAATAAATGTTACCCAATACAGAGCTATCTTCTTCTTCCCATTGCATGTGAAATATTTCACTCATTGTAATGTTTTGTGTCTTACCCATTCTTATTAGTATTGACAGAGAGTATTCAACTGAAAAGGGTTCATCGACTTTGTAGGAACAAAATCCAAAGAGATTCATCAAAATTTGATGTCTATCATTTGTTGATATTTTGAAGGAGGGAAATTCCCACCTCTCATAAATGAGGTAGTTGTAAAATCAGACTTAATGATGGTTCTAGGCACAAGACTAGGAAATATGGTCCTAAGATATTCAAAAATATGAACTCACTCATGAGACCTACTAGAAATATATGAGGTTTAGGGGTTTAGCATTTAGGGATGATGGTTCGGGGTTCGGGGTTTAGGGTTTAGGACCTTTAAGATTTAACATTTAGGGCTTAAGGTTTGTGTTTTATGGTTTAGGGCTCATGACTCACGGTTTAGGTGTTAGGGTGCATGGTTTAGGGTTTATGGCTTAGGGTTCGGGGTTCGAGTTACGGGTTTAAGATTTAAGGGTTAGATCTCGTAAGCTCTAGAATTTAGGGTTTAGGGCTCAAGGTTTAAGGTTTAGGGTTTAGGGTTCAAGGATTAGGGTGTAGGGTTCAAGGCTTAAGGTTTAGGTTTTATGGTTTAGTGATTAGGGTTTAGGTTTTAGGGTTCATGGTTCATGGTTTATGGCTTAAGGTTCGAGGTTCGAGTTCTTGGTTTAAGTTTTAGGGGGTAAGAGCTTTACGAGGCTCTAGATTTAGTGTTTAGGGTTTAGGGCTTAGGGCTCATAGTTTAGGGTCTAAGGTATATGTTTTAGGGTTTAGGGGTTAGGGTAAGGGTTTAGGGTTTATGTTTTAGCGTTTAGGTTTTAGCATTTAGGATTTAATGTTTAGGGTTTAGGATTTTTTTTTTTTTTTTAAGGGTTTAGGGTTTATAGTTTAGGGTTTAGGTCTCATGGTTTAAGGTTAAGGGTTTAGGTCACAAAGTTCGGGGGTTTATGGTTTAGGGCTTAGGGCCTAGGCTTTAGGGTTTAACATTCAATTTTAGGGTTTAGGGTTTAGGTTTTATGGGTTAAGGTTTAGGAGTTAGGATTTAGTTTTTAGGGTTTAGGGTTTAGGGTTTAACATTTAAGGCTCATGGTTCATGGTTTAGGGTTTAAGGTTTAGGGTTTAGGGCTCATGCGTAAGGGTTGAATATTTAAGATTAGGGGGCGAGGGTTTAGGGTTTAGGGGCATTTATGGTTTAGGTTTTAGGGTTTAGGATCATGGTTCGGGTTTGGTTTAGGGCCTCGAGTTTAGGGGTTCAAGGTTTAAGGTTTTAAGGTTTAAGGTTTTGATTATAAATTTAAATGCTAAAAGATTTAGGTTGATTGTTGAAATCCTAAAAATTACCTATGTCTTGACTTATTTTGATTATAATATAAAAAACTATCTCCTAAATCATGACTAATGGAGTTTTATGAGACTAGTTCCATAAGGTGTAGAATGACCCTAATTTCTTATATTACTAAAATAAATTTAAAGTATAAGAAATAATAAAATATAAATAATAATAAATGAAAAACTTTTAATTAAACATTTATTTTGAACTAGAAGCTTACGGCAAGCATATCCAATGTTTATACTATACAAACGCATACGCGTTATAACACGATACATTTTACGTTTTCACTTTTTCCAAGCCATGCCTCAAGGCTTCAGGATCCAAGCACTTGATCCCGGACACTCGAGGCATGGACTTACACAAATACAACAAACAACGTTTTTTTTACAAAAAAGTAAAAATACCACTTCCTCCATGACAAATCAACATAAAATATTTGATTCTTTAAAAAAATTATACCACGACGTAGAAAGCGAGTTTCTTCTTTCTAAAAATATAATTTTCCAAATTTTCGACTAATATAAGGTTTCCATATTATTTATTTTTTAACTATGCCTTTTTATAGCTATTTTTTGAAGTTTAAATATGTCTATCTTTCATCGTGTATATTGTTTTTTGGGATTATCGAAATTGAGAAAAAATAATACTAGCAATGACAAACTAGGCCTAATTCTATACATATTCAAAAATATATAATTTTCTATAATTTTTCGTAGTTAGGGGCACGATTGGAGCTCCATTATTTTTCAAAACATAAAATTTATGTATTAGAAAATTCATAAAAATAAATATTTGCTAAAAAAATCTTTAAAAATTCTAGCACAAACTAGATGCTCCTAGGTAACTTTCTACCAAATGGTTTTCAAAACTACTAAATGGTGCTCAAAAATGGCGAGGCATGAAAGTCACTATTTTATGTTTTTAACAAAAACATAGGAGCACTTGTTGGTATTTAGTTATTTGACCCACTTAAACTTATCAATTTTCAATAAAATTTAGTGGCTTAGAAACTAGACTCAAAATACTACGATTCATCTTCCAATTTTGAGTGTAACTATTTCAAAACTCATACTAAGTTAAAAAAAAAAAAAAATCAGAAAATGCATCCACTTAACACCTCTTTTTGGACCCCCAACTTGGTACACTTACCCAAACATCCTTAAGGAGGTCTTCTTAATCATCTCTTACCCTAAGATCATTCATTTGTTTCTCTTTGATTTGAAGGTGGAAGGAGTGGATGCAATGGATCAAGGGAAACCCAATGTGCAAGAAGAAGGGGATTCCATCCAATGGCTCCTCCTTTAGAATATTTGAATCTTAGATTAATCATGCATCCTAATTATTTAGTTTCAATGCAAATATATATCCTAGATCTAGTTTGAGATCTATTGTTGATTAGTTCTCTCTATATATAGTTTTCATTGATGGGAAGAACCCCATTTGAAGATCAATAATCTTATGTACTTAAATCCCTATATGCAGGTTGGAATATGGGTCCAAACAAGCATACATGGCCCTCACAGGCTGGATCTACCTTTAGGTGAAGTTTAGATCCATAAGAGCCAATGGTTTGGCCAGAAATACATTTTTTAAAAAATGTCCATGCGTAAGTTATCGTCGGCGGTCTTCTTGGCCAACTACGGTAACTCTGCTTTTATTGACATCGCTTCCACCACCGATGTCGGTTTCGAGGCATCAATATATTTTAGATTATTAATTTTAATACACATGATATTAGATTTTTTACTAGGAGTGATTTATCATTCAATTTCATGATAGAACAACAAAATCAAAGGCATCCATTCAAAAGAAACCGAAATGTCTTTCAAGTTTGAAAATTACAATTTATGTAGTATATAGTGACCGATGTTGGTTAGAGGAATACCGATATGGCGGTTCAGTCACCGATGTCAGTTACTATCAATTGAGTCTATTTTTATAAATTTTAGCATATCTTCTACATTTATGATTTACACTTTTCTAAATGACATTTCCAACAATCATACATTAAATTTAAGGTTTACTGAGCAAGTCATAATATCATTTAAGTTGAGATATAAGCTAGAAGTTAAAATTTCAAATCTGTAAACATAAAACAGTGACCGATGTCAGTACTGTGTACACCGACGCTTGGTTTAGACCGACCGATGTTGGTCACTTTATAGGCAGAGAGATCTAAAATGAATGTTTGAAGGAAAATAGATATCAAGAGATAACTTTAACTTTACATATATCAAAACCAGAGAGTGTTTAACTATTTCAAACCAAAATGAAACTATGACAACATTTCCAATTCATTTTGTGATCAAACATTAAAATTTACAACTTTCTTTTCTTTTAACACAAGGTAAAATTTAAACATGATATCCATTCTAATTCATTCCTTTATATAAAAAATTTGAAGAGAAAGGAAAATACACATTTTTAATGAGCTTTCCTCAAATATGATATTACAACTTAATAACAAAATATACAATACAACTTTTCTTTCAATATAATCTACTAGTCTTCCACCTTAAGTGGGAATTACAATAAAATATCTACAATGAAGGATTTCTTTTGATTTCAACAAATACTCCAAGTCCCAAGTCTCCAACAAGAGCTCCACCATTTCTTCACTTTAATCACAAAAAAAAAAATGGGGAGAGGCAACACTCTCCACCCAACCAATAATCCAATGAAGAGAATAATTATCCTCCTTATTGCCCCAAGCCCCAACCAAAATGAAATAAAATATGGATCCAACTCATGGAAACTAAACAATTTTTCCACATCACAAAACAATTTTCACAACCATTTAAAAATACATTCAACACAAGATACAATCACAAGAATGAAAACTATCAAAATACACAAGGCTTGAAAATGCAAAGCCAATGGAGCAAGGATCTATGGGAGATCACTTATGCCTCCCAATGGGATTAGGTGCCCACCTTAAAACCCTCCAATATACATCTCAAAACCCCCACACAACTCTTATGCCTCCCTCAAGATCCTCTTATACCTCCCACATTCTCTTATGCCTCCCTACAATCTCTTATGTCTCCTCAAAAGAACCAAATAAGATATGCAAGACATTCTCTTATCGAGGTGGGGCACCCAACCCAACTCCCTCCCAAAACATGAAATAAACTATTATTCCTCCCCCTACATATAATATCCCATAGCCTTATCCTACACCATACTTACAATTATACCCAAGAACCCAACAAGCATATGAAAACATTCAATAACATACAAATATACACATATAAGAGAAAACAAGTAAAACAAGGGTAGTTCTACCTTTCCATGGTAGAACTTGATCAATGGATCACCCTCCAAGCTCCTTCAATCTCAATCCAACTTCAACAAGGTCCAAACTTCAACAATCACTCCAAAATCTCTAACTCAAAAATACAAGAGCACAAAAGCGAAATGAAGTAACCCCCAAACAAACAATTAAACTTGCATATATAGAAAAAAAAAGAGAATGATGAGGTGGCTCAATGTAGGATGCCACATCACTTATCCTCAACTCCACATCACAATTAAAACCTCAACCCCAATGCACAATAAATTGGTGGTTGAGATGAATGACAAGCCTCTTATACACACAATCCAAACCCACACCCCCTAAGGACAAAATTTAAAACTCATGTAAGAAAAGTGTAATTAATGTCACTTTTTGTCTTACAAAACACATAATGGGGTCTATTTTTGACCCCCTAATCCATAGGTAGGGTTGGTATAATAAATTAAGAGGTGTGGGACAAGCTTATCTTGTCCCACAAGCCTCCAAAATGGCCCTTAAGCCCAAATCCGAAATTCCAAGGTAAGGTAGAGTGTACAACACTCAAAGTCACTTACACTCAATCAAAATCACATAGTCCAAAAGACCAACAAATCTAATAAATGACTCCATTTGTCACATCCCCAAATAACTTAATAACATGATTTATTTACTTAATAAAAGCACATTAATCAACAATGATTAAATAAATTACATCACAAATAAATCACATACTCTACAATAAATAAAATAAAAAGGAAAGAATTACACACATGCCCATGGTCACAATTGGAGGTCATCCCCCATGGGGACGCCCTAACAAAATGAAATAACCATAACATATTACACAAGTTTCCATGGTGACCTTCGTTGTATCCATCTAGTATTCCATTGTGGTTGGTCTCTAATCCCCCTTTTGATTGTTGTGATTTAATTACCTGCAAAATCACATAATACCTCCTTCGGCCTCATGGCCGCATTAAAAACATCCAAGATAAAATATACACACATAAATCAATAACCATTCGCATATAGCTAAATCATCATCTCTACTAACAATGCTATCATTTGTCTAAAATTTCAACATCATCTAAATTCTATCTTTTATCAATATCAACAACATTATAAGAATAGTTCAAAATTTAAATCCTACCTGCAACAAGAAAGAATTCTTAATGTTAGTAATACATATATGAACAACACATCATCATCATCAAATATAACATGTTTCTCTATGTATCTAAGAATCCACACAATCATACTATGAATCACAATCCATCAAAATCAGAATATCTCTATCATCTAACATCATGCTAAACCAAAATGATACAATAACATCCATGTCTATAGTCGCCAGAGAATCAAAATCAAAATATAATAAGTGTTAAGAGAAGTGTGCACTATACCTGATTTATGGACTTTGATGTACATTATCTAAATATAATATTTGATTAGCAAGGATGCTTGATAAGGACAATATGGAGGTGTTAGATTCTTTGACATGATGTGACTTATGTGATGGATTTTATATGTTTGATTTACATATTAGTATTGATGTTCTTAAGTGCTTATCATGACCGACACATTGGAATTGATTTATGGATATTTCTAGATGATTTTTATGTTATGATCTTGAGACAATTTGATGGATATATAGAATCACAATGTTAGAAATTTCCATCTGTAACAATTTGTGAATTATTTGATTCTAACGTTGGTTTAATTATGATATTAGATTATGTGAATTGTTATGTAAATATGTATGTGTTTTATTATCTCTACATCGAGTTAATGTGGCCATGAGGCCTGAAGGTATTGCTTTGATTTTGAGGAAATTATAGCACAACAAACATGGGATATAAGAGACCAACAACGAAGTAATGTGGGTATTGGCAACATGTCATCATGGTAACGCATGTAATGTTGTGGAGTTACATGCCTAGTTAGGAGGTTTCCTATGTTGACTATCATCATGATGGCCATGGGGATAATGTTTCTCTCATTTTAATGATTTGTGTGTGTTTTTATTTTGATGTTATGTTTTAATTGTTAGAGAAATTGTAGTCACTTTCCATTAAACATGTAATAATGTGTTTTATAGTTAACCTAATCCTACTTAATTTAACTAAAATATGGGATATTACTATTGATAGTTTATGAGGTATAAGTATAAGACACTTGAAATCTTGTGGTTTTGGTTTGGATATTATGTTGGATCGTAAGAATGTACCCCTTTCCCAACTTAAAAAACAGATTTTTATTATTGGGAGGCTTTTTTGAGGTTTCACTGGGACAAATAAGCTTGTCCCATTTAAGTGCCTCTGTAAATTTACCCAACAACCCTACCTATGTTATGGGAGTTAATTTTTACAATTATTTATCCTTTTGGAGAGTTGGGTGAAAATAAATGCACTTTCTGTGATTTTAACAATAAATTAGTTCTTAAAGACTTGGTGTGCAAGTTTTGAGAAACTTTCCATATGTAGTCTTAAATGCTCATTTATTGTCTTGATGCATGGTGTTTGACTTAAGTATGGGAATGAATGAATGATGAAGTGGCATCCTAAACATGGAGCCACCTTATCATCCTCACATTCCATTATCTATTTATTTATGAAATTTGATGGAATGGTGTTACTTGTTCAGTTTATTCCTTTTGCATATTTTGAAATCGGAGAGCTTATTGGAGTTGCTTTTGGGAATTTTCAGTGCTTAGAAGTGTAAAGACTTTCGAGTGAACTTTTCTTGGAAGTCATGATGGAGAGGTAGGATCTCCATCCTTGTATTTTTCTTATTTAGGTAATTTGTAAATGTGAAAATGGTGCTTTTAAATATAGCATAAGTTTATGTGAATGTGATTTTTGTGGTAGTATAGTATGCCTTAAGTTGTGTGGGGTTGGACTTCTACCATTGGAGAGGGAAAAGGGAGTATAAAGAGACATAAATATTTTGGGAGTGTATTTGAGTTTCACTCTATGGGGATTATAAGTATTTTAGTTAAAATCATTGTCATATTTCTTTCATACTTCATGTTGGTAGAGATAAGGCTATTGTGTTGTTTGTTTTCAAGTGCACTGGAGGTATTAGTTTATTAAATCCCACTTCACTTGGGAGGAAAAAGAGGTTGTTCCCATAGTTATTACTCAATTTGGTTTGATTTCAAAAATAAATCAAATGTAAGTTTGATGAAGTTGTAAAATGTTGAGTATGTCATTTTAGATGTGATGAATGTCTTGATTGAATATGTATGTGGAAGCCATTTAGAGATGTCAATGGTTGTCTATTACCCTCTCATTGCTTTTGTTGGGGCTCGATGTGCCAATGAAGAAAAAAGATTCTCTCCATCATTGGAATATTTGGTCATGGGTGAGAGTGTTGCCTACTCCTACGCTTTACTGTATACGTTGTGTGCTTTATTTGATGAAAATTAGGAGCTTAATGGAATAAGTGCTTTTAATGGAGAAATGCATGTGGATTAAATAGCTTATTCCATTAAGACCCTACAACTTGTAAATTTTACCTAGTCCCATGATGTAACCTCTCTCTAAGATAGTTCTTTGTAAATTAGTTATTATGATTAGTATTGTTTATTAAAATAAGGAATTTTTAGATAGTCAAAAATGGGAAGTGGAAGCTCTTTAAATCCACCCTTGATTAGAAATGTAAATTTTATTTGAAAAAAATAGGGACTTGAATAGATTAGAAAATATTAATTCTCCTTATAATGTCTTGACACTTTTTGTGTAAAAACAAAAGAAATTTCAAGGTTGTTTAAGTATGTTTTATATCATCCTGTTTGAAGTGATGTGCAAGAAGGAATAGATAGAATATATTTAATACTATAAATCTCCCTTTATTGCAATAGAAATTTCCGTAAATAAATGAATAAATCAAAAATTAATTATATCCTCTTAGATGATATCTAGATGAGTTGAAATTTGATAATTTGTTTGGATTAAAGCATGCGAAACAACTATAAGCATCTTCATTTATAAAAATTCATATAAATTAAGTCAAGAATCACATACCTATTTACTTATTCGTATTTCAATCCCTACTTAAATGGTAAACTTATTTAATAAATAAATTCATATTGTTAATATATAATAGATATACATTAATAATATATTGATTATTTTTCAAAATTTATAATATCATTTTATAAATATTATTAATAAATATTAATCTCTTCCTTAATAATAAATATCAATATGTATATAAATATATATATATATATATATATATATATATATATACACACACACACATTATATTTATATATATTAATACATATTATCTATTAATAAGTTAAAATTAATATTAAAATGTTAAAAGCAACTTTAATCGTTCAAGTGAGGCATTAGTCTTAATAAATTTAAAAACCAAAAAAATTTGTGAATGTTTGATTTGCGGCCATAGGCCGCGACATAAGGAATTTAAAGTTTTAATTAATGGGAGTTTGGGGGATGGGTGCCACCCAACCCCAACCCATATAATTTATATATGGGGTGAGGGTGGGCCTGCGCTCCCCCAACATCAGAACCCCTACCCAACTTAATCACCTCAGTATTTTATTACGGCAATGGACCGCATATTAAATTTGGCCCTAAAATATGTGACTCAACCTTTCGCTTTAAAATGTAGATAAAATGCGCTCATGTATTTTTTAATATAAACGATTATATATATATGTACATTCAACAAAAACCCTTTAAAATTTTGGGTTATTCAAGATGAAATAAAAGTATATGTATTTTCAAATAAATATAAATAAGTATGTATATTCATATATGTGTGTATATAAAACTATAAATATACTTGTTTCACAAAATAAATAGGTAGGGTTTCTCATTTTACACAAATGGGTGTATACACATTGTTTATACATTTTTTACCTACAAAAGAAAAATATGGACTAAAAATAAATAAGAAGAGATATCAATACCCACAAAGGAAATGGGTAGATCTTTGTCTTAAACACAATATTTTACAACAAAATAAGAGCTTTCTAACCCTCTCTAATGGCTTCTCCATGGCTTCATCTTCTTCCCCCTTCTTCCTTAACCTATAAATCAAACAAGAGAAAATGAGAACTTAGGTTTAAGAAATGAATATAAGAGACCCCATAAGGATTTCCAGTGGTTTCATTAGCCTAACCTAGGATCTAATGGCTCAAATAGATTAGATCCAATGGTGTAGGATGAACCCTACATCACTTAAGTGATATGGAATTTGGTGAATGTTTAAAATTAAAAGTATGGGTAATGTTTTTATTAGGGCCTAAGGGCAAGTTAGTCCTAGATGTGCAACTCGACCTGGAATTCTTCTATGAAATAAGCTAAAATGTTAATGTACATAATTCTAACTAGAAGATTATTAATCTTACCTAATTAAATTTGGAATTTGATTAGGGACATTAATTAAATAAATAGATTTAAAGGAAATTATTGGGGCTAAGTAACTAAAAGTAAGATGAGGTTTATTTTAATAAAATATTGGTACGTCAGTAAGAGAAATTAAACCGTAATTTAATCGGGGATTTGAGTAAATTTTAATTAGTCATTTTTATTTTCTACTCACATGTAATTGTTTAAAATTTTATAAACGGTATTTAATAAAACCTTGGCTAATGCCACTTACCCTTTTCAAAAAAATTATTCCATAATTTTCCCTAATTAATCATTAGGTTTTATCGTGGAATTGTGTGGGGAAATGTGGGCGTTACACTGGGTATCGTATTCATGGGTTCAACACTTCGACCCTAGGCCAACATGGTAACCCAATAAATCCTTAAAGCAAAAACTTGAACATCTATGATTAAAATAACAATAAAATAATAAAGTTTTTTGGATTGTTGTACTCAACTAGTGTCGCTTTTGTTCGACCTCGATTAACGAAAAATGTGGAATTAGATTTGATATTCTTGTGAACTTTTCGGGTTTATTAGAACTTGGTTTTCCCTAAAGATGTTGTTTTTCGGGTCTTAGCTCTTGATTTTAGTCATGTGATGTGATGACCCCATAAAGACTCATCCTTGTTTTGAATGTTATTTGTGTGGTGTGACCTGCTTGTGGATTAGTGCTGATCGCGCCAAGGGTCATTCGGGAAATCTGATGTCATTAGTTGCTTAAAGCTCCTTCCTTTCGTGATTAGGTGAGTTGGTCTTGGTCATTGTTTTTTTGACTTAATCCTTGTATGGGTGTGTCGATATCATGTCTTGGTGTCGCATTTGATTCAATTTCATGCGTGCAGTCCCCGAGATCAAATCGCTATATAAGACTTCTACTAATGCGGTCCATTGTACAGGGTCATGAAGTGAATGTGATGTGGAATTTTCTTCGTATTTTATATTCGTAAACTTATGTTATTTTATCAAAGACCAAAGATTTTATTTTATAATTCGATTGAGAAGCTTTGAGGCTCCTTTTGTTATTTATATTTTCAACAATATTTCAGTAGGGATCTGCAGAATGTGGTTATTCAACCATTTTCTTTATTTCCGATATTTATTGATTTACTTTTGATTAGTGACTCGATCTCGTTTATCTTGTTGGCCACTTGTTAAATGTTGTCAAAAATGTTACGTGACTCTTATTGTCGATTACTGATGAGTTGGTTATACACTATTTGTATTGATCTTTTGTCATTATGGTACATACACCCTGTAGTTCCTTCATTTTCTACTTAGGTACTTCGAGTTTATGCCTTTGGTTTGTGAGGACAATAACCTGTGTGGTTTTATGATCTTCGAGTGAATCTTTCATCACTTAGCCTTCTAGCAACTGAACGTAG